>JBBMOI010000012.1:11042500-11070000 GCA_038088405.1 Porites divaricata | reverse complement strand
ATTTGACAAGCTACAATATACTTTAGCTCACTTTAGGAGGTCAGCATTGCTCACTCATTCCCCAATCTCTACTTTCCTCTTAATTTACAGATTTATCACATGTTAGGCTGGATTCGAAATGCCTTCACCACTCTTGCCATGGCCGATTACCCATACCCAACAGACTTTTTAGGTTCGCTGCCTGGGTACCCTGTAAACGTGGTGTGTGAAATGATGGCGACCGCATCTTCCAAGCTTGAGGGTCTGGCTAGTGCTGCAGCACTTGTCTACAATGGAAGCAGCGGAACACTCTCATGCCTTGATCCAGATACTGAGTACATTGAATGTGCAGATCCTACAGGTTGTGGTCTTGGTCCAGATAGCCTTGCTTGGGACTATCAGGTACATAGCAAAGAAACCTGTAAGCACAAATCGTATGATACCTTGCGACTGACTGTCGTGAGCAATCTTCAAAATTCAATAAACTGAAAAAAAAAACATCTCAAATAGCGTAAAGATAAACGATAAGACCGCTGTGCCTTCTGGGAAATGCTAATGGAAAATGCATTTGTACTATCTGAGCTGTATAACTGCATGATGTTTTACGATTATGACGTTGACAAGACCTCGTCTATTTTCGTTAATGTCACTACGCTCTTTTAAGAAATTTTGAAGAAAATATATGCACAGAGCTAGAGGTGAAGTTTTCGCCAAGAAGAAAAAAAATTAACTACAACATATGAAAAACTCTGAAAGGTTTGAACTCACGAGTCATTTCATGAGTAGCTAGGTTGTTGAGTATGATCATCCAGTTGAACGTATTATTCTTATCCTTGATGATGTTATTGACTGGCAAAAACTGTTATCTTTACTATTACAGCAGTAAAAGGCCTCACTCAAAAATATTTTACTTTTAAACATTCTGTTGATGGACAACATCAGAGAAAATGTCCCCATTGCAGTCATTCACTTATTGTATTTAATTTATTATTATTATTATTATTATTATTATTATTATCATTTTAAAGCCAGTGTACACTTGAAAATAAACTGTATGATTTGTTTCTTTGCCACAAACAATCTTGACTTGTTTAGTTATTTCTTTTACTTCGTCGTTATGTATCAAGCTTAGAGTTCGTGACGATGAAGGAAGTTTAAATAGTATTATAAAGGGCATTTTGCAATTCTAATAAACTTATACCAACAAACCCCTTAAGTTTCATCGTTTCTGGTACAAAATGTTCAATCCATTGTGTTAAACAATAAAAATGGAAGCGATTAAATATGGTCGTAGTGCGCATGTTTTTGACTTACAATTATTAATTTAAAAGGAATTTTATTTGGTGTTCGGTCTGTTTGGGATTTATTTCCATTATCATTTTATTTGGGAAATATCTATAGGTGAAGGGAAATATCATAAAAAAAAACAATTTGACTTATTTTACTTGGTGTTCAACTCCTACGCATCAGCACTGATCAAATGACATCCTCTCCCGAAATGAGAAAATTATTTCTGTTGATTCATTCTCCTTGGTCTCGTTAGCTACTTGTGGCATTTGCTACGATATATGTTTGTAGTGGAGTTGTTGTTAGCGTTCTTGTTTATTGATTTGAGTAAGCTATTTCACTACTAATAGTTTTGGTTCTTGAGTTAATTGGATGATCGATAGAAAGTTTCTCCTGGCATTAATTCGGTGCAAAGGAAGTGTACCGATTTGGTGCATCTGCGCGGTACCACTTCTGTTCATGAAATATGTTTAATTAGATTTAAGTGATTTTATAGGTGTTTTGTGGTTAAACAACTATTGTTCTAATTAAATTCTGCCTTGTACCTTGAACTGCATTTTTAATTTATCCTTTGAGTTTTGCGATCACGTCGGTGGTTAATTTATGGAAAAGCTTTAGCCAGTCATCTTCAATGAAGAAGCTTAACACCTTATGTAAATCGACAACAACATAAGATTGTCAAACTGTAATTTTAGTACTTTCCTATCCGTTGTTATTAAAAGTTTGCGTATGACTAGATACTTTCTAGTTTTATGTTGTTCTCCTTTTTTTGTATTGGCCAGTTAACCTAAGCTTAATAGTGAAAACTTAGGGAGAAAAACCACTTTGACAAAGTAATTATCTCGAAGGTTTGATGCTAATGAGACTGTTTTAACCAATCGGATTAGACTTACGTCAGCATTCGGTTTACACTAAGCAGCTGGTTTCCTGGCTAATATAAATTAAAATGGGTGTGACACTGATTTAGCAGAGAATTGTAAAATAGGAGTTGATTTAACGTCGTGACATTGGACTGAGGTATAAAAAGGAGCCAATTAAACAAAATATTCCGCGTCTTTTTGTTGTGAGAACCATCTAGTTTCCCAGAAAGGTTCTTCAACAATTGTATATCAAGAATGCTCGATGAAGCTCGCTTGGGGCAGTTTTCCCTTACGTTAACAAGCTAACAATTTTGAAACTGCTATTGAAAGTGTTTCAACTAAAACCAAATAATTTCACAACCGAGAATGGAAACCTATCAATCAGTCAATCAAAACGTTTATTTATACATTTATGTAGCTTGGCGGGGCCTTCTTATGCTAACTTCTTTCTCTCTATCATGCCTTTGAAAAAATTTAAGTGTACTATACGTAATATTACGTGCCTTTCATGACTTTAGCCCTTCTTAGTCCTAGCCCGAATATTGAATGTGAATTAAACTCTTGCTTAAACATCGTTCTTTCTAAGACTATTTAAAAATGGATTTTTAGCTTTATCCAAATCATATATTAAGTCTGTCAAAACTAAAAGCTAAAAAGGAAGGTTAAGAGCATTGCTTTTTTTGAGATAAGGAAAACGTAGATGTTCACCGCATTTCCATGGCAATAGAACAATAATACGAGTAGGTATTGTAGATTATTGTATGTAACAAAAGGGTTTTCATTTCCCCGATTCTTACTAGATTTCATATACATATATCAAAAGGGATTTCTGCCAATTTTTCTGTCAATTTTTTAGGTTTGCACTGAGATTAGCTTGCCTGCAGGTTCAAATAACAGGACAGACATGTTTCCAGTTTTACCCTCAACTCTTGAAATGGTAGCAATATATTGCCAGGATAAATGGGGTGTGACTCAGCGATCTAAATGGCCCATCATTCAGTTGTGGGGGAAAGGTCAGTTACACTGAAGCTTTGAAGTTGTGCTTCACACAGTGATAACTGAAGGTTTACTTCAGTTGAATTTTCTGACTACGGTTGAAAGATTAACACACATGGTGCAGCCAAGTGTGTTGTATATTGTCCGGGGGGTACTCCCATACATTACCTATACGGTATGTGCCGCCCAACGGGGTCGTGATTTTGAAGCTCCTGATTTAGAACGGGGTATCCATTTCAGAGGCGTTTGCTAGAACGGGGTATAATATTTAATAAGATGGGAAATAAAAAAAATTGTGGATCACGGCCTTATCTTTTGCTTAAAATTGTTGCTGATTATGAAGAAGCATTTAGTTGATGTATAAGTCGAACAAATAAAGGAATATGTTTTTAAAAAAAACAGGGCTATTTCAATTTACAAACTTTCTAGAACGGAGTATAAAAAATTGGCCCATTTGTAGAACGGGGTATCAATTTTAGGGGAAATTTTTTTTAGAACGGGGTGCCAATTTGGAGTCCCGGGCGGCACATACCCACCCCAAAAATACCCAAGGGCTCCCCCCGGTATATTGTATGAATTCAAAACTTCTGATGTAGATGACGTAGATCTGTTCATTCTTGCACTAATATCTGCATTTGTTATTGTTTTGTCCAAGAAAGCCATCTACCCATTACACAGTAATTTTCTTTTCTATTTTGTACATGAATTCTTTAACAGTTAATGAATGAGGCTGAGTATCTTATGAAGAATTATGGAGATCGAGGAGGGTGTTATCCGTCGGGGCCGTAGGTCGAGCTAGAGGCGGATAACACCCTCCGAGATCTCCATAATTCTCCATAAGATACGAAAGCCAAATTCAATGATTGTTTTATTATTTAAAGTAATTCCTAGTTTAAAAACATAGCTAAAACATGCTTACCTCCATTGATCCATCGATGTTAAGTTCATCGATAGTGATACGTTCGATAGTGTACGTTTAGGTTTGTCCAGCTCCGCAAATATTCTCCGAATAGCAGATGTCGCCCTCCGAGTTGTCTTCTTGCATGCTGTTTTTGCTATGTTTTTAGCCATTACCTCGCCTAGTTCTAGCTGTAGTTCGTACTCTTGAAAGCCAATCAGAATTGGGGAAATATTTTGAATGAATAATAATATTAGTTACTCATAAGTACATAGTTTATCTATTTGCATTTGTCCCTTTCAGATATATCTTCTGCTTCCAACATTATTTTCTCCAATGGTGACTTAGACCCTTGGAGGCCAGGAGGGGTATGTTATTAAACGTAGCGGCTGCAGTTCCACGATGTAATAAATACACTCATGATTTAGGGCAACGTCTCAGGGGGCAGCTGAGGCAGCATACCACAATGAGACCATTTGAGACAGGGAGAATTTTCTTTTCGTTACCGTTTTAAGATAAAAGCTGCCACCGTGGTTTTATTAACAGTGTGCCCTATTTTATAGTCAAGAGCATAAGTTGAGACAAATCTCCTTTTAGCCTGAAAATGTCGGTTAAGCTTTCTCTCTCCGATGAATTTTATTTACTTTGCAAAAGTGATGCTCCTTTAAATAATTACGTTGGCTCTGTTTTAGATATCCACTGTTTTCAAGCTATTGTAGTATACTCATTTATTCCGCCCCTAGCAACCACAAGTCCGCCCTACCTTAATTACCACTTACCAATTACTTCTTCCTCTACATCTGAATTTTGCTTAGCATTTTCATGACGTTCATACTAGTTTCATACTGTTCACTCTCATTATGATGTTTTTACCAGGTTCTTAAAAATGTTTCCTCAACACTTGTTGCAGTTCTTGTCAAGGGCGGAGCCCATCACCTTGACCTAAGGTATTTTCGTTATAATGTTGCCTCCCCATTAAAAGGAAAAGGTATCCAGCCGTTTAAGATTATTTTGTTAATCTCTTTGCATGCGATTATGATTTTGTAATTTCAATCCAACTTCAAGCAATTTTGCCCCCCAAAGTCCCCTTTCCTGAGTTTATGAGTCATTCAGACAAGATGTTTACTGACTATCCAAACCATTTTCCAGATTTCAACTTAAATTTTAGTTTTTTTACTAAAAATATATTTATTATGAAAAATCTGATCGATTTCCGTAAAACGGTGGAAACCGGTATAAAAACTTGAAAGACTGCAAAAGCCGTGAACGAAGATCCTACTTGCTTGTACGTTGGATCACACAGGAGATCTAATCAGCCAAACTTGAAAAATAGACGACGAGAAGTCCAAAGACTACTGCAAGGCTGACACAACGTAATATATTTGAACAACAATATTTCGGCTGGCCAAACCAGCCTTCTTCAGATTTAGATGTTACTAAATTATGTAAATGATTTTACAATATTATATTATGGAGAATGTCGCAATACATAGGAGGGGCGGAAATGACTCATACAAGGTATTTCAAAAAGATGATAAGTAAAAATAGGAATAAAAATAAAAATAAAATAAAATTACAATTCATCACGTCTATTTAAACCGTGGGGCTCTAAGGTCCCTGCTAAATCTATAAGAGACAACTCTCTGGCTTTCCTGATTGAATCACGCGAGGAGTGGATGAGTTCAAGTGGGATTAGCTGCATGTCAGAGTGGCAGTGGTTAGGTTGAAAAAGAAAATGTTCAGAAACATTGGTAGGTTTGGATTTAATGTCAGTTTTGTCAACTGAGCGTCTATGTTCGTTAAATCTGTCTTTGAGACGTCGCTTAGTTTCACCTATGTATTGTAGATTACAGCGGTTACATTGTACCATGTAGATTAAATTTTTGGTGTTACATGTTATGTGTGAAGTGATGTTACGGGTTTCACCTGTGGAAGAAAATGTATAGTGTATAGTGGTATGAATCCACGCCTACTGCGGTCGCGTGGCCATGAATGGCAATAGTTAAACAACTTTACACAGAAATGCAGTGATCTGTATGAAATTGCATGCTATTAGTGTCACATGATCGACGGAAAGATCCATTGAAGTACTTTCATACTTTGTTCTCATATATATTTATTTATTGTTTTGTATTCAGGGCATCCAACCCTCAGGATCCACCAACTGTCACAGAAGCCCGTCAGCAAGAACTGCAACTAATTCGAGAGTTCATAGACTAGGCCAATTAACTGCTTGTATTAAAATAACTCATCGAAAACAAGTGTCTAACAAATGCAACTTAATCGTGATGGAAAGCGTTATAATAAATAAGTCCAAGTGTTATTTTTCATATAAGTGCAATTTAAAGGCAGTGTAAGAAAAAGTAAACAAGAAAGGCATATTACTCTGCAACATTTACTGACGATGGAGTTGTTATAATAATAGTTTAGTGGAAATGGTCAAATTTGTTTTTATTTGTTTGTCCAAATCAGTCTTTTATTTTCCTAGAAACAGTGAACTGATTTTATCGCAGAACGTGAAACCTGTTTATTCGTAGAAAAGGCTCACGGAAAGGTTGATATGAGTTTATCACGCAGCAGGCCTATGTTTTTCACCATAATTGTAAAATCTCTCAGATTTCCGTTCCTGGAGTACACGTAGTCAGCTGCTCGATCTTTCAAAGCCCAACAATCGGTAGTATAAGTTGTATAAGTTGCATATATAACTGCGATGATCTTCCTTCAAATAATACTTTACTACGCAGTTCACATGTATGATTTTCATATATTCATAATTTCATCATCATCCTTTCACGGGTTTATAAGGAACCAATTCAACGACCCGCTCCCAGTTGGCTTGTTAGCTTAATTGGTAGAGCGCTGCACCGGTATCGCAGAGGTCAAGGGTTCGAATCCAATAGAAGCCTGAATTTTCTTCAGGCCTTCTTTTCGCAACTGCATAAGTTGCGTATATAACTGCGATGATCTTCCTTCAAATACTTGGTATTAATCGCAGATTTTTGCTCGGTCAGTGTAAGGCCTGTTCTAGTTGGAAGCAGAAATCTTTGCGACTTACAGATTTTTGTTTTAAATAGTTCTCTTCCACTAAGCGTTATCTTCTCTGTTTCTGCCTTCTCTTCTATGCTCCCACATGCACGTGATTGCCATCGTCACCACTTTTGTCTGGTAGCCATCCAGTGTCAAAGCACTACTCGCTGCGGCACCCAGTAAGAATATATTTTTTTTCTGTTTTCTTTTAATTTAGAGTTAGGGGGCTCGCCCTACAGTCTTGGGACCCTTCTTGTAGCTGAGTAGAAAATATACTTTACCACTTACGTTTTTCCAAACAATTCTTGGAATTTAGCTTCCTCTGCACCGAAAGCGAAAATGCAGTGAATGTGGCAAATGGATTTGTCTGTAAATTGAAAGCTAGGAAAGCAAAGAGTCCTTTGACTCCTTTGCATAAGAAAGGTCTGTACTCAACTGATGAAAGGAGTTTAGAAACAAAATGTATCACAAGTACCCATAATGAGCAAATCATTTTCATGTTAACTTTCCCTTTTCTCGCATTCTATAAAACTGAGGACGCGCTTAACGGCTATACTACTTCATGAGATTTCTCCTAACAAGCCGAGTTACCCTTTTCCCGCAAAACCCATGCAGCACCGTCTCGTGGTCAAGGTAAAACCTATGCATTCGGTAGACTACGTCTGTGGCCTGCGATTGCGCTTGGTAACCGTGGAATTTGTTCGGCACAATAATGGCGAGACAGCTGTAGACGGCTACAACCCTGGTATGTTTTGGGTTCTACCGATGTCGTGTTGATGTCTTGCAAAGTTATTTTTCACGCAATACGATCAGCTTTGCAGAATTCAATGTGTCGATTGTTCCCTAACTTTTACTGATTCAGTTCTGATTCAGGAAACGGGTATACGTCCCTTTCACTGTCAATTTGACAGTTAACGAAACGAGGAGCGTGTTTGTCGTCTTCGTAGTAGGCCTTGTTGGTCTGTGGCGAGGGTACTGTCACAAGGCAATCTACCTCTTAATAGGTCATCAAAGGCGTTGAACAATGAAAAGGATCTACAGTCAACTATACACTCTAAGACGGACACCTTCGGGACCGGCCCTGGCTGTCTGTCTTAGAGAGATGTCCGATTTTATGGAGAGTAGAGGTATCGTGACACTAGTAATTTTTAAGCTTAACCTATTCGCAATGTATACACGTCTGTTTGTCTTGTAAAAGACAACGGAAATTGGAACATTGTAACAGACAAGTGGAATGATTTTCTTATTGAGCAATCAAACGTTCAGACAGTGAGAGGGATGGGATCATTTGGGACTGAGTGCTATGAGCGCGTCACGCAAGCTACGTTTCTGGGAGAGAAAGTCAGGAGGCATTCCAGAAGATTAGAAATAGTCTAATTAGGAATGCATGGAGGAACCGGCTGCTTTGGGATAAGTGGATGCACCTCAAGATGAAAACAAGAAACGTGAGGGGCTCCACCAACGTGGGAGTATGTGGTGTCAATCAAGAGCGCTCTTGGTGTCAATGGAGCCTGACACTATTACCTCTGGAGCGCGCTCAAGAAAAGATTGTCTGGGTTGCGGCTAGAGATCAAGCTAACCAACACGGTTAATTCTTGATGTGCAAAGCGAGAGTGGGTATCGGCCGTGGCTGCGAATAATTAAGGGAGAAGGTGGTGAAGGTGACTCACTAGGTGGTACATTTGCTAGATTTGGATGGGATGGGGGTGGAAGTTTACAAGCCGTTCAAAACGCTCACACGTGCTGAAGGGAAGAAAAAGAGGAGCACGATGTCGAAGAAGTGAAGTCATCTGTTCAGTAAGCGTAAGGAAACCTCCAGACCGTTATGGTGAATGGATTACAAATAGTGTAAAGCAAATATCGGAGTCCACTTGAAGATGCTGGATGGCAAGCAAAGAAAGAACAAGGAGTGGATAATCATGCCGAGACAAAAATTGCAAATAAGGCTAGAAAATCTTGGAACTTTGAGTTTTTTTAGGAAGGGGATAGTGTAATGGGAAATTTTGTGCTGGATATATAGCGAAGGATAAAATGGAAAAAGCACACCCATGCATAGTTTGTATTGACGGATTGACCTTGGTACTGGATCGGTATTTGCATGTTCTCGGCTACACCACTGAAAACTATTAAACGACGTCAAATCAGTCTGGACCTTTACTTTTGATTTTTATAACAATTTATCCAGATGATAATGCCATTAAGCGTGAAAGTGACAGAATAATTTGCTGCGGATGATGCGGGTGTAAATAATTGAATTTTTTTGGGGGGTTTGGGGGCGGATTGCTTGTTTAGGAGAGAAAATTTCACAATTTTAGTGCTGCCTGTCGTGGTTTTACTTGTTTGCTGTATTTTTATCTCCCGGTGGCGCCGTTTTTGTCCATGATCAGTCTCCACCAAATAAGACCTACAGTTGGACCAGGGTTACATCCAGGGCCGAGTTGTTTTGTTAGGATAACCCAGGCCGTTGGTGCGAATTTTGATTTCAGATTTGAATGGTAAAAAGGCAAATTCAGTTTAATTCTTTTTGTTTACAATATGATGATTGAATGATCTTAAAAAGTATAGAGAAAATTTCCCAAGAAAATTATTTTGGAGAAAAGAAAAAGAAACCCGGATTAAAATTTAACCCCAGGTTAGCGCTAATCTGCCGGATTAGGTGTATGACATTTGCAGACTGCAGACTGCAGACTGCAGACCGCAGACTGCAGACTGCAAACTGCATGAGGCAGTAAGACTGTAAATTGAATGAAACCAAAAATATCGTAATCAAGGTGGCGTCATCATCAACATTACCTTGTTGCGAGAAGTACATGTAAGGCCTAGAAGCGAAGTTTTTTCACGCAAATTACACCGACTTGATTCCTGAAGGAGTTGTTGGCTGTTCGTCTCGTATTGAATTAGAGCAGAATAATGTCTGCCGATGTCACAAACTCGCTCATGAATCCACAGCAACAGGCTAGCAATTTAACCTGCACCACAGACGAAACTAAACTCTGGTTATATATAAGTCTGTCTGTGAAACAGTGCCGTGAATCCTTATTCTACGGGGGCCCCAACTGTGTACTAGGATTTGAGCATGAGCAATGATTGGCCTGTTAAAAAAGCCATTGTCGATTTGCCTATTTAATTCAAAATGCACTTCCGGTAATTCGTCGAGTCCAGGGCCCAGTTGTTCGAAGGCCGATTAGCGCTTAACCCGGGGTTAAATATAACCCGGGTTTCTCTTTTTTTTTGTTCAAAAGCATTTCCTCGGAGAATTTTCTCTGTTATATTTGGAGCTTTCAATCCTGAACTTGTAGACAAAAAGAATAAAAACTGAAATGCTTTTTAAGCTTTCAAATCTGAATTCAAATTTCGAACTAACCCTGGGTTATCTTAACCCAGCTTTGAACAACTCGGCCCAGGTAGGATCTGTTTGGTTTAGATTGTCTGGCATATCCTTAAATACTACTTATAAGGTGAAATACGTCATTTAAAAGGTGTTTTAAAATGTCTGTGATCTATCCTGGTTGTTTTTGTAGACGTAACTGTAGTGAGCACGAAGTGCTCGCAATCTAAACACTTTTTTTACAGAAGACTACTATTTAGACAGGCATTAATGGGCATTGCTACTTGTCATTATCAATTCACAATAATCAAAGAAGAATAAAGAATCAACGCAATTAGTGATATGCCAACAGCATAATAGCCAACAGCATCTTGGAAATGAGGCCAATGTAACTTTGCGCAAAAACATCAATCTTGTTCCCAGGCTACTTTCTCACTTTCACACGATGTTATATTTTTTATGGTGTCACCTTTATTAGGAAGATTTTTTGGTGTCTTTTAATTTACAATCTGCAATATGTGGTCTGCAGTCTGCGGTCTGCGGTCTGCAGTCTGCAGTCTGCAAATAGAGACCAGGGGGGGGGGGGGGGGGTGATGAACTCGCCAATCGCTCCTATAGGGATCGCGCGGCGGATGATCTTGGCCATCGTGACGTCACGAGAAATTTATCCCGGGAACTTTAAATGGTTTCATCGCGCGAAATTGTTTCGTGGTGTTAAAGGGTAAAAGTGGAGACGTTGCGATGAAAGGACTGAAGGTATGTGTTTATCTATTAATTCTATATAGCAAAATTGCAATTTATTCTAGGAAAGAGCATCTCCATCGTAAAAAATCAAGAACTTCCCGAGATCGACGAGATGATACAACTCATACCGGCGCGTCTTTGGAGACGCATAACTAAAAAGCCCAGCAGAATTTAGTCCCGAGAAAAAAAAATGACATTAATATGGTATACGTCTGTCAATTGGTGATAGAAGTGAATCATCTAATAAGTTAAAAAAAATGATCAGTGGGATAAAAGTTGCAAACCTCAGGGATGTTTACAAAAACTGCGAAAATGGCGTGGACAGGTCACGAAACATAGCGTCATGATGTTCATACTAGACTATCAAATTGTTTAAACAATTTATTAAAACTAAACAAATGTAAGAAGCAAGTGTTTTTTTTATAGAATATGGTTTATAATCTTCAAGGGTTTTGAAAGGATTTCCTGTTTGAGTTAAACGTATCAAAAAGTTCATAAAGCGTATTAAATAAAATCGCGCGATATTATTATAGTTTAATTATATTGCTACTTAAAGCTTTTCACTATAAATTACGATAATTTGTCAAAACATTCATTACTCATGATGGAGATAAGTTCACATTGCCTTTCTCTTTGCTTCTTCGTACCAGAAACAAAGGAAAACATGGTTTTTATACTGTAAATAGTCAAACAGAATCTATCACCAGGTTAATGTGCCGTGAGCTAAAGTTTTTGATAAACATTAACATTTTTAGGGCATTATGCGGAGAATCGGGAAGGAGGATTGTTACAAAGGATGGGTATGTAGCTTTGCCTTAATCGCTTTACAGAGACAATAGAAAAAAAAACTAGAAAAAGCCAAGAAAACGGACATTAGTAAGCGTTTCGATGGTATATTATCGAAAATGTGTTTCCTCGGGCGTCCGCATCTTAAAAAAAATTTGCTAAGGATTGCTAAGGATATAAAACATTGCAGGATTTTCATGCGATGAATATCATCACCCTCCTCACACTTTTGCAATATAAAAAGAGAGTTTTTTCTGTCACATTTTTTCTTGCTTTGTTTTGTTGTAGGCAAACATGCAAGTCATTCTTTGGAAGAAATTGAAGACATTGAAAAAGGAAATGTGTTTAGCTGTAAAAAAAACTTAAGACTGCCTACTCCAAATGGAAATGACATCAAGGTCAGATAACTTAACAGTCAAACCAGTTATTACTGCAATAAGTGCAATAATTACTGGTTTGGTTTGCACTCTTGACAGATAATTTACAGAGCTACAGGTCATTCCCAAATAATAAAGTAGCCAGCCCATCCTCTACCTAGCATTAGCTAACCATTTGTAATACAGTCAATCACTGTGTTAATTGATAGGGCTGTCGTTCAGTTTTTCTTATTTTCAAAGTTCAATAAAGACATGATAGTTCAATAAGAACACCATAGTTCATTAAGGATACTTAAGTTCATTAATAACTGCAAGAGTTCAGAAAATGTCATGAAAGTATCTTTATTTGGATTCATTTTGCGCATAGCCAAGGAAAGAAATTATGCAGAAGCTTACGTTACAAACAACAATAATTGATTTAATTATCAATTTATAATTATTATTTTAATTTTTTTTTGCTAACAATAACAGCAGCAGCAACACAGTGACAATGCTATTTTTTTTAATACTAACGGTATCAATGAACAGTTCAGTTCAGTTCGACTTCCTTTGTGGGGCCCGCTTGTATTGTTCCGACATCATGCTTGTGCAGTCTTCAGGCATTTTCTCAGCAGGGGCGTGGCAGTCACCAACTTCCATTGTCTTATGATTTTCATTGCTATTTGATTATACGTTGGGCAAACACAGTTGCTGTAAAGCTAATCTTAGTCTGCTCACCTGGTTGTATGGAGTTTGTTATATTTAGATCTCGTGGTTGTTACAATTCTATTATTGGGGGTATGGGACGGGGTGGTAATTTTTAAATTTATATTTTTATATTATGAGATTTAGGGGAAACAGGCCGAAATTTAATTGCCATTTTTATTGATTTTAATTCAGCTACTATCACAGAGGATGGGGCACTAGAAAGATGTTATTAGAACACACACAGTGCATGATGTAGGATTACTGTTTTGGAAAGGCCTACCATAAGGACTCAGATATGAGTGATGGATAAAGATAGATAAAGACAGGAGTGATAGATTAAAGAAAGGAGTGAAGAAGGAAGTGGAGGATGACATCGATAGAGCACATACCTAGTGATATGAGGAGAACTTATACTTCACAAGAGATTACACAAAAAGTTTCTCTATTTTGATGTGAAACTCATTTCGCATGGGCTGTGTTACCATTTTGAAAACAGCTCTTATAGGTATAAACAGATGTATAAAACTTATATTACAGTGAAATAATTTTTTAATAAAAATTTTTTTGGATGGTATTAGTTATTCATTCATTATCTCAGTAAGAATGTCATTTGCCAAATGGTCCAACTGCCCAGCCATGAGTTGGAGTTGGGCAGCCACCCATTTGGCTTTCACTGTGGCAGTTTTATTGTCTTTCGCTTTTTGTTTTAATTTTTCTTCTCATTCTTTCAATTCTTTTTCTTGGATGTCTTTCTTTCTTTCTTTTTGCTTCAGTTCTTCTTCTTTTTCCCTTCACTCACTTTCTTTCTCCTTGATTTCTTTTTTCTTTTTTGCTTCAGATTGGTTTTTCCTTTTTGTTAGTTCAATAACCACACAACAGTTCAATAATCACCCAACAGTTCAAAAACCACACCAGTAGTTCAATGACCACACATTAGTTCATTGAGCATAGATTACATGTAGCTGTGGAAAAAAAAGCCACAATTTTGTTAGATACTGTTTAAATTAGAATGTGTAGCATTAGGTAAGAGACAAATACTCATTTAGCAACGATACAAAAACTAAATTTACAAATAGCTATGGTACATTGCTATCAAGTTTTAGTGAGCTCACTAATATAAACAGGAACATAGATTGATGTTAACTAAGAAGTTCTAGTCTGCTCAGAAGGTCTGTCATTCTCATCAGGGGCACGGTGAACAGACCTGGAAAGAGAGTAAGCACTGAAAAGGGAAAGCTAACTTGGTCTGGAGGAAAATTCGGATTTAAAAAAAAAACCGACAGAATGCGCGTTGGTAAAACAGAAAACATAACGGTTAGCGGTGGATGATTTTGTCTTGACTCTCTTTCTGCACGTTTCAAACTGTGGTACCACAGCTGGCCCAAATTTCACTGACATAAATATTTGTTTCATTTAACTTTCTATTCAAGTCAAGTCAAATCTTATATTCAGCAGGATGGCATTACCAGCACTTGGCTGGTATCAAAAGGGGACTTCTGTAAATTATGAGTTACAGTACTTTCTCATTTCATTTTTGTTTGTATAAAGCTAGTTTTACTCGTTTGATCTTTTAAAATTTGAGGTAAAATCTAGGTTTAATATATTGCTCCACACAAATAAGGATATTAATGCAAATGTATATCAATTATCATCATATCTCTGGGAGTATTCCAAATGTTTCCACCTTTTATTTGAATGGTATTTAGCTCCTCATACAGACCTGCCAACCCTCGATAAAGGAAAATCTGGAGACTCATGCATGAAAAAAATTCTACAAAAAATAGTGAGATTCTATTTTTTCCCGATCAAAATTAAACGAACCCTTTTTCCATTATGATTAGGGGAATTAACTGGGTTTTTTTTATATCACCTTGCTTTAGTGTGGTCCCTCTTGTAACAAATTAGATGCCGCTTTTTCTTTGATGACTTTAAGAGGCCAGAAAATAGGTCATCACTGGCCGATGGGACGAAACATACAGCAGACTGAGTCATTTCTTTGGGCTAAGACAACTTCATGGGTAAAGTAGTCAAAGCTCCTCCGGGCACAAGAATTTACCGACAAAATTTCCGTTTTTACTCAACGAGGTAATATTTCATTTTAGAATGATATTTCCCAGAAAACCATGAGATTGGGGAGTCTTGTTGTGAGGCCGCAAGAAAAGTTAAAAAATCGTGAGACTCAATTGCAGCGTAGCCGCTAAGGTAGTCCGAGAACTGATGGTACACTCGAATGGACTGATCATTTTTTCTGCTACTTTATGTCAATAAACGTCAGAGACAATGCTTTCCAATAGAAGTAACCTACCCTCATGCCAAGTTTTGATGTTCAACACCTCACCGATTTCGAGAAAACACGATATTACTGTGCGAACATGTAAACTTTTGCGGCACATTATTCCACTCGAGGAAATTGACCGAAACTGTTTACAGCTCTCATACGCGTTATTTTTCGGATTAATGCACATTTCACTCACCTTCTCGGAAAGAGATGTTGGAACTGCACTATCCTATCGTGACAAAAACCATTTTGGAGCGTCAATATCCAGGAAAACCAACTTTAAAAGTAGCATTTGGAAATAGCCACGGCGCCATTTTCGAAAACTCCTCGAAGTTGCGCGCTTCTCTCTTCGTGACGTCACGATGGCCAAGATCGTCAGGACAAACAAACTACCAAGTTCACCACCCCCCCCTGATAGAGACCTTTAGCATCAGGTAAACCGCAAACCGCAAACCGCAAACCGCAGTTGCGCGTTTGCAGTTTCGCGTTGCCGAGATTTCAAACTTTAGCAAGGCGTTCAGTTCAGTTCAGTTCATTTTTATTTAGCCAAAATACAATACAATACAAGAATACACATAGGAATTGTAAGGTTGCAAGGGAGCCCAGAAGAAACCAGAAGGCTTCATAAAACCTGGGCTCCCCAGTCTAAAAGAAATAAGCAAAATAAAATGATATTTGCGAAGTGATACGTTAAAAATAGGAACCAAACAGAGACTGAGTTAAGTTATGAATTCAGTAACAAGATAGAAAAAAACATTAACTCTGGATTGGAACAGAATACTTTCCCTTTGTTAGTACGGCAGAAAGGAATATAAAATTAATTTGAACTAAGCGTTCATTGTTTAGGGCCGCCATGTTGTTTTCATCAAGTCGAAGTACATCACTTTAATCGCCCAAAAATCAGCAATAATTCATTGATTCGAGATCAAAAATCCAACAAACACATCGCAAACGGATATAAAAAGCTAGTTCATACCTTTAAACGCGAGGCTGTACAATTTTTTGTGGCAAAAAACCTTGCCGTAAATCACTTACCGCTGGAAGCCCTTCCTGCGGTTCAAACGTGAACTGCAAACTGCAAACGTGACCGCAAGGCCGTGGTCACGTGACATTTTGCGGTTTGCGGTTTGCCGTTTCCCATGAAAAACTTGATGCTAAAGGTCCCTAATGTCATACACCGGCCTTCGAATGGGCCCTGTTTTGACAAAACTGTTGCCGATGTACAGAGTGGCGCACCAGGGAATTTTTGAGAGGACTTTAACTAAGGCAATAATTCTATTGAATTCAGACAATTTTCCTTACTTTTATACGGACCAAGCAACATATCGAGGCTAACAGGCTACCTGTCCCGTATCGTTTGGTCACAGGAACCCGTTTCTCGAAAGTCCCGGTAACTTTTCAAGCCCGAAGTCAAATATTCAAATCGAAATATAAAGAATAAGAGCGCGGGTCCTGGCTAGCGCACTGCTCCATTTCGTTTCGTTAACTTGCAGTTTTGTCATGTTATAGATTCAAAACTATTGAAAGTGAACAACAACAGCTTTACAGGCCCGTTAATTATCGGGACTTTCGAGAAACGGGGCCCTTGTCATTTCGGGAGAGAAGGAGCACGCTGAAGAACTGGCTCCAGTTGTTCAAAAGGTAGATAGCTCTATCCACCGTATAAATTACTATCCGGTGGATAGCGCAATTGGTTTCCCTAACAATTATCCACTGGATAGAGATTTATCCGGTGGATAGTGCTATCCAGCTTTTGAACAACTAGGGCCTGGTGAGGAGTTTCCTGGCCGTCTTCATCGCCGCCATGATTGTTGTAGAAAGAAGGAGAAAAGTTGTTTTTTAAAGTGCTATAGTTATGTCCAGTACCTGTCAACATTACATTAGGCGTTGTTCCTTACTGGTAAGTTTCTGTGATTCTTATTTTATGTCGCAAATCCTCGAAAAAAAAAACGTGAACAGATTTACTGCTCTATAGTTAGTATATACAGTAAGCTAAACAATTCACTTAGCTGAAGAAGCGGTGGACTAATTTAATTCTATCACCACACAAGATACTGGCGTCACCTCGGAGCATTAAGTCATTTTGTAAGTCAATTATTCTTACTTGTTTGCCTTACTTCGACGGGATAAGGCGTACAGTGTATATATAAACCCTAGGTAGTTGAAACATGGAAGCATTACAAAAACCGGCGCAACTTCACCTGGTCTTAGAGATTTTTGTTAAAAATTTTCGTGTCAGAGAGAGCGAGCCTCGAATTGAAGAAAAACCTCTGAAACCAGGGTAGCAAAACCTACATAGTACGTGTATTTAACTCTAGATCTCACGTGAAATTCTCCATACATGTACATTAATCCTCCTTGGTTTCAGACCAAGTTCTGTAAAGGGCTAATTAGTATTTGGAAGAGACCTCTACTGACTGTTACATGTCGAAGCAAAATAAAATATTCACATGGTACATGTAGCTTGCCTTTGGCTCACCACGGTAACCATCCACACATCAGCTTCACATGGTGTTTTGAGTACTGAGTATGGTTGTTTCAAGCTGTACCAGTGTTGTCTTCTTTTATTTTGTGTGATCACTTGACTCTTGCGAAAAAGGGAAGCAGTTAAACCCCAGCTTTTTAATATTTAACCACTTAACTGATCTAACTAAAAGTAATTTCTTAGAGTACAATTTTTAATTTTGGGTGAGCACATTATTCTGCTTCACTGGGTGTATGGTTAAACTTGTAAACAAAAAATCAATGTTCATCCTATTATGGCATTTAAGCTTGCATTGTGTGATTGGTCTTCAGATGTTTTTCTTTGTTAAAGTCTCTTGTGTAATTTGTTTCCACAGGCACCATGCTGTGTTAAATACTACAGCTGCAGATTGTGTCATAATGACAAAGAAGATCATGAGTTAGACAGAAAGACTGTGCAGAAAATTAAATGCCTTCAATGCGGCAGTTGTCAAACAGTAAGTTGTAGCCTCTGAAATAATGTGACTGCAGACTTTGCAAATTTTATTGATGGGTGAGGTCAGTGTGACTTCTGCTTCGCAAATTTTGGAGTAATTATGAAATATTTGCAGCTGAGTAACACAATGGAGTGAAGAACCGTTTTAAAATGGTTCTTCCTCAGTCTTCTCAATGAGGATGCCATTCCAGCACATGGTTCTAGTACGTACATGTATACGCTATCATGATGGAAACATGAAGTAGCTTCACAGCCTCATGCACGAAAGTCGGCTGACCTCGAAAAGCTCAAATCCATCATGATGATCATCGTTGAGTGATGTTTATTGTAGCTTAGCCTTTAGGTGTATACACATGAATAGTCCTTAAAACTCAGTGTTCTGTTTAAATCAGGTTTATAACATTTTCAGTTAATGTACAATATAGATTGTATTTGTTTTGAAAAAGGTAAGGAAAAAACTATTTTGCAACCAAAAATTTCTGGAGTCGAAGTGGCTCCCTCTGTAACCTCATTGGAGCCATCTTAAAATTTTGAAAGAATAAGAAATTTTGACCTGTTACATAAACATGCCTCACACTAGTCAGTTTTGTTTTCAACCCAAAGATTACAGTAGGTAAAGATTTAGCCATGGAGAGAACAGGAACGATAATAACTGATGTTGATGACCTCATTGCTTTGTCTTGAAATGTAACTAATAGGATAATGCTGTTGTTGAGTGGTATTTTGTATTTCTTGTACATTCACTTAACACTAATTTAAGTGCTTAACTTCTTTTATGAATGCAGGTAGCATCTCATTGCAAAGATTGTGGTATAAAGTTTGGTCGATATTTCTGTACGATCTGTCGATTGTATGATGACCAAGAAAAGGGACAGTTTCATTGCAATGGTTGTGGAATTTGCAGGTGTTGTGATTTTGTGGACTGTTATTCAGCAGTATTTATAAATAAATGCTGCTAATTGAATTTACAATCTTTTTTGTTGAATCCACATTTGTCATAAGCTACACATTCAATAATAAAAAGTTGCAATTTAGGTAAGCATTACTGGTTCAGCGTGATTCCATGCAATTTAGTTTCAATACAAATCCTAGCCTGTTGTTGAAAACCTTAAAGAAAAACCAGTTATTATGCTGCATACATGTAGAAAAGGAAAACAAAAAACGGAGAAAGGTGTAAATACATTGGACAGTGCCATATATAGCTACAGTGTAGGGGTAACTGATACAATATAGCTGTATGGCAGTTAGCTTGGTAGGTTAGTTTAGTTTATGACCTTAACAGCTATACACAGTATACATATTTTGCCAAAAATTTCCTACAATTTTTAGTGTCTGGTTCTCCTTGGTTGTTGTTATTAAAAGTGAGTAAGCAACCATTAACCATTGTTTGACAGTACAGGTACATGTTAAGCTTGCATTTATGGGATTAACTTTCTTTCGATCACAACTGGGTGCTCAGATGGCTACAGTACGTGTGTAATGCACTGATTAGCAGTCTCTCTTACAATTGTTTGGACCAAGTTGAATGTGAATCAGCTTGACTATCAACTAGTGGGGAGAACTGGCCCTGTAAAGTGTGAGGTATATGGATACATGGAACGTACACTTGTACGCCATAGTAGAAAGCTGATCGTGTATTTTATTTCATTTTATGTGTCAAAATTATGGTGTTGTAGCTGCTGGCTGCATGTTAAGCCTTCAATGATTTATTAGCTGCAAAAGGTTGCATTTTGAAATGCAATGTAATTTAATAATGACATGATTTAATTCTTCAATTGAGAAGTTGAGTTTTCCTTTCTCCTGCACTGACTAAGTTTGAGTCAGGTGGTACCGTACTTTTTTTTTTGTATTTGTCATCATCTGTGGCCAAACTACTTTACTCTACCATATTTTACATCAGAGTTGGTGGTGAGGAGAACTTCTTTCACTGCAGTAGATGTGACATGTGCTTAGGAATTCAGCTGAAAGACTCACACAAGGTAAAATACGATAACTTAAGGTGTCTGCTGAAATGGATTTGTGCAATTATGGTAAGCTCAGTTGGACACAAATCACATCAAGTCACATTATCCTTGAGAACTCTTATTTATTCCAAATAGCTCTCCATCTTTGAAGAATGAGTTTCATTCTGAAACGAGTTCATTCCATCTTCATACATTTTTCTGTATTTGTTCACATGATACCAAAACAAAATTCCTTCCTGTACAAGTCATTCTGGAATGAGTTAATTCCGGTTTTCATTCCCAGTGAAATTCTCACTCATGTACAAAATCATGTAAACTGAAAACTTTGTTCGGGACTGAAAATGGCAAATGGTGTAGTCTGGGGCCAGTGGTGTATGCATATCTGATCTGACGCAGAAGCCACATGAGCCATTCCTAAGGCTGAGTCAGTCGTACTCGTTTTTCTAATGTGAATGGAATACAAACTTCACTCTGGAAGAAAAGTCATTGTGGTATCATATAATCACTTCATATCACGTAAAAACAAATGCATCAAAATATATGTAGATGGAACGAACTCATTCCTTGTGAATAGCCCAATTGGCTTTATTCCCCTGGCTAATTTTTCAGGTACTGTCATTATTGCAAGTCCCTCTTACATCAGTTTTTGTATAATTTTATTGCAATATCCAATCACTGATGTGATGCAAGACACCAGCATGGCAGTTTAGCTGTTTATTAGGCACAGGACTGCTTAAGTTTGAGGGACAGATTCATAAAATCTGTTGTAAAGTTAGTCAACAGGTTGCTGTTCTCAATCGACTGAAGAAAATATTTCCTTTTGAATTGAGGATAGATATATATCGTGCTTTCATTGCACCGCATTTCAATTACTGCTCAGAGTCATGGCATCACTGTGGTAAAAGAGGTTCTGGCTAACTTGAAAAAATCAACGAATGAGCCCTTTGCTTTGTGACCTGTGACAAGTCAACCACGTACAAGACGTTGCCAAAACAACCAAACCTACTGTCCCCATTTAATCAAAGAATTGTTAAAATGGGCACAGGTGTTTACAAAGCTATCCATGGGTATAAAGTCCCTAGAGGAATAGGAGAGCTATTGCATGAACGATCAACTAATTATAATCTTAGAGGAAAACACATCCTTGAGCTACCCAAAGTAAATACAACCACCTATGGTCTTAAATTGTTTTGTTATACTGCAGCTAAGATTTGGAACACTCTTCCAGATCAGTTTCGTGCCACTAATAAAATCGGAACATTTAAGAACTTGATGGCTGTGTTGGATTTCTCTAATTTTAATTGTAATCGTGCAAATACATGTAAATACATTTTGCGTAGTTTTAACATCATTATGTAAATAATAATCTCGTGATCTACTCTTAGTTTTAATAATTTTTAACTGTAAAAATAGATTTTTATATAGGTTTATATGAGAAATCTTCCCTTTCTATTATGATCATTTCTAGTTTATTTATTTATTTTTCGTGGCATGTCTGTAAAGTAGCTAATTAGCTAAGAACATTGACCACGTTAAATAAAGCTAGTTATTGTTGTTGTTGTTGTTGTTATTGTTAGTGCAGAATTCAAGAAAAAAGTGAAATAGGTCACAGCTATGATGTATGCGAAGATGAAACAGCAGCATTTTTTAACATAATTTCCCAACATTATTTTTTCATGCCCTATTTGAAGGTCTGAACTGTGCAAAATATTATACAAGAAAATATTTTTTGTTAGATCACCTGGAGAAATGAGTTTTTGCACGATCCAAAGGCAGCTTTTTAGTTTAGAAATGACTTGGTTGTACTTAGCCAGTAAAAGACAATGATGCTGTATTGGAAAAACAACGTAGGCTACCATAGTACAGTACTACATGTAGGTACATGTACTTATGAGAAAACTTAGTTTTGAAAGTTCTTTTAGGAATGCTGTATTGTTTCCATGGTAACTGTTACATGTTTAGTTACATGTATCTTAATAAGTTTTCTGCTTTAGTTGGTGTATATTACATGTAATAAAAATTTGTCCCTACTCACCATAGAGCCTCTGGTTGCCCAGTAGTAGGGTATCTGATAGATCTAGAACTTGGAGAGGGTCAAGAGGTCAAATCTTCATCTGGAGCTAGGGATTTTTTGGAGATTCTGATGCTTCATTTCTCCTTCCTTTCTTTCATATTGTCTCAAGGACTGTTTATGTTTCATTTTCAGTGCATTGAAAAGAGTTCACGCTCAAATTGTCCAATATGCTATGAGGTGAGAGCAATAAATTATTAAATTTTTGTGATCAGGTATTTTGTTTAGGACACTCTACAGGGTTTAAAAAAATGATTATCACGTGCAGCATCACCTGTATGGAGCCCTCCCGAAGAAAACCAGCTGTTTCCTTGTGCTATTAGTCTTAGCTCTTTGTTTTTGCCAACTGTGTGTGTGCTGACTAAAATTTCCCTTTTTTTCTCTTGCACCTCATGCAGAACAGCGACAAATAATAATTATTATATAAAATGGCTATTAGTACATTTTTTTAAATCTGTTTTTCTTAACATGTAATGCCAGATCGTTAATGAGAAGGAAACTTCCTATAAACCAGCTTATAAATGTGATTTTTTGGGTAATTGTGATTTAGTTTTCATCAATTGATATTGAACCCCAGATTGTGACCTCAGCCACATAATTACAAGTTGTTTTTCTTTAAAAATGAAACTTTTTATGTTCATTTATTTTACCGCACAACTAAAACACATCCTTGAGCTACCCAAAGTAAATACAACCACCTATGGTCTTAAATCGTTATGTTATACTGCAGCTAAGATTTGGAACACTCTTTCGGATCAGTTTCGTGCCACTAATAAAATCGGAACATTTAAGAACTTGATGGCTGTGTTGGATTTCTCTAATTTTAATTGTAATCGTGCAAATACATGTAAATACATTTTGCGTAGTTTTAACATCATTATGTAAATAATAATCTCGTGATCTACTCTTAGTTTTAATAATTTTTAACTGTAAAAATAGATTTTTATATAGGTTTATATGAGAAATCTTCCCTTTCTATTATGATCATTTCTAGTTTAGTTTCACAACACTGCAACCTTTCCAGGTGTTTTCATGTTTTTATCGTGTGTTATACTTTGCAAACGAAAAAGTATGTTGTACGTTACGAACAAGAAAGTAGTTCAACTAAATATACCCTTTCACATACTATGTAATTTTGCTTGGTACTCCTCACTCAGGGTCCAGGATTGCTCTATACCAATGTCTACATGACTGTAGCTGCTCATTTCTGACTGGGGATCAGTTCAAAGAATCACATATGACGACAAACATGTATATTAAAGATAAATAATGATAAGTGATATCTCTGTGTAAAACCAGTTAGTTATTATCAACTCTCCAAAAACTTTCCAATCAAAACTTCAGAAATCAAACATTGGATGGTTCAGTTTTCCAAATTTTTTTGTGAGTTCAATGTTGTGTGATCATTTGTTTGGCCATTGAACTTAATCAATTGATCAATTTTGATTGATTTTGTTTACCGAATATTTCATTAGATCGAAAGAAACAAAAGCTTTATTGTCTATTGTTTATTGGTTTGTTTGCCATAAAATGTACAAAGCAAAAGAAAAAAATTCTTTAAGCTGTCATGGCGAGGAAGCCCAAGAGAAGCCACCGGGCTTATAAGGAATGGGTTCCCTCAATTAAATAATTAGAACAAAATATTGTCATAATTACAAATCAATGGCAGAGCTACAGTAAATCTTATAACAAATACATTAGATAGTCGTACTAATTATAGTTCTAGGCTAAAAAAGCAAAAGTGGCAAAAAAAAATCTTGCTATTATTAAAAGCATTAGAATAAATTATTATTATTAAAAGCATTAGAATAAAGAGGAACAAATGGAAAAAAAAATAGATAAATTAATAAGTAACCCTCTTGATTTGCTGCCATGATGTTTTAACTAGTTTAAGTTATGTCACTACAGTTATTTTTCCTATTTCTTCTTTGAAAAAGGATATTCATACATCTAGAATACCAGCGCATGTTCCTTCCTGTGGACATCTATTACATAGGTAAGTAACTTAAATGATCAGGTTAGTGTACCAAATGCTTGGACATACAGGAAGAATTTTGATGATGACCAATATGGATTTCGGCTGCTCTATTGCCATTCTTTGTGTCATCACATATCACTCCCCCCTTCAAATAGCTGCTAAGAACTGAACCACATTCCTCTCCCCCCATATTTAGCCAATCAACATCAGCTTCCATTTTCTGCAAGGCATTTGAGCCATATTTACAGTTCGGTGACTCCTCCAATCGCAGCTTTGCTTTTACAGTGAAACCTGTATTAAGCGGACACCTCCATTAAGTGGACGCGGACACCTAAAAAGTACCTGAAATAGTCATCTCTATTGTTGCCAACCTGTATGAAATGGACTTTTGTAATTAAATTCCACTACCCAACATGCCAGACACTGGAAATGTAAAAGATTGCAACCCACAAATGTTTCAATTTTTACATTTAAAA
The DNA here is from genome assembly GCA_038088405.1 of Porites divaricata. NCBI lineage: Eukaryota > Metazoa > Cnidaria > Anthozoa > Scleractinia > Poritidae > Porites > Porites divaricata. The sequence continues at coordinate 11,045,305 of JBBMOI010000012.1, read as the reverse complement.
AAATGTGACTTGATGGACTTATTTGATTAGTTTCACAGTACAGTGTTGTTTTCTATTTCTTATTGTTTCTATAGAGCTTGTTTCACTTATCTCGTTTCTTCCAATTTGAGTTGCAATCTATGTTTTGGTACATTAACTATGATCAATATCGGTCCACTTTAGTAACGAAATTAATGGAAACATATATCGTCATAGTCTCTGGAAGTATTCTAAACGTTTCCACTGTTATTTGAGTGGCATTTGACACCTCATGTGACATTATTTATCAAAACCTGTATTAGGTGGACACCTTGTATTAAGCGGACACTGCAGCATTCCCCAAGGGTGTCTTCTTAATACAGGTTTGCCCCACATGTGAATCACAAAACAATCAAACTGTGGCACAGCATTAAAACAAGCAGTGGATCTAGTGTTGTCTTTATGGTCCTGTTCAAAATAAGTTATTTGATCAAAGCAGCAGCAGCAAGCAAGTCGAGAAAATTTAGTACACAACAACGATGTGTTAATGTTAAGTTGCCAGGTGCCAGTTTTGGAAATTGCTTATCAGTAATTTGTTAGAGTGCTTTTGGTTGAACTAATACCCTTGACAGTTTATAAGTACTTCATGAAGCAACACCAAGAGCATATCTGGCACAGGAAATGCATCAAATATGCATATGTAGAAGTATGCAAATATGCATAATATTATGTAGAAGTAAAAGTCATGCAGGCCTATCAAACCCTTTTTTTTTTCTTTAGAAGCTTTGTTACCCTCTTTTAACAAACATTTCTGAAAATTAACCTTTTTGCTGCTATTGGGCACACAGGCCATCCACATTCAGGGACTTTTGATTGATTTGCTGAAAACTGAGGAGCACGTTCATTTCCAAACACAAACACAAAGAGAAAGGAATGTGTGATTCCAGAAAATATCCATACCCCCCCCCGCCCCCTTCACGGATGGTTAATGGAAATTCCTAGGGGGTGGGGGGGCTAAAGGGTAGAAATTTCCGAGGGGTACAGGGGGTGCCCACGAGAATAATTTTCCACAGGGTTGTAAGAGACACGATCGATCATACGAGACATACTTAAGTATATGTGGCTTATTTTGATCTGTAGCACAACAAAAATTAGAAGTAGATGCCCTTTCGAGAAAAAAACTTCAAGATGTTTGTCTCAAACATCGTCTTCCTTGCTGGGAGTTCGCTATCATCTCCGCTGTTACGATTTGTCCACACGCTCTAACGACTTGTTCTAACGCTCTAACGGATTGCTCTTACGATCTAACGGTTGATTCTAAACAGCTAACGGTCGGTCCGTCCAACGTTTGACTTTGACGAAGTCTTTAAATAAATATCGTTCTTCGGGCAAATCGATCGCAATTCTCAACCGGTCTCTTACTTCTCCGGGAATGAATTTTAAAATAATAATTTCTCTATGTCGAACATGTATCTAGATTGTGGACTCGACTGCAAATAGTCTGACAAAAACTTAGGCTAATCGCGAGCAAACGTCGTCTAACTCGGCGATATATTTCTCGAGCTTTGTGTAAACAACTTTATGCAAATTCTGTTGACATTCATCAGTTCGTCGCGACAAAGCGTTGAGTGACGACCCAAATGAAACCTTTGCTGTATTTTATTATTGACTTCTAATAGAGTACCGTTGAAGGCAGGCTGTTTGTCCGACAGACTTCTCGCAAAATCAACTGTTGCCCGAAAATAATAACTATCTGTTCCTTCTGTGGAGGAGACTTTCGATCACGTGCTAGGCAACGAAATAGATCACGTTTCACCACAGGCAGCCCAAGCGCAATATGTGTGGGTTCAGGCTTCAAAGGTTATTTGGTGGAATTTGGTCGGAATATACTAGAATTATTAGTGTATTATCTGATGCTAAATAAATGCAAAAATCTTAAAGATATGAAGTCTTCTTGTTTGTCTGTTTGTACTAGTAGCCTTTATGATAATGAAGGACGATATTTCTTGCATTATTACATGTGATTCGGGCCCTTAATGTTCGAGTCTTATCACATGTATTCGAATCTAAAACGCTAAGAAAAAAGAAAATCATGATCACGCGAAATATTGATTCAAAAAGTTCCCTTACCTTTATTTCATAGCCACTCTGTGTCCCACAGCCGGTTTAAACGCCGTTTAGTCGACTTTCTTTCCATCGAGTACTGAACACTATAAAAGAAGGGAAGGCTGGAGACCTTCCAACCGACACTCGCCACGCGAAGGCCAATAAATTCCAAACAAAGCGATCGATTTCCCTAAAATTCCCACCAGCCAGACCGAAGAGCGTATATCTACCCGTTCGACGAGCGCCAGTTTCTAAATTCGGCTGCATGAGCCCAAGGAGCGCTGCATTTCGCATCGATTCTGGCCGGCTTCGCTTCGCCATGATGCGCAAGCTGAGATGTATCCTACGAGATTCAAATCTTGGAGCTTAGCGACCGCGTCAGATCGACAAAACGTGACTCTCGCGGGGGAGGGTCGTTACTTTTGCCCTATGGGAAACTGACACCGTAGGGGGACCCGGTGCGTTTAATTTGACCGGAAATAGCTCTCGCGTGTATAACACATGAAACCCAAAGACGTCCCCAACTGTCCAAATGCGGCCATTTAGTTGTTTACCGCGAAAAGGCGTGCGATTTTAGAGTGTATTTTCTTTAAAATAGTCGCAAATTGAGGATTCGTAAAAGCGTTTGAAGCAGACATTTGTTGATTCAAGTGTGTGGGTCACTGAGTTTTAAAATCGCTTTCTTGCCAATTTTTTCCCTTCAAGTTTTAATTTTTTTAAAAATTTGTGTATTGGCTTGGA
>JBBMOI010000012.1:10977500-11037500 GCA_038088405.1 Porites divaricata | reverse complement strand
GTAATAATGTTCTTCCTTTGGACTAACGTCTGAAGCTTAATTTTTAAAATGTTTCAAACTGGTCTTTTACAGTGCAGCTGTGATATAGCGCTTTGTCATATGAGCCTTCTACTCCAAAACTCAGATGCTGTGGATACTGGAACTACGGTTTTGCAAAGCTGGACCCGGTTGTTCAAACGTTGGATAGCGCTATCCACCGGATAAATCACTATCCAGCGGATAAGTATTACAGAAATCAATTACGCTATCCGCTGGATAGAGATTTATCCGGTGGATAGCGCTATCCAACGTTTGAACAACCGGGGCCTGGTCTTTTACTGTGAAATTGTGATATGGTCTTATTGAAACTATGCCTGTTGAAAGACTGGTCTCATCAGTAGCATTATGGTATTGAAACTGTCGTAAATGAGGCTGGTCTTTAACTATGCGATTATGATTTTGTCAGTCGTGAGACAACTTTTAACAGTGGAAGTTCTATGTTATTTGGTCTACATGTTAATGTTACATGATGTGTACTTGTCTTTTACTGCAACTATATAAGGGCCTATCCGCACCAGTAGGCAAAATTGGAGTCGGACATCACTTGCATTTTGTTAATGGAAAGAATAATGGCTTTACAACAGATGATTGACAAGAAAAACACATTTTTGTTTAGTAGTCGATTTTTCCCAGTGTTTACCCGGGGGCAAATTTTGTCTGCAGCGTCTTTGAATATTGTCCCTTCTGGGACAAAATTTGTAAGATCGCGACAAACCATCCGCATTTCTTAAGTGTTAGCGATGACAGAAAAACTGTCGAAATAAACGTCTTTTTCGCTAGTACGAATAGGCACTTAACATAGCTGTTGTAACACTGGTCTTGTAGCTGATCTGCTGTAAGGCTGGTATACTTTGGAACTATGATTGCCGTAAATCCTCTATCAAGCCCCCCCCCCCCCCCCCCCGTGGGACTTAATTTTTTCAAGCACTTTTGTGGAGGGGCTTAAAAGAGAAGGGGGGTTATTAAATTTAGCGAAACGGGAGCAAGGTTTCTCGAGGACGGACTTGTGGTTACCTGGCGTTATACTACTTTTTCTAACAATAAGAAAATGGTAACTATTCTCCACAGAGAACTAGAGCATAAAGTTGGAAAAGTTCAGCAAATGAAGTTGGAGGTCATGCGGCCGAAGACCAAAAACAATATCAATTTTCAGCCTGAATAAACCATAACTGATCTGTCCACGTTAATTGTTTGCGAAGAATGACCATAGCTCACTGAATCGTGCAACCTTCTCCACTGTAGTGACATTCATCTGAAACCGTAATTCCAAATCAATTAAAACCTAAACAGTTTAACGCCCTTACTAATCCCCGGTTACTGGTAGTATTTGGTAATTTTAAACACTGTGAAAATTAATTGATGGATAGTGGCTTAATCATAACTCCAAAAAGGTTTTGCAACAATTTAGAAATCAAATTGGCGTTTTCTTCATTCAAGCGTAAAGGATCCTGCACCTTTTGATCTCCGTTCACGCGCGTTGTCTACAAGTTTTCTTGTGCAGGTTGGGGTTTGTAATGCCTGTTACATCGGTGAAACATGCCGACATCTTTCAACGCGCGTTCGTGAGCATCTGACTAGGGACAACCCTCCAACATCTTTATGCATTTGCAGCAGTCGAAGGAATGCCGCAAATTATGTTCTAAGAAGTATTTTTCAATTTTGGATTCTGCGCAAAACCGACACCAGTTGTTATTAAAAGAAGCGGCGCACATCAGGTGGGAGGATCCAACACAGAACAAGCAGCTCCAACATGCTGAGCTTGCTCTTACGTTTTAACTTTACCTTTGCTTGTTCTTATTACTGTTACTATTTTTTATGTATATATGTCTGTATGATTTCGTTAAACCGTGGCCACTAGGTTTTCGCCTGGCGCTGGGCACAGCCCGTTTCCAGGCCGGTGCGTTGTCCAAAAAAGTAGGGGTCTTGGCGTCCTGGTCCCAGTTGTGGAAAGGTGGATTGCACTATCCGTGGGATAAATCACTATCCACTGGATAGCGCAATTGGTTTTCCTAATATTAATCCACTGGATAGTGATTTATCCGGTGAATAGCGCTATCTAAGGTTTGAACAACCGGGACGTGATGGGCACAGTTGGATAGCTCAGGGTAGGTCAGGTCTGGGGGGCAAAACTAGTGGCGTAGGGAGGGGGTCATTTTGACATAACAGGCCAGTGCCGGCCAGTACGGTGTCCAGCAAAGTAGCGGGCTTGCCGTCCTGGTGGGCACAGCTGGGAATACCTTGTTGGGTGGTGTTGGATGAGGGCTGAATACCTTCTTGGATGGTGTTGGATTGGATGCACTTGGATCAGGATTGAATACCTTGTTGGATTGCATGGTGTTGGAGTGGATGCTGCTGAATCAGGGCTATAAATACCTTGTTGGGTAGTGTTGGATTGGATGATGTTGGATCAGGGGCTAATACCTTATTCGGTGGTGTCGCATTGAATGATGTTAGATCGGTTGAAAAACTTGTTGGGTGGGTCTGGCTTTGATAGGATAGGATGATTTTGGATCAAGTTTGATATTATGCTGTTTGGATCGAGGTTGAATACTTGTTGCTTGCTGTTCATTGAATGAATAATGTTGGATCAGTCTATTGTCCCTTGTAAAAGCAAGGAAGGCCATTAAAATATGACAATATTAGTGAACTTTCGCAATTCGACGCACGAGGAAAGGAGACGGCAAACCTTGCGTGAGAAAAGCGTGACAATAATTTTTTTAAAAAGATTATCCGGCATGAAAACATCCCCTTCCTTTATTTAAGCAGAGCTATTTACAATACTCAAAATCGGAGCGCGCAGCCAAAACATTAAATAACAACTTCTCAAGGGTAAGCAGGTGCACGGGGCTCTGAATCCTAAGGGGCAATAATAAATGCCGTTGAGCACTCCCTCTCCCCTCAGACTCTGATCAGCGCCACTTCTTCCCCACGAATTTTCATCAAAGAACACGGATAGAGAATGCCTCAACCGAACGGTGAAGCTGAGATGCCCCAGATGTAAGAGGTTCCAAGACCTGTCGTTCCAGAGCCAGCGCCGGGAAATGATGCGCCCGGGCCACAGCAGGACAACAAACTCGTCAATTGACGGCTGAAGAGAAACTTGAGGTAAATTTTGAGTCCTGTCTACTCGTTTTTGTTCCTCTTCTGGCGTTTTCTTGCTCCAGTTTGGTTTGCGATTTTTTTTTGGTGTTCGCGACGGGTTTTTGTTGTCTTGCGCGTGGTTGGGCCTGACTAGTTCAATCGATAAAAACCGATAATCGGAAAACCGTTCGATAAATCGATAATTCCAATTTTTAACGTTATCGGTTTTATCGATCAATCGATAGAAATTGATACTCACAACCATCGCTGCCCTTTTAAGGTTTGAAATTTATCGATTTTATCGTTTTCATTGACACTTGTAAATGCAAAATACCAAAATACCGATTCCGCGACAGCTTTAAGAAACAAGCTGTGTATTTGCCGATGCGTTTAATCGGTCTAACGAACGATATTCTTCGCCCCAGTAATTATAAGGTATGTGAAAAAAGAACCTCGATATGACGAAACCTCTACATAGCGAACACATTTTGTCAGTCCCTTGGCCCTTCGTTATATCGACGTCCACGGTACTACCGTCGTACAATTTCTTAACGGTGTTTAACTTCTGCAAGTAAAATGCAAGAAGAAGTTGCTACGTTTTGTTTCTCCGCTGAATCATGTTAAGTATAATACCGATCACGTGACGTATTTTTCAGTATTTGATTTGTGAGATAAATCTTTAAACTTATCCTACGAGAGTATTTTTTTGTTAGACTGGTTTTCGGGAAGTTCTGATGCTTCGCTGCCCTACTGAATACGTGTAAACGTTTTGCGCCGATAAATTGATAAGTTCGATAAAATCGATAACAATAATTTAAAAATCGATAACTATCGATTACTCACAACGATCTCGTTATCGATTTTTATCGATTTCCGATACAATGAACTAATTTTTATCGATTTTATCAATTGTTATCGATTATCGGTTTTATCGATTGAACAGGCCTTTGGTCGCCGTTTCGTTTCCCGTTCCTCTCTATTTTTTCCCCAAACAGAGAGCCTGTTCACAGGCTAACTAGTCAGGGGCTGGGTTATGTAATTATGTACCGAACTTATTCTACGGTGCCAAGGGATTGTTTGCAGGTTTTGTCCAGTATGTCCTTGGGGGCTCCTTATTGTTACTTCCCTCGTAGTTGAGTTTTTAGGCTTTACATTGTAACTTGCCTGTTATTGTAAATAAAGTAAATTACTTTTATTTATACACGGTAGTGTTGTTTGGATAGGATTGCTGTGGCCAGTGAGACATTTGTGATTTGCCTGCTATTGTCATGGCGTGATTCTTTCAGCAAGTTGTCTGTTTGATGATCATGACTGTGAAATGTTGTATGGCTAGTGAAGAATGTAATTTGCTTGTTATTGTCATGATGGAATTGTTTGGATACAATTGTTATGGCCAGTGAGACAATAGTGATTTGCCTGCTATTGTCAGGGCGTGAATCTTTCAGCAAGTTGTCTGTGTGATGATCATGACTGTGACTTGCCTGTTACTGTTATAGCGGAATTGTTTGGATAGAATTGGTATGGCCAGTTTGGCAATTGTGATTTGCTTGTCATGGCGTCATTCTTTCAGCAAGTTGCCTTGTTGACGGACATGACATTAGAAAGGTTTATTTGACCAGTGAGGCGCGTAATTTTATTGTTACAAATGTTATTTGTCTGATATTGTCTTGACATGGCAAACCCAGATTAGCGAGTTAACGATTGTGACTGTTGGGCAACTCTTGGCCAACGACATATGTGATTTGCCGGTTGTTCCTCTGTGACTTGAGGCCTGTTTGCTAACACCGTTGTTAACGCCTGTGAAACTGAAAGGAAAACTTTTTTGTGGTTTTTATAATGAGTTCTGTATAGAATTTGTCTTGGCTTATTGTTCTCCATAGGCGTTGCAGCTTAAGTATGAGGAGTTAATTAAAGAAGTCCATGGACGCTCTCACCAAGTCCGCGGTGGATAACCTTCAGGAGAAGATTGGTCACCTGGCTTCCCACCCTGTTCCTGAATTCAATAGGTTTGAAGCCTTATACCTCATAGAAACTAAAGAATACGGCTCAAGATACAAAACACGAGAAGGCGGGTTATTTTCGCCTCACGTTTGAGACTCTACGTGGGAAAACTGAAGCTAGCTGATGAGCCCAACGACCAGTTTCGTGATTTTCCCGTTCCTTTGCTTGGCGATAAGGACCAGGAGAAGGTGCTAGAAGCGGTAGCGAAGGTTGAGAAGAATAATCGTCGAACGTCGTTGAGGCAGAATTCCGGACCTGGAAGAAGAGCCATAGCAGCCCCTTAATTTGGGGGTTCGTTGCTACAGGTGATTGTAATCGCCCTGGACATATTCAGATAATTGTTTAAAGCGGAAGAGAGATTTGGGCGGGCCTTCTGGTTTTTCTCCTGGGGCTCCTCAACCAAATGTTAACGCAAATCAGAATAAGTAGAGATATAACTGTGTAAAGTTTGAGCAGTTTATAATTTCACTGCAATTTCATTGTACTAGCTATGACGGATTGTTGGTAATAATGAAAAGAATATAAAAATAAATGATTTTCTCTGTATTGAGCAGCCTATTAATGTTCCTGGGTTTTTTCCTTGTATAGATAATAAGTTTTCCAGGGTTTGCTTGGACTGACAGTTTTGAAAAAGAGTATCTAAACAAACTCCCCCGGTTTTGCTGGGACATGACTGTCATCTCTTGCTGGCCCCGTGGGTACCCCCACTAACGTTCTGTTTCATTCATTCGTGTGTGAAATCAAAATGTTTTCCCTTCCCTTCTCAGAATTCTTGTCATTTGACTTGGCAATTGGGAGGGCGACTCGGAATTTGAAGGAAAACTTCACGCTTATACTCAGTATTCTCCAAAGTCATTCAATTGGGTTGATTGGTCGGGGAACTCAGTCGGGGTCGGCACTGGGATGGTAGTCTTAGAACTTTCGAGAGAAAGAAATTGACCAGATTTGCCATGGAGATAAACATGGAGACCGGTCGACATTGCGGTTTAAAGACCCTGCCAATTTTCGCGCTGGAGAAGTTCACGACTACCATCAATGGCAGGATTTAATTGGCGGTTCTCCATCCGCTCAACAAGTTCAGGTTTTGAAATGGATAAAAGATAAAGTCTCCATTTTTGAATACTTTCAACCCTTCTCTGGTAGTTTCAAGGGGAAACAGTACTGTTCGGATTATCACCTTCTGAACTTTTCAGGAGTAATATGTCGTGTAAGCCGTTCGCGGCTTTTGTGAGAAGCACATTGCTTGATCGCTTAACCTCGGTGGTAATTTCTCTGAAGGGTAAAGTGGGAGAAGTTGATCCGCCCCATCTGGTCCTTCCTCTGACTGTGAGAACCCACCAAGCCAAGACTATGCCATGACGCTCGTTTTTTAAATCTATGGATGAGGGACATGCCTTTCAAGTTAGATAACCTTTTGGATTTACCAAGATATGTGGGCCGTGATACCTTTCAAATAATTCTTGATGACGAGTTGGGGTATGACTATCTCCTCTTGTCTTTGGAAAGTAGAACCCTTTTTGGTATGCAGTGGGGTGGGTGGTACTTTGTTTACAACACCCTGCGCTTTTGGCTAACTTCAGATCCCGCCCAAGCAAGGAGCCTATGCGGACCTTGCAAATCTCGATGAACATAGTTTAGCAGCTGCGAAATCAGCTATCTTTTTGATAACTTATTTTCTTATCAAGCAGGGATATTTTCTTGGTGTGCCCAAATCCATCCTGATGCCTCGTAAGATTGTCCCATCAGTTGGGTTTCCTGTCCGACCCCTCTCGAGAAGTAAACCATTTTATTCAGCTGAAAAGAAGGAGAAGTTTCTTGATCGTATTGACCAAACCCTGAGTAGTTATGGGGGGATGCCTTATTCCTAACTTTTTTCACCGTTTACTTCCATCATTTCCCTGATTAAACCACCTAAAATTCCCGAGTCCCAAAAATGATAAAAACAATCAGGAAAATTCTTTACATTTTTTTCAAAAATATTCTACCTAAAACCCCAAAATCGCAATTTTAGAATTGCATATAAATAAAAACTCAAAGAAATTCCTGATATTTTTGATATTTGAAATGCGGGAAAGAGGTAAATTAATGCTCGCGTCCCCTGCGGGGACGCTCGCGGAAATGATGGAAGTAAACGGTGAAAAAAGTTAGGAAAAAGTCATCCCCCCATAACTACTCTGGAGAGAGTAGAGCGAAGAGTGTATTAAAAATAACTTGAAACAAGAAATATTTTTTAATCAAAATTTATTCGTAAAAAGTCATCAAATCCATGGTAAGTCATACGATGATTAAATTTTTCTATTAAAAGTTCATTTGAACCTCTTACTAATGTATATATAAAATTTTCATCATTATTATAAACATCTGGATCCATCATTGCAACTTGAAGTTTCTTATTTGGCATTTTTTTGATTAAATCTCTTTTTAGTTTTTCCTTCTCTGACACAGGTTTTTCTCCAGTATCATATTCATTCAGATCAATTGTTTTTACCTTATTAAATAGTAAAGTTTTTTTATTATAGTTATTATCAACCAAGTAATAATTATTTTTTCCCCCATATTTACTTTCAAATACACCCAGTTTATTGCCTGGTAAAAGATTATATTTATGTTCAAAAACAACTCCATATCGGGTATAGTTATCTAATAATTTGAAGTAATAATTAGCGTTGTCTTTATTGTCATCACATTCTGGGATGGCGCCATTTTCTTCTTTAATGTAGCGGCCGGGGGCGTATTTGTAAATATCATTTAAAAGATATTTGTAAGGATGATCAGGAAATATTTCCTTTATTAGTTTTGGATCAAATGGTTCGAGTTCCATCCATGGTTCAATTACAAATTTAGTTAGTTCGGGGCTACCAAGGATCATTTTATTTAAAGGATTATATAAGAATATGGCGTTAATACATTCCAGAGTTCCATAACAACTTCAATCGCTGGAGATAAACATAAAATCTATTTTCGGTTGATGAAGGTAAACAAAAAAACTATTAATAGTTTTGCTCGTTGTTAGGGCACTCTGGAATGCAATCTATTGTTTTTCATGTAAACGTGAAGTTATTTTTGATGAGATCATCAAGAATGAGTAATCAGGGGATTACCCTTCAAAAATTATCTAAACAAATACTAAAATGGAAAATCAAAGCCCCGAGGTCAAAGACTTTATAGTTGATGATGGCTATAAACATGATGAAGATCCTGATTATGTTCCTGAGAAAGAGGATTCATCCGATGATGATAAATATGTTGTCAAAGGAGAAGCTTTTAAAAAACTAAGCAAAAAGGCTAAAAAGCTTGGCGCTGAATCTCTTGATTATTCAAAGCGGAAGAATAACAAATACGTAGTAAAGCTTTCAAGTGGAAAGAATTTGCATTTTGGTTCGTCTCAATATCCAGACTTTTTAATACACAAGGATAAAGAGCGAAAGGAGAAATATCTATCTCGAGCGAAGAAGATTAAAAATAAAAAAGGTGAGTTAACTTATCAAAATCCTGAATCGGCTAATTTTTGGAGTGTTAACCTGCTTTGGTCGGGAAAATGAGTTTTTAGTCAGAAAAAATAAAATTGAATTTTTGGCTTAAAGATTTTAAAATAATAATAAAAATGGGATTCAAGACAACAACGCAAATAAGGAATACTCCATATAAAGTTGGAGGTCTTATATTTCCAAGTAAAGATCGTTATGAAGATTTGAAAGGAATAGATACTGGTGTTGATATTATTCTTTCATATTTAGGCGATGATGAAGAAGATTTACAAGTCTTTTTTGATAAAATTAAACCGATTGAAGTTATTGAAACATATCCTGAAGCTAGAGAAGAGATGGATGGTTTGTTTCGAAATATAACACAATTGCTATGTTATGAATTTTATGGAAGAAGTAATATATTAAAAAAGAGTTATAAATTTGCTTCTATGTTTTTTTCAAAATTTTATTATAGTGAGGAATAGATTTTTATTCTTGTTTTATATCTATTACTGATATAAAACTTTTTAGTCAGAAAAATAAAAAAATGAAATTTAAAGAATTAAATATTTATAAATAAAGATGGCCACTGATTTAAGTAAACTTTCTATTAGAGAATTAGAAAGGATTAAAAAAGATAATAAACAAAAACTCAAGGAGGAGTATAAACAGAAGTTGATTGATGATATAAATAAAATACAAAAAGCAAGAGACAAAATCAAATCAAAACCCAAACCCAAACCCAAACCCAAAACATTTGAAGAGTATTTCCAGGATTGCATCAAGAATAAAACAATTCCTCCAGATACACCATCTTATCTTCGAAAAGCACTTGAGAGAGCTCTCAGAGAATATGATCAAGGAATAGAAAAAGAGAAATCATCTCTGGATGGATTTGCAAATAAATACATAGTAAAGGGAAAAACTGATGTTATTCCATTTGAGTTTTTCAGATCCAAATTCAATTATTTAAAAGAATTTCTTAGAAATCATCGAAATATTAAAGTTAGATTTATTTTAGTTTGTTTTATGGAGCAAGGTTCTTATTTTGATAAAGCATATTTTAATTCTAAAACACATATCAATCTTGAATCAACTGATGTAAAAGAAATCCTCATTAAAGTTATTCGCACCATCATTGAGAAACTTTCTATTTTTCAGATGAATGGTAGTGGATGGAGCTTTAAAGAAATAGTACATCTTGAGATTCATACTGTTGATTATAAACCAATGAGAGGTTCATCTTACATTCAACTTCCAGATTGGATTACCCAAAAGAAAGGAATATTAAATATTAAAAATAAAGATGATAAATGTTTTTTATGGTGTGTATTAAGATACCTTAATCCAAAGGGAAAGAATGCAGAACTATTAACAGACTTGAAACAAAAAGAAAATAGCTTGAATACAAAAGGATTAAAATTTCCAATGAAATTAAAAGACATTTCAAAATTCGAAAAACTTAATCCAGACCTCCCAGGAATAAATGTGTTTTCAGTTAATGATAATAACAAGTTTTATCCTCTCCGAATGGCACAGAGAAATCCACAAGAAACAATAGATTTGTTTTTGTATGAAGAAGATGGGAAATATCATTATACTCTTATCAGAAATTTTTCAAGATTATTCAGATCTCAAATAACATCAAGAACAAATGGAAAAATTCATATTTGCAAAAAGTGTTTTACTCATTTCTCGAAAGAAGAATTATTTCAAAAACATATTGAATATTGTTCATCCAATGAAACAGTTGCTGTGAAAATGCCAACACGAAACTCAAAATTAAGATTTAATAATGGGTACAAACAGCTTCCAGTACCTTTTGTAGTTTATGCTGATTTTGAATGCTTTACCAAACCGATAAATAATTGCAGTCCTAATCCAGAGGATTCTTATACCTTTGATTACCAGAAACATGAACCATCAGGATTTTGTCTTTACGCCAAAGGAATAGTCCCTGGAATTTTCAAACCCATTACTTACACAAAACAGAAAGATTCAGATAACATTGCTGAAATATTTGTTTCTTATCTTGAAAAAATAACAAATGATATATATAACACTTTTTATCGTCGACCAAAACCACTCAAATTAACAGAACAAGAACAAGCATCTTTTGAAAAAGCAAAGACTTGCCATATTTGCTCAAAAGAATTACAAGAAGATAGAGTTCGAGATCATTGTCATTTCACTGGTCAATACCGAGGAGCTGCTCATAACAGTTGCAATCTCCAGTGTCGAAAACCATTGTTACTCCCAGTGATATTTCACAATCTTCAAGGATATGATGCGCATTTGTTTATAAAACAACTTTCTGGTTTGAAAGGTGAGTTAAACTGTATTCCATCAACCGAGGAAAAGTACATTTCGTTTTCCAAAAAGATAAAAGTTGATGAGTACAAATCAAGGAAAACTGGAGAGACTGTTTCATTGTATTTTGAAATAAGATTTATTGATTCATTTAAGTTTCTCCAAACCAGTCTTGCCAATCTTGTTGGAAACTTGAAACCAGATGATTTTCACAATACAAAAAAAATTATGAAAGAGAATGTCAACCTTCTTACTCGAAAGGGAGTTTATCCATATGATTATGTTTCATCAATAGAAAAACTAACAGAAACACAACTTCCACCCAAGGAACAATTCTATTCTAAATTGAATGATGAAGACATAACAGATGAAGATTATCAACACGCAATCAATGTTTGGAATACATTCAAATGCCAAACAATCAAAGATTATCACGATCTTTATTTGAAGTCAGATGTTCTTCTGCTGGCAGATGTATTTGAAAACTTTCGGAAAACTTGTTTGAAACATTACAATTTGGATCCAGCTCATTACTATACATCTCCTGGTCTGGCTTGGGATGCATGCTTGAAGGAGACGGGTCAAGAACTGGAATTGCTTCATGATTATGATATGTTAATGATGTTTGAGAGGGGAATCCGGGGTGGAATAACTCACATATCAAAGAGATATGCAGAAGCCAATAACAAATACATGAAAGAATTCAATCCTGACAAACCTTCAAAATTCATTCAATATCTCGATGCTAATAATCTTTATGGATGGGCAATGTCACAATCACTTCCCACTCATGGATTTAAATGGATGAAAAACTTGACAAAAGAGACACTGATGGATATTCTTGAAAAAGCAAATGATAGTATGGCAAACCCAATCAAGAAGAAAGGTTTCATCTTTGAAGTAGATTTGGAATATCCAAAAGAATTGTGGAAATCACATAATGATTATCCTCTTGCTCCAGAGAAGATGAAAGTAGGTGGCGTTGAGAAACTTATTTGCCATTTCAAACCGCATAAAAACTATGTTATACATTACCGGAATCTGAGACAATGTCTTGAGATGGGACTTGTCATAACTGCTGTTCACCGAGGAATATCTTTTGAACAGAGTCCTTGGATGGAACCATACATCAAAAAGAATACTGAACTCAGAAAAACAGCAGCCAACTCATTTGAAAAAGACTTTTTTAAATTGATGAATAATTCAGTATTTGGGAAAACTATTGAAAACATTCGGAAAAGACAAAATATAATACTTGTTGATAATCGAGAAAAAGCTGCGAAATTATCAAGTCGTCCAAACTTTGATAGAGCAACAATATTTGATCGAAATCTCATTGCGATTCACATGAAGAAGACTGAGGTGTATTTTAACAAACCAGTGTATGTTGGCCAAGCAATACTGGATCTGTCAAAAACGCTGATGTTCAATTTTCATTATAATTACATACAAAAGAAATACACACATAAAAATGCCAAGTTGTTATTCACAGATACCGATTCACTTATGTACGTAATTAACACAGATGATTTTTACAAAGACATATCAGAAGACATAAAATCCAAGTTTGATACTTCAGATTATCCACCAGACCACAAATCTGGAATACTGACAGGAGTCAATAAAAAAGTGATTGGAATGTTCAAGGATGAAGTAGCTGGAAAACAGATTACTCATTTTGTTGGTCTTCGACCGAAATTATACAGTTTCAAAGTTGAAGATTCAAGTACTACCAAGAAATGCAAAGGAATAAAGAAGAATGTTGTAAAGAAGGGGTTGGATTTTGAGGACTATGTTGAATGTTTATTTTCTGGTAAAAAACAAATGAGATCAATGAAGATTATAAGAAGTGAGAATCACGATATTTACTCAAAAGAAGTAAACAAAGTAGCTCTGAGTAATGAAGATGATAAAAGGTTATTGAACAAGGATAAAATAAATACAAAGGCCTTAAGATAAAAAAATATTAATAATAAATGTCTTATTCAAAAGAAGAAATAAAAAAATATATGGAAATCCTTCATAAATATACTAAACCACCAAAAGAGGAATCGAGTGAAACGAGCAGAAAAACCAAATGCAAAAATTGCCAAAGAGATGATTGTTTTACTAATTGGTCATGTTATTTACTTTGTGAAAATTGTTGTGTTATATATGGTAATGTTTTGGGTTATGATAAAAAAGATTATGAACGATTATATTTTAGAAAGAAGAGTATTTATCAAAGAAAGTATCATTATGTAAAAAAGGTTGATCAAGCAGGTAAAAAGTTAAAACTGGATGAAGAAGAAAAGTATGAGTTATATAATAAACTAATGGAAATAAATGGCAACGTCATGGAAATATTAAACAAACAATTTTACAGAAAGAGAATGATAAGTATTTTTTATCTTATGAAAAAAATACTGGAAGAAATGGGAAATGAAAAGTACAAATTAATTAATTTAAATACTTCTGACCAAACTATTGCATATTATAAAAAGTGGTGGGAAAGATACAAATCTCTCAAACAACCCCTTGATTAAAACACCAGTAAATAATACCAGTCAAATAACCAAGTACTTCAGATTTTAATGGTGTATTGAAAGTATAGACACAACCTCGTCCAAGTTTGTAATGTTTCCAAAATTCTCGAAAAGCAAGATTAAATATAAGATGATTGGCAAGTGTTGGTGAGGTTGATCTGCAATTATGCCTCGATTCTGATAGTTTATAAATAATTTGGTCCAAGTTTAGTTTTTGTGAGAAATACTTTATGTATAAATACTGGTAAACAAGACAAGCTTTAATGAAGTTATCAGAGTAATATTGTGTTTTATAAGAAGGAAAGTAAAAATTAACATATGCTACAATTGACTTTATCATCTTCTATCTTAAGAGTAGATAGAAGATGAAAATTATTACTACAAATAATTAAATCTTAAATCTTTTTTAATATATAAAAAACTTTTTTCTATTTCAAGTTTTTGTAATAACCTTTTTCTATATTTTTATTTATTTTATCTTTAAGAATTGTTACAATATTTAAATCATTTGGATTCAGATATTTAAATGTGTATTTATTTGAATTTAATTTTGATGTTGCTGTTTTTCTCTTTCCTTCTGCGATTAGTTTAATAGATCCAGTATTAATAGAAGTATTATATATTGATTTATATACTTTATCTTCCCCAGTAGTAAGATTAGTTGCTAATATTTTTCTTTCTATACCGTCTGGATTAGAGGAAGTATTAATAACTTGTTTCAAATTATCTGGTTCATTGTTTTGTTTATCTGAATCAATGTGAATTATTTTAAAGTAATTATTTGTTTCTTCATTATTATATGCTTCCCAGATAAACACATGTGCTGGTAAGCTAATTGGGTTTTCTCCTTTTGGTCTGATTGAGATTCTAACCAGACCATTTTTAGACAGGGTTCCTATTAATTCTTTTCCTGTTTTAGAATTATAAATACCACCATTATCAGTTGTGAAAAATCGTGAATATGATGGGTGATAATACTTTGCCATTGTATGAAAAAGATTACTACAATATTTTATTATTCAATTTTATTTTTTAAATTTAATTTAAATAATCTTAAATTTTAATTTTTGTAGGAATATTTATCTATTTAAATTTTTTATTATATTTCTTTGAAAACCTATCTGCAACGGGGGACTGATCAATTATCATTTCATCTATCAATTTCATTCGATCAATAAACTCTTGTTTGTTAAACTCATCACCTCGAAGAGCTGAACGCAGTTCAACCAATACTTTCTCATATGTTGTAAATGCAATTTGAGACATTTCAATCTTTTTCTTATAATTCTTCATTTTTGAAATGGATGTTACAAGAACTCCGGCGCCATTGATAACACCCAGGATTATTGGATTAAGAGTTATTCCCCCAGCAATAGTTCCTATTACAACTAACCCTACTCCAGTCAGAGTAAGTGTTTCATCAAGAATTTTATATCGTTTAAAAGATTTCTTAAAACACCAGTATTTCTTGTGATAATGTTTATAGAAATCTTTGAGAGTTTTGATTTCTGATTCTGATAGTTTGTTATCAATATGATTAAATTCAAAAATATCCTTCATTTATTCTTTACACTATATAAGTTCCATTTATTTTCTCTTGTAACATTACCCTATGATATTGCTCAGAGTCAAAGTCGTAAAAGTTTGGTGAGTACATGAATTTTTTGATTACCCCATCTTCTGTCTTGAATTCAAAATTATGGTTTACAAAATCTATCGCTGTATTAATTGTTAATTTAGCAGGACTATTAGATATTGCCGCTTTTATAATATTTGTATTACCACTTCCTGTCAGCCAAATAGCAATATTTTTTCCATTGAAAGAATTTATTAAAGTAATTTCTGAGTCTTTTACTCCCCTCTCCAAGTGGAATTTTTTTATGTTTTTAATGAATTTTAAATATAATCTTCCATCACCACTAGATGATTGGGTTTGAAGGGTAAAATTTCTGTTGAACCAAAGTTGGAAAACGATACAAATAGTAAAATTTGAGCTTTGTGGTTTAGTGAGACTGATAGCATAATTTAAATTACGCAGCCCCTCAGGTGAAATAACACTCAAATCCTTTGTTGACTGAAATCCTAAATTTGGATTAACTCCTGTAAACACAGCTCCTGATGAACCTGTTACTAGTTTATATTTTGTTGCATCAGTAAAATCATAAAAATCTTCAAAATATTGTCTATAAATATAGTTTGTAGTAAAAGTAGTAAAAGGGGTTAACTCTTTTACCATTCCAACTGTTGCAGCACTATCATTACTTCCTCGTTCAAGTTTGATATTCCTAATTGCCTTTTGATTTGCGTTAATGTCGACATTGTATTTTACTTGTGTTTTTTGGATGACAAATGCTGTATGATAGTCATAAACTTTGTCTGGGTCAATATTGCTAACTTTACTCATGATTCCATAAGCAATCAAGTAAAGAACAAACCGTGATGGATAAATAGCTAAGTCGCTTCCATCCTGAGGAATGTTAACCAAAATGTGAAGAAAGAATTTATTACCAGTTGTTAACTTCTTAAAATTAATTATGATTCTATGGTAATACATAAATTCTGTTTGTCCTTTTGAATTGGAGAATCTATGTTGAAGTTTTTTTACACTAACATTATCAAGCTTGAGGCCTTGTGATGTGTTGTTGTCAACACTTATTTGGGTTTTATGCCATAGTTGATAATCAGTGTTAAGTATTTCTAAACAAAGGGTATAATCAGCTCCTCCAACTAACCTAAAAAAATTAAGTCCCATTTTAAAATTATAACCACCTTGAAAATTTTTAAATATAATTGTATTAAGAACTTTATGATTGTAGTCGTGAAAGTTACCTTTACTTGGTGAAAAGTCTGTTATATTTACTGGATAAAAACTATTTCTATTATCTATTTCATCTGTCCATTGAGATGGACTTGACATGAGATAACTAAATTCATCTTTGTAATGACTTGGTTGAACTTGAGTTTGGTGTAAATGGTCATCAACATACTTTTTGTTTGCTGCATCATTATCTGAAGCGGGATCTTCAAGATTAATTATTTTATGTCCAATCATGTTTAAATTTCCTGTCATTGAGTCACTCCCATCTTTCTTAAGGAAGGGACTGAGATCTTGGGGATTAGTTGATTTATCATCCACATACTTTTTGGTTGCAGCATCTGTGTTATTTGTTGGTGCTTGTAAGTTAATTATTTTTTTATTGTTCATGTTCATATTATTAGTCATCATATTTGATCCATCAACGTGAAGATAAGCAAGATCACCATAAGATAATGGTAATGGTTGTTGGGGACCAGTTGGATTTGGAATATTAAAAATTCGTTTGTTATTCATATTCAAATTTCCAGTCATTGGTCTTGTTCCATCCAATTTCAGAAAGACACTGCCATCAACTTTTGAGTCATCCACATATTTCTTATTTGCAGCGTCACTATTGGCTGTTGGCGATGAAAGATTTTTTATCTTTTTATTATTCATATTGACATCTCCAGTCATTGCTCTTGTTCCATCCAATTTCAGAAAGACACTGCCATCGACTTTGGAGTCGTCAACATATTTCTTATTTGCAGCATCATCATTGTTTGTTGGTGTTTTGAGTTTTGTGATAGAGTATTGACTTTTCATATCAATATTTGAATCTACTGTTATTAAAGATGTTTTTCCACCAGAATTATCATCAACATACTTCTTGGTTGCAGCATCTTTTTTTGATGTTGGTATTCCAACATTTGTTAGTTTTTTTCCAAGCATATCATAATTTCCATCTGAAGTGAGATTAAAACCAACACCTGGAGGCCCCCTTTGAAGACCCCTGGCAAATGGACGTTGATTAGAAGAATGTTCATTAAATATTCCCATCTTAATTATTGTTTATATAATTAGTAAATTTTTTTGATATGGTTTTCTTTGGTTTATCAACATAAAGAAATGAAAATGGTTTTTTAGTTACTTCTTTATACACCTCTTTATCAACTCCCAATTCAGATGATATTCTGTTGGCTTCCCTGGATGAAGGAAATTCAAATAAACAGTAATGAGAACAATTAAGTCGAATATCTTTTGGAGTTTTGTAAAATGATTGACTCAGATAAATCACTGAGCAATTCTTATGTCGACCTTGAATGAAATAATCTATTATTTGTCTCTGATTTTTATCACACACATAATCATCAAATATCACAAGTTTTTGATTGTCTTCATAATCCATTTTTGAAACTGGAGTTATTTCATCATTACTTACATTAAGTATTTCATAACCGATTTTATGTGACATCTCTCTCATTTTTTGCATTAATCTCTTGTATTTATCCTGCTCCAAATTCCGAGCATAAAGATAAATCTCATCATAATACAACAACGGTTTCATTAACATATGATAAAGCAAATTAGTTTTACCACTTCCACTATTTCCACAAATTAGCATTCGAAATGTATCTGATGGCATGAAAGGAAAATGCTGTTTGAATTTTTTATCTCTGTTATCATTGCTATCATAATTTGGTATCTCCATTTATATAATTATTATATAAATGGATATTGAAGAATTAAAAAAACTTGCTAAAAATAAGATTGAAGCCGAAGATCTTACCAAACAGGTGAGACAACGAATAAAAGAAACTATTTGGGCAAAACAAAATCAAAGAGAAGGATTTAGTGAGACATTCAAACCACTGATTTCTCAGTTTGAAAAACCAGAAGAACCCAAACAAAAAAATATTTTCACTCAAAACCAGGAAATGTTGAGAAATCAGTTAGCTCTTACAGAAGGTCTCAAAGCCAATCAAAAAGCCATTACTCAAGGTTTTAGTCAGTTTGAGAGATTAGCTGATATGAAAGAGTTGCCAGGAGTAGAAGCTATTGAAGATGAAGAAGCTCAAGCTCCATTGTCAAAAGAAGATAAATCTCCATTAGTAATAGAAAAAAAAGATAAACCTCCAATAGCAAAATTTAATGTTGAAGAATTCAATCGGAATCTAAATAATAAAGAATCGCAAGATATACTAGAAAGTAATGGTTATACCAATCTTCCTTCTTATTATTTTGATAAAAATGTTTCTGAAATTTCTTCATTAATCAATGATGTTAATTCAGATTTGGGAATTTTTTACAAAGATATTCATAGTACAGTAATAATTTCACCTGAAGGTGGCTATAATTTAGCTAGACCAAAAAGTGAAAATCCTCGAACAAAAACAATAAATAATATAAAAAAATTTAACACATTAAGCATCTATTCAACAAATTTAAACCTTCTCTTAAAATATAAAGAAAAATCTGGCTCTGGAATTTTTTACAACAACCCACAAGAACTACTAAAGAGATTTGAATTACTCAATGGATCACTTGTTGCAGGAAACAATGGTGTATTGCCTGAATACATTCAAATAGCTCATCGACTCCGAGATCTTGGAATTATTACTAATAACCAACTTAATTCACTTCTGAGAAAAATTATCTAGACTATTACTAAATGAATGAAGGCGCTATTCATATTTCTTCTGTCAAAAGAGAAAAAATAGGAACAAACAAACCCCATGATTTCCTGGTTAAATTTAATCCTCCTTTGAAACTTAATTCAGAATTCAAGCATTTTCTCGCCTTGGACAGACTGTCAATGACTTACTCTTGGTACAACATCAGAAGCAGTTATGGAAATAATAAAATCAAATACACCCATGATGGTTCAACATGGCAAACAATCACCTTTTCAGATGGAATGTATTCTTACTCAGACATTAATGATTACATTCATCAATACATGGATCAAAAGTCGCATCACACAACAGACTCCAAAGGAGTAAAGAATTACTCAATAAATCTGTCTTTCATTCTTTCCACATATCGAGTGTTGGTGACACTTGAGGGTGATTATCAACTTGATCTGAGAGGAACAGATTTTGGACAACTCATCGGATTTGATAAGAAACTCATTACTAAAACTGAATATGGAACTCGACTCCCAAATATTACAAAATCTATTGACTCCCTTAACATAAACATAAGTGCTATAAAAGATTCTGTTGTAAATGGGTTGAATACAAACACAATTGCTGTTATTCCAACTGACAATCTTACAAGGTCATATCCATTCACTTTTGAACCAAGGAGGACACTGTTCTGTCCTGTAAGTTCTAATACTATTTCTGAAATGCACATAACAGTTAATGATTCACTCGGTCATCCTATTGACCTGAATGGTATTGATTGGCTTATGACACTGCTGCTTCGCCATGCTGAAGATAATGTAAATATATAAATAAAATGATGCGACAATCAGAGTTTAAAAAAAATATGATCCTGATACAGGAAATTTTTCAAGAAAACATATATATGGAGAAGGAATAATGGATTCAGTAAAATCTTTTCTTGGTAAAAAACCAACTAAAAAAAAGGTAACATTTGCTCCTCCACCCAAACCAACCTCCACTGCAACTAAAAAAGCTGGTGATAAGATAGTAAAAATGCTTTCTAATGAAAATCCAACACCATCAACAATGTCACAACAAGAAATCAACAAGAAAGTACTTCAAATTTTATCTGGATCTGGAAGAAAAAAATGATATAATTAATAAAATAAAATGAAGTCTTTTAGAAACCCAAAATATCTTGAAAGATATGAAGATGTTGTTTTTGATCTTGAACAAGCGCTGGATGTGACGCCAGCAAATAACGCTCACCAAAACAAAACAGGTCTGCGATTTATTGCTGATAACACAGGCGAGGCTACTCCATTTGATTGGTATAATGCAAGACTTTCAGTAGATTTTAAAGTTAATCAACTAGCGGATAATGCTGCTATTGATGCAGATGGAGATAATATGGGAATTGTAAATGGTTCCAGTTCTCTCATTGAAAAGTTAACTATCCTTGCAAATTGACGAGATGTATATAGTTGTAATTATGCAAATCATGTTGTCAATATTAAGAATTTGTTGGAGTATAATCCCTCCTATGTTGAGAGTGTGGCAACAAATGAATTTTATCATCTTGATAAAACACGAAATGCTGAAAGATCTGAATTTACTGTCAATAATACAGGTGTAACTGGAGGAGCAAATGTTGTAAAAGGAAGAAATGCAAATTACAACAAAGGTTTTGCCCTGAGAAAAGCCCTTCTGGGTGACTCAGCAACAGTGCGATGTGAAATTCCTCTGAACAGATACTCATTTTTTGAATCTCTTGAGGATAAGCTGCTTCCAAATACAAAAATTGAGTTAAATATTGAAATAGAAACGGATAACAATCTCATCTGGAGAAATGGAGGAAATGCATGCAGAGTTATTTTAACAAGACTTCAACTATTTGTTCCAAGGTTAACATTCAACTCAGAAGGACAAAAACTTTATATTGATAATTATCTCAAACCTTACAAATGGACTTATCTTAATGAAGTAGTAGAAAGATCAAATAATAGGCAACAACAAACAGCACAATTCAGGATTACAAATGGTATTTCTAAACCACGCCATGTTTTTGTTTGGGGAATTAACACCGCCAGTATTGGCTCCCAAACACAAAATCCATTTTTATACAACACTTTTAATCTGCCAAACAATGCTAAAATTTCTCGCTGCTATCTCGAGGTTGGAAATGGAAATGAATACCCTGATATTGCCTTTAAACCAGCTACAGATCCATCAAGAGTTTTCAGAGAAGTAATGGGTTATGTTTATGCAAATAACGATTTTCAAGGAGGCACTCTTCTCAATAGATCAAATTTTGAAAATCTTTTTCCGTTTGTTTACTTTGATCTCACAAAGCAAAAAATGGACTTGAAAGATGGAGTTACAAAACTATCTTTTCATTACGAACTAAGTGCTAATCCAAACGCTGATTATAATATTTACGCTCTTGTACTTCATGAGAGAGAAGCAGAGATAGAACAGCAAAGTGGAAAACTACTTCTCAGAGCATAGATAAAATTAATATAATATATTATATAAATGACAACTTATATTGAATACGGGGTAACGCTGTCAGATGGACAAAAATCAAAACTGTTAAGCGCAATCCAAAATAGATCACCTTTGACACTTCGATTAAAACATTCTCAACTTCAAGGATCAGATGAGTTAATGTTGACCCAAAGACAGATTATGAAGATACAAAAATCACTGGCAAATGGAACAGGATCAGACTTGAAAATAAGTAAAACACAGATTACACGTTCAGTAAAACATGGAGGAAACTTATTCTCAAGTTTGTTTAGTCTTGGAACAAAACTTCTTCCTTTTGCAACAAAGGCAGTTTCCAAATTTGCTCCTGCACTAGCTACTGGAGCTGTAAGTGCACTTGGAGACCTTGGAATAAAAAAATTGCTTGGAAAAGGTATAACAATTCCAAAAGAGTTTTTCCCACTTTTACCTCCTTTTGCAGATATGTTTACCAAAGGACAAATAGATCAGATGAACAAAATTTTCCAATCAGGAGGTCGACTTGTTATTAAACCAAATAAAGCCCAAATAGAGGGGGGATTTCTGCAAACACTTGCTTCTATTGGGATCCCAATGGCAATTAGTCTGCTTCCAAAACTGTTTGGATCTGGTTTACAGGTTGATAGGAGACCATCTAGTAATACAAGAAATGTTTATGTTCCTCAATCCACACAAGGAGAGGGAAATCCTTTCTTCCCTCCCCCCTTTAATGGTAATTGGGGAAACACAATAGGAATGGGGGTTAAAAAGAAAAAGTCCAAAAAAAACTCCAAAGGCCAGGGACTGCTGCTCGGAAAAAACAGTCCATTCAACTCAATTCCCATACTAGGCTCCATTTTTTGATCAAACCCCTTTCAAACTTTGACCTCATGAAATGGGTAAAAAAACTTAAAATAAAAAATCTCAAAGGTATTTACAGTCGAGACCGACTTCCAAATAAGATACAAAAAGAATGTGGAATAATCAATCTTGATGATATTCAAGGACCTGGCACTCATTGGGTTTGTTACAGAAACTTGGATTCAGTTGTTGAGTATTTTGATCCATTTGGCTTGATAATGCCAAGTGAGGCTTTGAAGTATTTTAATACTTCTGGAAAACAAATAGTTTATTCAATAGATGAAATACAAAATCGAAACACTGTTCTCTGTGGTTATTGGTGTCTTTACTATTTGTTTGAAAGACAGAATGGAAAAAGTATTCTTGATGTAATACATAATCCTCATTTTGATAATGATAATAGTGATTTTATAAAAGCTTACTTTGGAGGATAGATAAAGATTACTACAAAAACTTGAAATAAATAAAAGTTTTTTTATATTTTAAAAAAGATTTAATAATTAATTATTTGTAGTAATAATTTTCATTCAAAGAATAAATATAAACTTTATATTTATTCTGAATCTACTGGTGCATCCTTCAACTTTTTAATCTTCTCAACTTTTTCTTTTAATTCTTGAACAGTATCAACTATTGAATCAAATTTTAAGTAAATATCAATTAATTTAAAAAGTCTCTTCTTTCTTTCTCCACTCTTTATTTTCAACCAAGAATAATCTCCTCTTCTTATTTTTTCCCACATATCACATTCTCCAGCCATTAACACTCTTGAAAGATCATCATTTTTATTTCTAAGAATCTCTAACTCAGCAATTATTTTTGTCCTTACTTCTTTCTCAAATTCTTTGAGTGTTTCAACATCCATATTTTTCTCTATTTCTGAAAAGAATTTGGCTTCCATTTATCTTTTGTTTATATTAATGTGTTAATTAAAAATAAAATTCTTTCTTCAATTTTATCTAACTTTTCATTCATGGTTTCTTCAATTCTATCTAACTTTTCATCCATGTTTTCTTCAATTTTATCTAACTTTTCATCCATGTTTTTTTCACAATTACCTAAATCCTTATTAATTTTATATAACATTTCTTGAATTATAACCATCCTGCCTTTTTTTAAATAAGGCGCAAGCGGAGGCAATGGGCTATTTTTATTCAATCTTGAATCTTTGTCCATTTTATTATAGTATTATACTAAACTTCCACTCATAACTTGTCTAAGATCATTTGATTTCACAGTTAACTCAACGATCAACTTAAATATTTTAATGAATCGATCATCATTCTCCAATCTTGTTATATTAACATATTCATAACTCTCATTTAACTTATTATAAATCTTCTCAAGTTCACTTTTTACAAAATTAGCCCTTGCTGACATTTTATCTAAACATTATATTAAATGAAAGAATCATATTGTATTAAAGATAAAAGAGTAACACCTTGCACTGAGCCAAGTGGTTATCAAACTGATAAAAGAGGAAGAACTCAATTCTTTTGTCATTGTGCGGTTTGTGGAATTAAAAAAGTAAGATATGTAAAGTCAAAAAACTAGTTAGCCCGTCTAAGAAGGCGGGCAAACAAACAGGAGAAGGAATTGACCCAATGACTGTTGTTAAAAAAGCACCAGAAATTGCAATCTCCACAACTCAAGAATTGATTCCATCTTTGAAACCAGTTTACGACAGGTATAAATCTGGTGATATTATGAAATCAGCTTTTGGAACGGATCATGGCCTGGCTTCTGGTAAATTCTGGAGAAGACCAACAGCAGCAGAAGAGGCCAAAATGGGAATAATAAAAAAAGGTAGCAATCCTGAGTTATTTTTCAAATTTGAAAAACCTTCAAAAAGAATGAAAAAGACAAGATTTTTTGAAAACAACCCAGAAACTCTTGAGCAGATGAATAACATTATTTCATCCAACCCTGATACATGGCCACAGATATTAAGAACCCAATATGGAATGCTTGTTGATGAACACTTTTGGGAAAATAATCCTCTCCTTAGTTTTGGAAGTGGAGTTGATATTCACAAATGGATAGGAAAACTCCCAAAACCAAAAGCAGGGTGGACTCCAGGTAAATACAAGTATATGGGCCCTTATAATCCTCTTGAAAAACAATTAACTTATGATCCAGAAACTGGAAAAGTGACTGAATGGCGCGTCAAACCTTTTAACAAAGTTGATGAAATTGCAGCTTATCATGATATTTGTTATGATATGGGAAAAAACAAAAATGATTGCGACAGAGAGATGGTTCAATCATTGGATCAGATTCCCTTTGGTGAAATGCCAAAATGGGGATCAACAGCACGATTCTTGATTAATACAAAGAAAAAACTTGGACTTGGCCTTCAAAAAAACGCGCGTCGGCGTTGAGTAGTGATTGGTCTCAACAACTGGCCGATGAACTTCACAAACCAATCACAAGAAACTTTCAAAAGAGAACAGTGATCTCAAACGCCCGTGATGAAATCTGGGCTGCTGATTTGGTTGAAATGCAAAAGTTTGCTAAGTGGAACAAGGGAATTAAATACTTGTTGATGGTCATTGATGTGTTTAGCAAGTATGGTTGGATAAAGGGATTGAAAGACAAGAAAACTGAAACTGTTAGTAAAGCATTTGATGACATATTAAATGGTCGTAAACCAAAGATGTTGTGGACAGATAAAGGTTCAGAGTTTATCAGTAAACATTTCAAAGATTTTCTGAAAAGCAAAGGAATTAAACTATATCACACTGAAAATGAAGAAAAATCTAGTGTTGTTGAGAGATGGAATAAAACAATGAAAAACAGAATGTGGAAGATGTTTACTGTGAATAACAACACTGTTTACTTTGATAAGTTGGATAAACTGGTTAATGATTACAATAATACGAGACATTCCAGTATTAAAATGACTCCTGTTGAAGCGAGTAAAAAGAAGAATGAGAAAAAAGTTTGGTTGAATTTGTATCAAGATTTGATTTACTTGAAACCTGGCAAACCAAAGTTCGAGATTGGAGACCATGTCAGAATTTCAAAGTATAAGAGAAAGACATTTGATAAAGGTTACACACCAAACTGGACAGAGGAGATATTTGTGATTGATAAAATTAACCCAACAAAACCTGTTACGTATTCTATTGTTGATCTGATGTCTGAATCAATAAAAGGATCTTTTTATGAACAAGAATTGCTAAAAGCAAAACAGCAAAATTTTAGAATAGAAAAAGTTATCAGACGAAATAACAAGAAAAAAATAGCATTAGTGAAATGGAGTGGTTATCCTGATAAGTTTAACTCATGGGTTAGTTTCAAGGATTTGGTTGATTTTTAATACAAAAATTGTATTAAAAATCTCATGTTTCTTCCTCCTCCTTACCAGAAATAACTAAATCTTCAATATCAACATTCTCATTTTCCTCATCAGGCTCACTATCACTTTCTTCATTTTTTAGTAAAGATTCTCTTGGTTTCAATGGTTTGACATAACACTCATGAACTTTTATTTGAAGAGATGTGACAGTCTTGCTCATGAATATTCCTTCTACTATCAATGCCATTTTGACATTGCAATACTGATCAATATATTTAAGTGGATTCAAAGCTTTTTTTGCCTTGTTATTGAAAAGGGAAAGTATTTTCTTTGACTTCTCAGAGTAAATAAGTTTTGCATATAGAACTGGTGCAGCTGACTCATCTTTTCGTGTTTTCTTTTTCCCTTTTTTATCAGTATATTCTTCCTGTTTGTAATAAAAAAGTGAAGACAGGGATGATGCCTTGTCAGGCCCATATTCACTTTCAAGAAGTTTGCAACACATTTCCCTGAGATTATTAAGGATGTCAAAAAATGCTTTTTCCTTTTCATTTGGTTCACTATCTTTCCCCCAGAGACAAACCGGAATACTATAACCAACTAACTTTCCTGTTTCTTGGTTTTTCTTTTCACTTACTCCAAAAGAGAAAAGAAGAGGAGTTTCAATTACCAAAGCTCCTTTCTTTCCATTTGGGTATTTGACTTCAATTGGGATCCGTTTGTACTTGATTTTGCTATCCTTTACTTTGAATTCTTTGGCTTCATTGAAAATAATATTTTCTGGTGAGAGACGATCGTAACTTGACAACTGCATTTTTATTATATAATAAAAATAATTCTTTTAAATCATTTTTTTTTAATTTTTCTAATACAACGCAATTCATTTTTTTCTTCAAATAATGGTGTTATATAATTATTATTTATTGGGTCAAATATAATAATTTTTCTATAGCTATTTATATCTTCCCAATCTTCGAGTTCATAAACTACATTTTTTGTTTCTATATGTTCAAATAATGTTTTAATTTTATTATCTCTAGTTTTTATCATATTAAAATAATCATCATAAGGACCAAAATCTTTAAAATCTTCTCGTCTTTCAAGAAATTCTTCTAAGTATTTTTTTTTATAATCTTTTTCATGATAATGATAACACTCTTCATATCCATAAAAATTATATGTAAAATCATCAAGATATTGATCTTCATACATTATATTTAACATTTTTATGAAATCTTTTTTATTACAAGTAGTTTTTCGCATATCTTTAACATAAACATATTCATTCCTATCTAAGTATAATATTTCATTTATTCTATTAAGGTTGATTATTTCTCTCATTGAAAGTAAAGTTTCTTTTGTTCTCTTTATTTTATATAATCTTTCTGGATCAATGTATTTAACAACTTTTTTACCAAGTTGAAAATTTGGTATCATTTTTTGTTGTTCAAGAGTAACTAATTTATAATTTCCAAATCCTGAATTTTTTTTAAAATCAAAGACAAAAAAATCACTTAAGTCATTACTAAATACTTCATTAATATATATTTTTTTTATATCACCTTCGTAATTATTTAATACTTCATTAAAAAATATTTTTCTATCACTTAAGTCATTTTCTATTTCTTCCTTAATAAGAAAGGTTAAACCATATTTTTTGTATTGTACTTTATAAATAAAATAATCTTCCACCAATTTTTCATATTTTTCACGATTAAATAGTTCATTTTCATATTCTTTACGTTTAATTGGATCATTTTTATTTACTCCGCTTAAACATGAAAGTAAAATATCAACTTCTTTAAGAATCCTTTCAAATGGGTTTATAATTTCTAATTTTGACTTAAACTGATCAGAAAATCTAAAGGGATCAACTTCATAACACTCGCCTAACATATTTTAATTAATGTTTATATAACTCTTAAATCTAATTTCGCTCTACTCTCTCCAGAGTAGTTATGGGGGGATGACTTTTTCCTAACTTTTTTCACCGTTTACTTCCATCATTTCCGCGAGCGTCCCCGCAGGGGACGCGAGCATTAATTTACCTCTTTCCCGCATTTCAAATATCAAAAATATCAGGAATTTCTTTGAGTTTTTATTTATATGCAATTCTAAAATTGCGATTTTGGGGTTTTAGGTAGAATATTTTTGAAAAAAATGTAAAGAATTTTCCTGATTGTTTTTATCATTTTTGGGACTCGGGAATTTTAGGTGGTTTAATCAGGGAAATGATGGAAGTAAACGGTGAAAAAAGTTAGGAATAAGGCATCCCCCCATAACTACTACCCTGGCATGTTCAATAGTCTCAGTCAAAAGCCTGCGGCGTTTGGTGGGCAAATTTGTGTCATTTTCACTGGTGGTTCCGGGAGCAGCTGGCAGCGCTTCTGTTTACCAGGAAGATGAATAAGGCTATTTCCAAGGCTCTACGCATATCCAGACCTATCACTTTATACAGGCACTGAGGGAGGAAATCTTACTTTGACTTATTCTGCGTATATGGGATGACCCACTCCCATGGAATAATGAACGTCATATCCGCATGTCCTTAGCAACAGAAGCCTTAGCCCCGGCTGGGGTGGTTCAGTAATTTTGAGTGATCGTACGGTTGAGGTCTCTGACTACTGGACGAAGGAAGAACAGGAAATTGAAATCTCCGCAAAGGAGGCACTTGCGCTTGACGAGCATTAAGGTCCTTCTTTCCTTCTCCGACTCTTTAAAGAATGCAAAGGTATATGGCCAAGTTCATGACATTGAGGAAGTAGTCTATTCCTGGAAAAGACACGGGGGTAGGAGTATGTCCTTGAACAGGGCGATTAAGAAGTTATTTTTCACAACTTCAAAGTTCAATGTTGCCCTCCATCTGATGTATATCCCATCAAACGAAAATGGAGCGGACGCACCCTCT
The DNA here is from genome assembly GCA_038088405.1 of Porites divaricata. NCBI lineage: Eukaryota > Metazoa > Cnidaria > Anthozoa > Scleractinia > Poritidae > Porites > Porites divaricata. Next base: position 11,009,096 of record JBBMOI010000012.1, on the reverse strand, counting down.
CACCGTCTGACAACCCTTGATTGCAAACTTCATCCGAAGTTATGGCAAAGAGTACAACAAGAGTTTGATGGTCCAAAGGAACACACGCGTGACTTGATTGCACTTGATTCGAACGCAATGACAGACCAGGGTGGTTCGCTTTTATCGCAGTTTACGTCCCACCCGTCGCCGCAGTTTTGTGGTGACAATTGTTTTGCGCAAGATCTATCAAGCGGAGCCCCGTTTCTGGAGTATTCCTATGTTTTTCCGCCCTCTCTCTGATGGGTCCTGTTCCGCGTTTTCTGAGATCCCACGGGCCGTCCTGCACGGTGATAGCCTTGGATGTTTATCCGAAACAGTATTGGTGGCCTCTTATCCAAAGTTGTGCCAGCAAATCGTGTAGATTAGCAGTAAAGGAGGAGGCTGGGGCACTTTTGTTACCTTCCAAACAAGGATGGATTCCCCATCATGGGATCCCTCTTCTTCCATTTACTAGGATTTACCTGTGGTTGCTAAGCTGTTCACTCCTTCTGTGCGGTGTCCAAATTGTAGTTTTACCAATGCTTCCGATTTCCGCGTTTGCCAACGATGTGGCTATATTTATAAAAGGAAAATCTTAAACAACAAAGGTAGTACGCCTTTCGATGTGGATGTGAACGCTATTGATGATCGTCTTCAACACTCCGGTGAATTAAGGAATGGGTCTTCGTTACATGCGGGGTTTTATGACTTGATCTTGTTTTTTTTCCAGTATCTTCCTTCATTTTAACCTTAGACCGCTGTGTTTAAGACCAGAACCACTTTGGACCTTAAACACTACCTTTTTCAGATCACGTGACCAGCCACGCCCATAATTATGCAAAATTTGGACTTTGCAAATTACACCAGTTTACTGAATGTGAACACAATCGTTTTTCCTTCCACAATATTTCATTTACAGTCAAATAAGCTAAATTAATCGGGGATTTGTGAAATGATCCATTCCTTCGTAATTATTAGATATTTTTCTCTCGTCCCAGTCTCCCTCTTAACAAGAAAAGTTATAGTTTACAAAATGTAGATAATTTAAGAAAACCCCGATTAATTCCATAAACTTTGTGTCAATAGTCATTGATAAAAAGTGAATTAAATTACAAGTGTTATTTATAAAGTGGTGTAAATTTGGATTCAAATAAAAAGTCAAAAATGGGTGTGGCAACTCACGTGACACAGACAATACATTAATAATAGTGAAAGATGAATGCTTATGGGGAGTAAATATTGAATTTAAAATATCAATGCGAAAGGTAAAATCCCTACTAAAACAGACCACCCCCCTCCAAATTTGCAGTGCCCCATTCCTTAATTCACCAGAGCAGTTCGCTTTGTTTGATCAAGCAACTTGTTACTCTCAACAAAAAGCTTCGCTTCAAAGGGAATTAGAAAATTTCCTTTCCTCTATACCAGACTCTATTACAGTTTCAGCTGTTACACCATGCGATATTTGCCGTTTCTTGGTACATAAAGACAAGAATGAGAAAACCCAGGTTAATCGTAACGGATGACCTTATCTGGGGAAGAGAGGCACATTCGACTGTGCTTGCCCGTCAAGACTTTCCTATAAAACTGTAGATTCGTATATTGGTAAACATCGCGTAGAATAGGACAATTGCACGATGACGATATTTGACTACAACTACCAGAATTCATTTCGGTTTTGCTTTGTTATTTAAATTTGTCAATCCCGCTGAGGATTAAAGAACAATAGCCTTAATTTGCACAAGAAAACAACAAACTCGAGGATTATGGTAGTTGTAGTAAAATGACGTCATCGTGCAATTGTCCTATTCCGGGTCCATTGAGGTCAACAAAAAATTTCCCGTCCGGGTAGGGGTTAGTATTTTGCTGTTTTTAGCCGTGACACTTCTGAATGAAGCATACATGACGTAAAAACTATAAAACGGTCAAAGAGTACTGGAAACAAGTTTGTAAAATAAAAAAGATGGCGGGTGAAACGCGGAGAATTTTGTTCTGGCTTTCAAAGACGCTTTCTGGAAATTTTCTTCGCGCTGGCTACCCCTCACGGGCTCAGGTCAAATTCAAAGGAAAACAAAAAACCCAGTTTTTATCACAATCCTTGGTTTAAAAGACTGTGGTGGTTTTAAAGGCAGACAAGAGATGTCTCGATATCAGGTGGTACCGTTCGCGATTTCTGCAAACTTTCACAGGAAAAAATATAAGATTCCAAGTTGGTATAACATTGGTAATTAGCAGAAAATGATATTCCAACATTGAGAAACCATTGGTAAATTAACCGCAAATGTTGGTATTTTTTAGTAGGTAGTTGGTAATTCATTGGTAAATTTAGGAAACGTATTCCAACCGTGGAAATTCATTGGTTGAGTTTTGGTAAACTTGCCACTAAAGTGGCAAATTATTGGTAAACTTTGTCACAAAAAATTCCAAGAAATATCAACATTGGATTTAAACTGGTAAATCATTGGTACTTGTTGTCATAAAGAATACCAAGAAATACCAGCATTGGACTTAAAATGGCAAATTTTTTTGTATGCTTCGTTATAATGAATACCAAGAAATACCAGCATTGGACTTAAAATGGGAAATTATTGGCACGCTTTATTACAATGAATACCAAGAAATACCAGCTTTGGTCTTAAAATGGCAAATTATTGGTATGCTTTATCACAATGAATACCAAGAAATACCAGCATTGGGCTTAAATTGGTAGCGCTACGACCATCTGCAGATCGCATGGCTCGCATATGTCTCCACGCCGTCATTCGCCATGTTGCCCTCCCTTTACATTTGTCGCACGGACAATGCACATGAGGCTCACCGTATTGCGTAATATTTATGGCTTCAGAAGAATCTGTACAAAAGCACACTGAAACAATGCCACGATCCATTACAGACGAGACGCAACAAACTATTAAAACAGTCAACAGCAGGCGACAAAACGAGGCAAAACGACAACCAAAGGAAAATCAGCGAAAATCTGGGTAAATCGACAAACCGGTTAAAAATAATTGCGGTCAGCGGAAAGGCTATGGGGCCGCTAGCGCTGTTGGGAAAAGAGCGGGAAACCCTGAACGGGAACGAAAAACAGCGCCAAAAACGAGCGGGAAAAAAGAGCGGTAAAATCGAGCGCTACAAGGGTGGCATCACCAAAAAGATTCATTCTGCAAAAGATTGCCGAGGAAAGCACAGGAAGAAGCTAGAAGACATCAATTGAGAATAATTATGTCGGATTCGAAGGCAATAGACGGTAAGTACGTGTTGTTTTTTAAACAGTATCAGAGTGCACTGGGGAAAAAAACAATTTCCAGACAGTTAGTTGTTCCTTGTTCGACAGTCTCGCAAAAGTGATTTCAAGCGACAAACCCTAGCAGATCTTACCATCCGGCCTCACGAACCTAGTTAAGTTTTCACACATTTTTCTGCAATAAAACATTATTTGTTGAAGTTCTTAAGGCACACATTTTACAAGTCGATCGAGTTTCTTTGACCTGAAGAGTTGTTATATATCCCAAGAACTAGAAATTTGTGGTTGAATATAACACTGCGTGCGCTACTTACACAGCAGTGAATAGACGGACTTGTGTTTGAAAATCCATTTATTTAAGCTTAGTCTATAGGTTAATTAGGCTGTGTTCTTGAAAATTTCGTATTATTTATTTTTGAAAATGAATACAAAAAGATTGGACTGCTATGGGCGTTCGAGAGTGGCTCAATGAGCAGGAGGGCTACAGCGAAAAAGCAGCCATGTTTGAAGGTTTGTAGACGACTTCGATTCTATTTTTACTTTTTATTTACCAGTTGTCTTGCCTAGTCTTTCTCAGATTAACTATAAGCTTATATACATCTAAATTTCCATTGAGGTTAAAATCTATCTCGCGACTATACAGAAAGCAACAAATGATTAGAAATTGAACGAAAAAAAATTATTATTTTAGACGTAAAAATCTAATGACTGTTTTTTTACATGCTGCGCTAAATTTTCCTAATTAATTTTTTAATGCTATTCTAAAATTTCCTTTACCCCCGTTTTGTTTACAAAGATAAATACATTTCTGGAATAGCCCTCAAAGTGCTGGACAGGACATGCTTAAAGGAAATGGGGATAAAGTCTCTTGGAAAACAGCTTCAAATACTTAGTCGTGTCAAGGACTTGATAGGTAGGCAAGAAGAAATTGAAATTTTTATATACTTACCTTACATGACTCAGTTAATAGTAAGTAGTATTATAAAGCACTGCCATAACTAAAACTAACACCGTTATGTTACAACACAAAAACTTTGTTATTACAACATAAGTACATTTTTGTGTGGCTACCGAAGGATTTTCAGATTTTAAGGTAACAAAAAGTGTAAGAGCAATCACATTATGAAATTTCAAGGAGATAAAGAAAACAGTTCTCTCTCTCAGGAGAGTATGAGGGGACTGGGTGGGTTTTTGGTTTGTATCCAAGGTGACAAAATGGTTTTATTTGATTTACAAGGAAATGAGAACGCTGCCTCAGGGACCAGCAAACCTTCCTGTTCATCTTCGGACAGTACTTGTGGTGCAGAAGAGAAAAGTAAAATCACCTTGAAAGATAAACAGGAAATGACACCTCAGCAAAGAAGGCTTTACAATGAAAAGTAAGCATCAACCAACAACCACACTGACAAGGAATGGTGATACAAGTGAACATATATATGACTGATGTTTTTTTCTTTTTGGGTGAAAATTGTCAGATCAGAGTGTTTGAAAAGGTGGCCTGGAAATATTAGGTATATTTCAAAGGCAATGAGAGACACACACTTATTCTGTCTGAGTTGGTATTGTTACTAGAAGCTCAAGCAGCAATAAAGGAAATTGGATTTGGCAGAAGTACATCAATTATTTCTATAAAATTTTTGCAAACCTGTTACTTTGAATTCGTTTTTTTCCCTTAAAAAATTGTTGCATTTTTAAACATCTTCTCTCATCAGCTAAAAATTTTATGACATAACAAGTTAAACCTACTTCTCTCTCATTTTATCTAAAGGTGCAATCAGAACGCACATTTTACAATGGGCATCAGAAAAAAACCGTCGGATTGCTGATGGATATAATTTTGAGGTGAGTTACTCATTAGAAAGACATAAACTTATCTGTCCAAAATTATCCAGTCAACCCAATTGAAGCACATTATGACTGCAGTTGAGTTGCACAAATCACTCTTTTATTTTTTCATCAGTCCCATTTGCCTCCTGCAAAAAGAGCCCGGAAAGGAGACACCAGTACCTCAAGTTAGAAAGATGGTAAGTTGCTCAACCTTATCGCCAATTAGCACTTAACCCAGCCGGATTTCTTTTTCCTTTGTTCAAAACCATTTTTTTAAAAATAATTTTCTCCGTTTTTTTTTTAACCCATTCACTCCTAGAGATTTTGCCGAAAAACGCATTTTGAAGCTAGTCGAGTGGTTTTCTAGTCACTGTCGTGCTATAAAGACCTAAAACTTACCACAAACCCGTTTACCGGTCGAACACTTCACGGCATGGGTTTTTGCCTTTTTCTCCGGTGTCTTTGACTGAATTGTGCTCATTCTGGTATGGTTTGAAAGATCTCTTCACTCTGCACAAGTTAGGGTACAAAGTTGGCCTTGACCATTAAAACTGATGACGTCACGAGGGGTAGAAAGGAGGTGGATCCGCAATGGGGGTTCAGGGGCGAATGGGTTAAAGTAGCCACTTGTTGACAAAAAGAATAAGAGTGAATTTACTTTTTAAGCTTTCATATCGGAATTCAAATTTTGCACTAACCCTGGGTTTTCTTAACCCAGCTTTGAACAACCTGGGCCTGGTAACTATAAAAAAGTTCCTTAACATGAGGCATAGTGCTTTATATATATCGATATATAGAATGCTGACATGTCATCTTAAGTATTATTAATTTTTAGTATCTCTAAAACAGAATTCAGTGGTACTAGTACTAATGGCAGTAAGTAGAGCTTTCCATTAACATTTCATCTATTACATAAAATCTGCTTCAATTGAATTTAATTCGACCTTCAAGACTGCATCCAGACAAGTCACTGAAAGTCGTATTTTGGTTAAGTGGTATTGTTCCCAACTTCTACTTTTTGAGCAGCCCTAATTTCTAGAGAAATCCTTGTTGGTTATAGATTATTTTCATCAAATTTCATAAAAGAAACATGAGGCAAATTTTAGAGGCCTAATCTTAATTCATGATTCTAATCATTTCACTGCAGATTGCTGCACAGATGCAGAGATTCCAAATGGGGATGAAACATCAACTGATGTGAAAGAAATGACCCCTTACAGCTGCCAGTTGTTACTATCAGCTTATTTCAAAGCCTCAAGGTTTAGGAATTTGGCCTACAAACGCGATCTTTGCTCCTTGGCAAAAACATTAAAACTTAAGGCACGGGGCTTGGGCAAGTATGATTTAGCAAACATGTTGGCTAAGGCCCTTTTAGAAAAAGGGATCGTAAGTGTTACTGATGATGCAAATGTCAAATGTTCGAAAAGGGAGGAAATTACCGTTTTGAAAACAGTAGCACCAGCCAGCGATGTGGTAGCTACAGATGTGGCTAGAGATGTAACTACACCTGAAAGTTCTGAAGAGTCGGATGAGAATGATTGAGGCAGCTTTCCTAAGTCAGTTTTGCTTGTTGAGCTATGGCTGTTAGCTTCTGGTTTGTTCAATAAAATCAAATTGAACCTTAGAGCATTTGAATGTTTTTAAAATCTCTTATCATTATGCTAGTCACTAGGCATTTTGAAATTATATACCCATCATTGTAATAATAATAACCACTCAGATAGTTCGATGGATTCAATTGTCGAATTTTGCAGTTTTCATCATAAAAGTACTATTTAGACTGCAATGAAAACCCAGTTTGGTAACTTACTATTACACCAATATTGGTATTAATCTTACTACTGACTCCCACTAGGCTTCAATGAAAAGCCATAAAGGGCACCTTGGTAAACCAAATTTAATATGCCAACATTGGTTACCTCCAAGATAGTATACCGTTCAAACTACAATAAAAAACCCAGTTTGGTAAATTATGTGCTACTATACCAATGTTGGTATTTCTTACTAGAATACCAATAAATGTACGATGAAAAGCCATACAGGACACCTTGGTAGACCAAATTTAATATGCCAATATTGATTTCCTCTAAAATAGTATACCATTCAAACTACAATAAAAACCCAGTTTGGTAAATTATGTGTCACTATACCAATGTTGGTATTTTTCCATAGGATACCTATGATATCACAGTAGAACACCATATTGGTATATCAAAGTTGATGTTCCAATGTTGGATTCCCAAAAAATGGAATACCAATATGGTAAATGTAACCCAATTACCAAGGTTGGTATACAATATTGGTTACCAATGTTTTACCAATCATTCCCCAACAAAACACCACAGAAATACCAACCATGGAATCCTTATGTTTTTTCCTGTGTTTGGTTGTAATCTTTCCGCAAAAGTCTACGCAGGTGAAAATCCATACAAAAATGGCGATTTTTTGGTTGGTTTTTAGCGCGAAAAACCCAGTGAAATCCGATAAGCTGGCATTAATCGAAGGTAAGATCTTGAATTTGGTGTTTCTTGATATAAATATTCCGGTGGTACCCATTGAGATTTGGTTACGAGTAACTCACAATTAGAGACAAAAAACTCCGAAAGTCGCTTCAGTCTTATTATTCCGCCATATTTTAAGGACCAAATCGTGGCTCGAATGCGGCTCTAGCCTGTTAAATTCCCGGATGTGACCGAGCATTCTACGCGATGGCTATGAGCGATCTTCCACGCTATTGGGCGTGACGGGGAATGGCATAGACGCCTTGGCCTTGGAAACCCGGCTACAGATAAATCTGTTAAGGACTATCTACGTTTAGTTACGGCTGAGCAGCTACAGGCGAGAGTAACGCCGAAACAAGCTTCCCCATTTTTTGTGGACAAACTTGCTCAATTATCCGACTACATCGATAGAAATCTGCAGTCTCCCAATATCACTCCAATACAGCGTTTTGTTGTCGCAAGGGACCAGGCGTATTTTAAGGCGGTATTTTTTTAGTGGTGATAGGCCTTGAAATATGGGCCTGGTGAGGGTACCAGAAATTTTCAGATTCCCAAATGATGATGGTTTCCTGTTTAACCACGTGTGGTGCAACCCATGAGAGACGGTGATAATAATAGGGCCATTTTTACGAGAAAAAATAAGACGCGTCTTACATAAGACGCGTCTTAAATAAGACGTGAACTTTCCGTATAAACGGCACATTTCGTCTAAAATAAGACGCGACTTAGCTAAGTCGCGTCTTATTTTAGACTAAAGTGCCGTTTATACGGAAAGTTCACGTCTTATTTAAGACGCGTCTTATGTAAGACGCGTCTTATTTTTTCTCGTATAAATGGCACTAATGTCTTTGGGATCAAACGAAACCCACAAACAAAGAGCTGTACTGTTCAGGAAATAGAACATTATATGCCAGTGGCTCAGCAACTAAGGATTTAACGAGGGGTTATCTTTTTCGCTCATCACCATTCAGCTCAACTGGGGCGGAAGCTCGTTTAAAGGGATACCTAAAGGAGATGGGGTCAGATGATGGAGAAACTATTCACAATACTCAAAATAGAAGCGCAAAGCCAAAACATTAAATAACAAGTCTCATGCACGGCATGCAGGTGCAAGGGGCCCCGAATCCCAAGGGGCAATAATAAATGCCGTTGAACACTTCCTCTCCTCTCAGTCTCTGATCAGCGCCAGATTTATGGTCAGAGTCCACCTCCTCAAGGGCGCTCGATCAATTTGTTCATATCTTAATAACAATAAGCGCGAGTAATTGAGTGTTGTGAAATGGGATACTTTTTGTACACGACCAGAACACAGTAATATTTTAAAGTGAAGTCACGACAAAGCAGGCAAGTCACGATTGTCACACACAAACATTTTGCCAACCTTTTCTTCCCGCCTTCCTGTTGCGTAAGCTTACTTTTGTCTTGAGGGCCACTGCATGCATTGACGTTAGCAGTTTAGAGCACCCCAAATTATTAACCCCTTTATTGCGGTGAAATCTCGTTAATTTGAGTTGAAATATATTACATTGATGAGGTCATAGCCTTTTGTCTTAATCTCATGATTAAAACGCGTGGGAATTTTATTACGATTAGGTGATGTGTTATTTGTAGGTTTTTCTATTTAGGTCGATGAATGTCTTGCTTCTTGATTGGCTGAGCAATTGGTTAACCTTGGCGCTTTTTACTTTTCCACATTTTTTCCCTTTACCACCAACACCACAACCAAATTTTTATTGTTTTCCCTCTGCCACCTCCTTCTTTGTGGTTCGTATATTAAAGAGATGCTTTCGGGCAAAAGGTGAAGTGAGGCAAGCGATTAGGGAGGGGACGCGCGAGGGGAAGAAGGTAAAATTAACCAATCATTGACCTTGGTTGAGCTTTCGTGTGGCTGCATAGCCTGAGTATCAGGCCTTCCTAAGGGGCTAGGGGAGAGGAGATTTTAGGTGGGGGAGGGGGGAGAAGAGAGAAGGCCTGACACAAAACCATTCAGCAAATCATTCCAAAATCTGGATGTGGCAGTGATTGGATAACACACAATACCCCTTGACGTCACCGACTGCAAGTAAATACGAGCAGAGCGATGGACAAGGAGAAGCCATTGAAATTTTTCATAGATGTTTTGATTTCATGTGGTACTTTTATGGACAGAAACGCTGAGCGCAGAATCTCAAGAGGGCGCCCTCAAGTTCTTTCCTGGAATAAAACTAAAACCCGAGCAAGAATTCTGTTTTCAAAGCCTCGTAGTTAAAAGGAGAGATGTTCTCGGAGTATGAAAAAGCCTCATATACCAGCCTCTGCCGAAACTATGGGCGCGTTCCTTTGAGATGATCAGGATCAGGTAGATCAAATGAACCGATGAATCCTTGTCTAGAGTGGATTCATCTGTTGATCTGTGCTAACCAAACTCCTGGAAATGAAAAATTAAAAGAATGAAGAAGCAATCAAACAAACAAACAAAAAGGCGTATGCTAACAAGTACGTCCATAGCTTGCGAACTGGGGGAAAAGCCGCCAGTGCGAGCCGGGTAGAATGGGGCGAAAATCTCGCCGGCTTCGCCGCCAAAAGTTTCCCCTTAAGTGAGCCAGTCCGAGGCTAGTTAAACTAGTTCGTCCAAATAAAATCAGGCAATTTTTGAAATTATAGAGTCAAGACAACAAATATTAGTTACGCATGGAACTGAGAGACCTTTTTGGTCTTTTTGCCGGTCAAAAACGTGTTGATTTTACATGCGGCGTAAAAGCCGCCGTCTAGACTCAGTGTCACGTGGTCTAAATTGCACATAAGAGGTGTGCGTAAGTGAAGTCTTCCAAGTGCACGGTGCCATAATGGCTTTGTCTAAACACTCCGCGGATATCGAGGTAAGTTGTAATCAGCCTTTGACAAACATTAAATGAGAAAAGATTGATAATCTTCGAAATATCCATATGTAAAATGGTCACCAAGGGGTCTAAAGCCTAAGCGGACAAGGTTAAACAAGAGGGAAGTCATTCGACTTTTCAGTCTGTCGAGCTGTCGATTATAGGTACGTTTGCAAAAACGTCTTCACTATAGAGGTGGTTTATTCAAATGGCAGCGAAATAAACTGATTAACAACTAGGTATTCGATGGAGGCTCGTTACAACCTTCACGTAGGCCTCATCAACTTGTTCGCTTGGTCTTGGTTAATCTTTCTTTTACAGTAAAAGATCAATCAACAACCAAAAAAGCATCACAGAAAGCACTGAAAGCAGCTTATGTTGTCTTAACTTCGGTAACTAAACGGAACGCAATTTCTGTTTATAAATTGATCCATCATATAACGCCTCATATCGGAATCGCCGCCACACGTGTTGTTCATTAAACTTAAGCTGAAACCATACATGTGAACTTATATTGGACTCTGAAAGCGCAAGTAAACTTAAGCTTATATGTTTCGAGTTTTTCTTAGAAAAATTCACAAACCTCAGATCCATGTATAACTTTACATCTGTGAGATTTTTATTGTTTTTGTTAAATGTACGTGTGCTCATTGTTAGTCATAATGACCATAATTGATATGCGTTTTATTTGCAGTATACTACACATCATAGCCCACGTTCGATATATTAAAATTCTAACATGACTCGGAGGCTTTCTGGTCATTTTTCTATATTTGGTTTGGCTTTCTTTGTGTTCATGCAAGTCTTATTTGGGAATGAGACAATGGAGTTGTGAAAAATTTTCAATTTCGACCCTAAAGCCTGGGAGTCATGTTAAAATTTAATACATTGAGCATAGGCTATTAAATTGCAATTTTGATAGTTATTTACCGTAATTAAGGAATTTTTCAGATTTAGTAAGATATCTAGTTTATTAAAGAGGTGTGACACTACTTTAAGTTCAATTAATGGTTAACTAAAAGATTAGTCATGGATATAATTATTTGTATTTATAGTATATGATATACATGTCATTGAATGGTCAAGACTGTATTGACTAAAGTTCCTGAGGCAGAACGTGCAAAAACCGTGTGAGGAAATGTGCTTGGTTAATGAAGGGTTTACTGTATGGCCCGTTTTCTTTATTGTCATTGCCTTAACTGAATGTTTTGAGTGTGAAGCATATTTCTTTTGTGAGCAAGGCAGGCAATCCTACCATGAAAGGTCTACTAGACTTTTTCTGCAGTGTACTTTAAAGGTATCTAATGGTGCCTTCAAATATTAAAGTTCCTGCATAGTTTAGGCAAGTGCTCACTTGCTCTTCCTTTCATATTTTTACAAGTACTTGTATGCCTACGAAGTAGTTGATAACCCCACATTTTGTAAATTTCCTTCTCTGTGGTTTTTTTTGTATGGAAATAAACTAATATCTCCTTGGTTTTGAACTCCGATGAATTTGACTGTCAGGACGTACAGGTGAAAGCAAGCGGGGATAACAATATTATTATTTGTGACCCTCCACAGGAATTTGATGCTAAAGGTGAAAGCACGCTCACGACATGCTTAGGGTGTCGTAGATCACGGATATGCGCATATTAAATTAAAAAACAAAGACAGACACACTTGGCTTTGTTTTGGTAAATTTAACATGTTAGACCCTTTGTTTTCTTTTTTGTGTGCCATATGTCATGGTAAGTGTGAAAATTATAGCACACTTAGTGTGCAATTTGGGTAAGACACGCTGAATACGCTTGATTACCAAAACTCTTAAGATGATAAAAATGGCTTGGGTTTTCAGTGGGTTTAATCAACATTCATAACTAGTCAAAGTGAATCAAAGATGCCAATTGAGACTGTTTTGGAATTTGATTGTTGTAACCGTAGCCATTTGAAAATCACCACTTATTGGTCGTCTAGCCTGGAATTAACGCGAGTTCATGTAAACCAATTCCTCCGGCTGTTGACCGGAATCAAAACGGGCCCACTGTCGCATGTGAGGCAAAAGTTATGTCACCTGAAAAACATAGTTATGCCACTGGAATGTTTATTAGCTATAATGCACAGAGAGATGAATTTGAATAAATTAGTTGAATAATATTTTTTTAAGCCATGCTGAGATGAACGAAGGTAAATTGGAGAAGCAAAATTTGCTTGGAATTTTCTATAGCTTTAGGAAGGCTAAACATTTCTAGATGACTGTTCCATGCATGTACAATTTTCGAAGCTTATCTAATAAATTCCCTACGATTTCCTGAAGTTTAATTTTTTCCATTTCACTTCCCAGGGATAGCTATTTTTCGTAGAGAAAGGAATCCTAAAATTTGGCACCAAAAATACGATGGAGAGAGGACTCCAAAATATTCTCACTTTCATAAAACTTAAATAGCAACTAAAATTTTTGGGAAAATAATGCTTAAGCCCTTGTAATTTCGAAAAGACTGAAGTTGCCTAGGATGCATTTAGGAGGAAATTGTCCTTGGGTGCCCCTGATGAACGAAGCACTATCAATGATAATTTATGTGAATATATCTCGTCCTTTTATGCTATGCTAAGATGAATCTAGCACTGTGAACGTGTACTATATCTCGTTCTTCAATAGGACGAAAAAAACAAGAATCCATAAACTAAAAGCAGTGTAGAAAACTAGACTCTGTTGCGAGAAACACAGAGGCAAGCGTGTTTCCATTAGCGGATACATCACGGTAAGCCCGTTTTTTTTTGTGTTTCCATTGCTGTGTTTATAATAGATGAAACAATAATGAAAATTCAGAAGAACTACAGAATGCATTTTGTTTTTTTTTTAACTTTGATGAGACGTAACAAGCGCGATAAGTTTCCGGTGATACCATGCCAGGACATGTTGAATGTTGAGCATGGTGAAATTTCAGGCCTCATGAGGATTGCGGGCGAAAAAACTCATATTATCAGGTTTTGGACGGCATAACTTCAAACAACATCACTTTCGAGCAGCTTGACCATCACCCCTTTAGATTGAGCTTGATGAATTAATTCAATGACTGGACTTTATCGAGCAAATGATTGCCTTCAAGAATTTCATTCACTTAATTTGGTTCTTTTTCTCTTTTCTCAGTGTGTGACTGACAGAGATTTCTCGGATTGAGCTTTAGTTATCTAAACATACCGTATTATTGTGACAAAAACAAAGAATCAAACAAAAAAGCACCATACAATTTCGGAGTTCTGTTAAAAGACACTTTTTGTTTACTATTCAAAAAGTGGTAATTAACTGATGTTTGTCTCCATTGCACACGTCACTGGCGCATGAATGTGTTATCAATCGTTTCTTGAGTTCAGAAACAGTTAATCAGTTACGATGGAGCGTTTATGAAATGGTGCACTGGTGATCTTAAATTCACAAGATTTTGAAAATTTGGAAAGCATCGAAGAATTGTATTTTGGTGAGTGGAAAACCGAAGATAATCAAGAGCCAGAAAATTTCTTTCTAGAAAAGAGCAGCTCAGAAATTGAAAATGAAAATGATGATGATAACTCATGTATCGTCAGTTGGAAGAAGCTGAGTTATCAGAGAAAGAAAAGATTGAAAAATTCATTGTGGATACTTGCAAGTGTAAATTAGCAGAACGAGGAGGGGCTTGTAGCACTATAATTATCCTCTCAGTAGATGACTTTTATAACAGTCAGAACAAATGCCAGGAGTTGTCTTCAGCAGAATTTGATCTTGTTGTCCTTGGAGTAATTCAAAAGTAATCTTTGAACTGTGGCGAAGTTAGCGTGTCAGGAATAACAGAAAAACAGCACAAGCGAACAAGAATGGTCTTCTTTTACCAAAGGATTTGTAAAGAAACATTTTTATTTTTACATTCAGTCAGCCAAACAAGGTTCTTGTAGCCTGGTGAAACATTATATTTAGAAGACAAATGGACTCACATTGCAAGTTCACGGAAACAGTAAGTGGATACCAAGTAGTGTGTCGACGAGTGTATTTTTTGCTGATTTTTCGAGTTTTTTGGAGAATATCATAATGTCATCTGTACTGTTACTGATAGCAGGTGATTTTAATATCCATGTAGACGTCCCGGGGAATGCAGACAGTGTTTGTTTAAAGGAGCTGCTTGAGTCACTGGGCCTTCAACAACATGTTAACGTGCCAACACATGAATCAGGACACACCCTGGATTTGATCATTACTCGACAGTGTGACTCCTTATTAGCTGACATCCCTGTGACTGACTGTCTGTTTTCTGATCACTCTACTTTGATTTGTGATCTAACCCTGGACAGGCCACCACTCCCGAAGAAAAAAATCTCTTTCAGGAAGACAAAGGTGGTTGACGTTAACCTGTTATGCGATGAACTCTCTACAACTTCGCTTTGTACAGACAGCCCTGATGCTCTGAATGATCTTGTTAAATGTTATAATTCTACATTATCCGCGGCTCTTGATCGTCATGCTCCACTTGTCACTAAGTTTATCACAGTGAGGCCTTTGGTACCTTGGTTTAGTGAAGAAATTAGGGAGTCAAGGAGGGAAAGACAGAGAGCTGAAAGAAAATGGCGTCGATCTCGAAGTGTCCATGATTTGCTTGAATTTAAAAAGAAGAGGAACTTACAACCTACCTGATGAATGAAGCCCGTCGTAAGTTTTACTCAGACTTTAATTTATTGCTGAAAATAACTCTAACCAAAGGAACCTATTCTCGGCAACAAAGAGGTTGCTAAATCAAGGTCATAAAGTACCTTTTCCACCAACTAGTGACAAGCTGGTTTTAGCCAATGAAATGGGTGGCTTCTTTGTTGAAAAGATTGATGCCATCCATGTCAAACTGGACAAACTAGCTGATTGTTTGCATGATTCTCATTTTGACTATGTGAAAATGTTACCAACTAGAACACTGGACAGCTTTATCCCTTTAACTGAAAGTGCAGTTAGTAAGTTGATTGGCTGCTCTCTGAAGAAAAGTTGTATGTTTGATACGATGTCAACATCTATGGTAATCAGCTGTGCTGATGTGCTATTACCAGTCATTACTAAAATGATCAACCTATCTCTTAATTCTGGAGAATTTGCGGATGATTGGAAATGTGGGCTTATTAATCCTATCTTGAAGAAACCTGGATTGGATCTGCTGTACAAAAATTACAGACCAGTTAGTAACTTACAATACGTATCCAAGCTGACTGAAAAAGTCGTTTTAATCAAGTTTACGATCACATGGTTTCAAATGCTATTTTTCCTGCGCTTCAATCACCTTACAGGCAATTGCACAGCACTGAAACTGCACTTATCAAGGTGATGAATGATATTTTGTTGAAGATGAACTCTCAACATGTCACTATGTTAATTTTATTGGATCTCAGTGCGGCCTTTGACACTGTTAATCATCGAATACTTTTAGAGAGGCTATCTGGTGAGGTTGGCATACATGGGACTGCTCTGAATTGGTTTAGATCGTATTTGTCTGGTAGAAGTGAGCGCGTTTCTGTACATCGAGTTCTTTCTCGTCCTTTTAACTTGAACTGCGGGGTACCCCAAGGTTCATGTTTAGGGCCCTTGCTATTCATAATCTATGCGTCCAAGCTGTTTAAGATCGTGGAACATTATCTTCCCGATGCTCACTGTTTCGCTGATGATACGCAGCTGTATCTGAGTTTTAAACCACTCGGAAACACTGCTCAGGCTGATGCTATACAAGCTATGGAAAAGTGCATTGACGAGGTGAGGAAATGGATGATTCAAGATCGGTTGATGATCAATGATGGTAAAACGAAGTTTTTGTTAGTTGGCATATGGCAGCAGCTTGATAAATTAGATTCGTGTTCCATAACTGTGGGCAATAATCGTATCAGTCCAAGCCCACGTGTTAGAAACCTTGGATCGTGGTTTGACAGCAACTTAAGCATGACTGATCATATAAACAAGGCTTGTAATGCGGCATTTTATCATTTACATAACTTGAGATGTATTAGGAAATACCTGTCGAGAGATTCTTTAATTACTTTGGTGTGTGCTTTTATAACCAGCCGTCTTGACTATTGTAATGGTTTATTGTTTGGCTTACCAAAGGTGCAGAGCGCTAAATTACAGCATGTACAAAATGCAGCAGCAAGACTTATTCTTGGCATTGGAAAGTTTTCTCACATTACACTGGCACTTAATGAGCTGCGCTGGCTGCCGGTTTCTTTGCGTATTGACTATAAGATTTTACTTTTGACTTTTAAATGTATTTATGGCCAAGCGCCAATTTATCTTAGCGATCTTATTAGTATAAAATCGAATTCATTATATAACCTTAGGTCTACTGGTAAGCTCTTATTGGACCATCCCAAGGGAAAGATGCTTACAACTTTGGGAGCAAGATCATTCTCAGCCGCAGCTCCGAAACTCTGGAATGAGCTACCTGTGGAGCTTCATCAAGCAACATCACTTGACAGTTTTAAATCTCGACTTAAAACCTATTTTTTTAAGAAGTAAATTTTTATAGTTTGTAACTTAGTTTATTTTATTCTCATGGTAATGTATTTTCGTTTTCTTTTAAACATATGATTGTAAAGCGCTATTGATCAGCACATGTAAATACGCGCTATATAAATTGGTAAATTATTATGATTATTATTCTGTCGAAACTGTGGAGAGTGTTGTTAAATTCATTTAGAATATTGCTGAGGAGCAAGCACTTATCCTCCCTGGATGTGTTCCTGGATTTAAAATAGTGGATGTGAAACTTCAACCATCTGTTTTAACAAAATACAGCTTGTGGAAAACATGCGAAGGGATGTGTGCGAATCATGGTCACACCTCTGTCGGCTACTCTACGTTTGTGATTTATGGAATGAACTTTGCCAGTTTGTTTTGATCATGCGCCCGGCTATGGAACTGTGCTGGATATGTCAGAAAATAACAATTTGAGGAGGAACAAAAAGTAGCTCCTGTAAGAGCACAGGAAGAATATCTTCGATTATCAGCAGGTGAAAGAGAACTACACAAGAACTGCTGTAATCAGGCCAAAGACGACTTTCAAAAACACTTTCGCGAGATTAACGTTAACGTCCGGCATGAACCATGCACTTACAATGGCACTGTACACTATTCTCATGACTATGCACAGCAGTTACACTACCCATGTAACCCAAATCAGCCTGGCCCTATCTATTTTAAAACTCTTTGAAAGTGTGGAATCTTTGGCATCTGCTGCGTTCATATAGTCTGATTGTCCTGGTGAGATTTGTTCTGAAAAAAAAAAAAAAAAAAAACTGTTGATTACCAGGTTCACCCTATTAATAACAACAATGTGGTTACCAAGTGTTTGCTGTTTGCCAGTTGCATTTTCTAAAGTGCTTGCTGCTCATGGAGAAAATTTGATTACTGTTCATACATGCAGAACAAAAAGCAATGCTTGCATGCTCACAAAGATCATTTTGATACTTATTCAAGAGTGATCAGCATCAATTTTCTCCTAGAAATGTCAATGTATACAAGAGAGAATTAATAAAGTGGTCACTGATTCTTTAAGGAATAGTATAGAGATCAGTCTTTGGAAGTGCCTGCTCCCTAGTTAGCACCCTGTGACTAATACTTAAATACGTCTGCTTAAAGTTCCATTTTTGTAGTAGCTGCCCCCCTTACTTGCAGTAAGTTTTGTGCGAATTCTTTACCAAAGAGATTTATAGTAAGGAATGTCCCCAATAGGTTTCCATAGCCTACAGCAAGTTTTAACTTTACACATGATTTATAGATTATAAACGTTTTCAGTATTCAAGGTAATATAAAATGGCTCATTCAGCTTCAAACAGTCCTAAATAAAAATCTCCCTGGCACTTAGATATGTACTTGTACGGTAGGTCTTTATCAGGCCATAGTGTCAATTTCATTAGTACCTCCAGGGTTGGTAGTGATAGGTGTATCGTGAATTCCACTCATTGCTGATGGGAATTTCAATCTGATGCATTCGGCATTATTACAGGACAAATTGGTCTAGCGAATTCACCATTATGTACATTTTTGTAAACAAGAGAGCGAATCCCTTGAGCATTTATTAATTACATGTTCCTGCAATAAGAGTTTCTGGTCGGACTTTATTACTTGGAGTAATCAATTAAACATAAATAATTATTATTCTTAAGAGACCTTTCAGACAGCGATATACTTTTTGGATTTGGCAAAGGAAAGAAGACTACTTGTTTATTAATCACATGGTAGTGTTAGCTAAGCAACATATTTATGAATGTCGTAGCAAGTGTACTTATCCTTCCTTTACTATTTTCTTAAATAAAGTCAGTTATGTTTATCAGTTAGAAAAGAAACTTATGTATTCAAGTAACAAAGTTGCCAATCAGGAAAGTAAATGGGAAAAGTTTCAGTTATACTCTGCCGTGGTAGTGAGAATTAAAATGCCAAAAAACTTATATCCTATTTTATAGTAGTAATTGTACCTAAACATTCCTTGCATTAGCCATTATTTTATGTATAGTAGGAAGTGTATTTTGCGTGCTTGTAGTAGTAGGTTATTGGTATAGATGTAGTAGTGCATGTTTAAATAAAACATAAAGGAAAAAATACAAAAAAAAAATTATTACAGGACGAAACTGTTCCCTTGAAATAGTCCATTGTGGTTCCAATTCTGATCGTGTAGGCATTCATGCTTAAAGGAATCTCTATTCCACTGTCACTGTTGATGTTTTTTAGGGTGATCAAGTCTTATGTGAATTTCAATAGCCTTTTTACAGTACCATTGAGGGTCTTGATTAATGAACTTAACCTTGTTCAAAAGCAGGTCAAATTAGAGTTTAGGTTAAAATGTTTCAACCTTGCCATGGTTGATTTTAAATTTTGGTTTTCTTTTAGAGCTAGGAGACAAAACAAACTGAGAATCAACCTTGGTTAAGAAATTTTAACCTGAAATCAAATTTGACCTGAAACACGTGCTTCTTCCCATTTTGCCAATGAATCCTTTTTGCTTGGTTTATATCTGTTCAGTTTTGTTCTCGGCATTTGATAGCCCTGCGGGTGTATAACCAATTAGATATCCGGTCAGTATAAAATATGGACTGCGGACTGGGTATAAAACACGGACTAGGTATAAAACACAGACTGGAAAGTATGGACTGGGTATAAAACACGGACTAGGTATAAAACGCGGACTGGGTGTAAGATAGTAATTCTTGGTGGAGGTTCTCTGAATCAAGAGCCTGACAAAAATGCTATTTTCTACACCCATTTTAGACATGGCCATAGTCATGAAAGGGGTCAGGACCTCGGGGGTACTCTCTTATATCAGCCGTATATGTATTTGCTGCCCCAAAGGGTATGGTTTATGGGCCGTTTTGGTTGTCTGAAAACACTTTGTCCATTTTTGTTTGGAATCGGGTATGGTTTTCAAGGAACCTACGGGAGTGTACATGTAGAAATGTATATTTATCGTTGTCAGTTCTAAATGAATAAGAATGAAATAGAAGTATGCGAATTTCAAACGCATTTGAAGAATTTTTTGTTTGTGCTCAAAAGATAATGATCTACTGTTGTGCTCTAATCTATAATATATAACGATGACATACTAGTTTCTGCCCAATCAGGCCTAGGCTGTTCCAGGCTCCGAGATAGTTGGCTCTGCTGAATTGAGAAAGCGCCAAAATAAAACGGGAGGAAACTGGGTAGTCTCCTCTTTATCTGAGAGCCTGGAACAGGCTAAATTAGGCCAGGCCTGTAAATGGGTATGGATTTTAAGAGATCAGGTCTGAAAACAGGTGTGGAAAATGACACTTTTATTCTGAAATACGGTAAGGATTTAGAGAACCTGGGGGCACAACCCCACAAAAAAATTCCTAGGAGTACCCCCTTCCAGGGGTCAGGAGGAAGGTTTAAATCATGTCGCGTAGAATATCACGTTGGGTTGGATGCTTCACGTCAGGTGAGTAATCCCTCCCCCCTAAATACTGCTTTTTTACTTCGCTGAATGCCCCTATATTGACCTTCTCGTCTGAGTTGGCTTTATTTGAAACGGAATAGAGGCATCTTTAAGAATTTTACTCTGACTTGGCTAACACCACTACTATTCCTTTTATTCGGTGCTTCTCTGATTGGTTCTCTTCCAACTCCTTCTTCTCCCACTTTCTGTTTCTCTCAGTTTTACCTTTGTAAGGCTGTTTTTATATACATAGTTTGTAGTTCGCGTTTTATACCTAGTCCGTGTTTTATACTCAGTCTGTAGTCTGCATTTTATACCTAGTCCGTGTTTTATACTCAGTCCGTAGTCCGCATTTTATACCTAGTCCGTGTTTTATACCCAGTCTGCAGTCCGTGGTCCGCAATCCGCAGTCCATGTTTTATACTGACCGTTAGATATCTCATGTACTTGTATTGATATAATGACTTGTTTAACATAAAATCATACCAATAATATGTGTTATCACCCAATTAACATTTTTCCTTTTTTTTTTTTATTTCAGAACCTCCTTACTCTAAACCCTAAAACAAAACCACATGCAAGCTTGGTTTCCACATCAACCACCAAGTCCAATAAAAAGCACTGGAAGAGGAATCACGAGAAAGGCTGTTCTGTAAGTTTGTTTAAATATTAAGCAAGTTAATGGTGTCATAATTTTTGTTTCACTTTCTTCCTTTGCAAAAAAATTGGTTTCATGAGCATTCCATCATCAACAGCAGAAACAAGAAACAAGGTGCAAGGGATGAAGGTTACCCTATCAGTAAATTTAGTAAATGCTAAAAAGGGTTAAATTAATAACTTGCAATATTATTATAATACACCAAAATGGTAAGGTATTGATGTCAACTGAGGATTTTTTTTCTCCTTTTTCACGAGTCTGGTTTTTTGTTTCTATAATCATTCATTATTTAACAGTTAATGAATGAGGCTGAGTATGTTATGAAGAATTATGGAGATCGAGGAGGGTGTTCATTCATGCATTCATTCAGAATAATTCCTAGTTTAACAACGTAGCTAAAACATGCTTACCTCCATCGATCCATCGATGTTAAGTTCATCTTCGATAGCGTACGTTTAGGTTTGTTCAGCTCTGCAAATATTCTCCGAATAGCAGATGTCGCCCTCCGAGTTGTCTTCTTGCTGCTTTTGCTATGTTTTTAGCCATTACTTCGCCTACTTCCAGCTGTAGTTCTCATTCTTGAAACGAGTAAACTATCGGCCATTTTGTTTCCACAACCAAAACAACTCAACCTGGTCACCAGGTCTTCTCATTTAATGGTTAATTAACCTGTAGATTAACCTATTTTTGATGTCATTTCCTCCTTAAACACAAAATTCTTCCAAATTTGGTCATCAGTAACTGGTTATGGTGAATTATGCATGTGCGTTTAGTCAATCAGAATTGGGGAAATATTTTGAATGAATAATAATAACAATTACATGTAATTAATGAGACAGATAGTGGCAGTCAAATTTTAATTAAGTACAATCAAGTTCTTTTATACAAACACTGCATGCTAGACAGAGTCAAATGTTTACATTACAGACCTTGCATCTTTAAAAACATGTCAACATATGTAATTAATGCTTCAGCTATTTATTTAACTCTCAGAAATGCTGCAGCCTGCAACAGTTGACATGTATGTTGATTGTGTTATAGAGTTGTGAAAGTCTTACCAATAACTTTGATGATGTCAAGCACACAACACTGAGTGAAAGAGCAGCTCTGCGAGAGGCTGCAAGGTAAATAGGGCACATATAAATTATTTGGTAATTTGTTTTTACACAACCATACAATATGTACATTACTCTGATCTGTAATTTTATGCAGTTATCAACGATAAAGTTTTGATATGAACCCCCTCTCAAACCTCTACCCTATAAAGTACATATTATGGC
This sequence comes from Porites divaricata, assembly GCA_038088405.1. Lineage (NCBI taxonomy): Eukaryota > Metazoa > Cnidaria > Anthozoa > Scleractinia > Poritidae > Porites > Porites divaricata. The sequence continues at coordinate 10,986,808 of JBBMOI010000012.1, read as the reverse complement.
TTTTATTGACATAATTATTAATAATGTAATCCCACTGGACCATCATTGGTTAATATTACCCAGATCTGGTTAGTGATACGTCATCAGTATGGATTTTCTGCAGTTGTTCCTCATATATCATTCCATCACCCAGAAACCAGTGCAGGTGTCATGAAATGTTGACTGTTTTTTTCAGGCTACAAATTTATCATGACAGTTCTGTATATTATCTATAGTTGAACTGTAACTTCCAAAACAAAATGGTGGTGACACGGAAAAAAAAACATGGAGTAACAAAAATATTTGGCTAACATGTTTTAAATTTTAAATAAATTTTAATCATTGACTTAAATATTATTTGTAACAGTACTGTATCGCTGAGAATTTGAGAAAACTCCCAAAGCATGCTTTTAAGAAACAAATACACAATCTATTACTACTCGATCTTCAAAGACTGGAGAGTTATTCTGATGTAGACACCCTTATTAATGAATTTTAAAAAGGATCATTTTTATCCAGTGTTTTGTAACTTTTATTTATTTACCTATTTATTTATAATATTCATTCATATTATTATTCTAGTTACCTGTTTTCCTTGGTGTTGTAAATCTCTTTTATTTTCCTTGTAAAATGTCTTAAAGGCCCATGTTCACCCTAGATGCATTGCATGCCCTGTACTCAAGAAAAAAACATTTCGCGTAGTTGAAAATCGCTGCCTTCAGTGTGTAGAGTCAATCCTTGTTAATCTTCCACAGTTCGCAAAATTTTGTTAAAAAAAAAGTCTACACAGGTGCTTTTGGTATTTTTCTTTACATCTTTCTGGATATTTTGGTCTGGTATTGAGCCTTTTTGTTTCTGTGAGTGTTTGTTTCACTGCAGTACTTTCGATGGCAGCGCCATCGAAACGTACGGTTGGAAGACTGCATCAACCGGTGTCGCCGAAGTACATTCGTCTCCGTGGATCCGTTTTTTTAATCTCTGGAGAGATGGGAAAGAAGCTCTTGGCTGCAAATACTACAGAAAGCGTGTTTGCCGAGTTCCTTCTACATCGAATGTTGATGTTTGATTGTAAACAAAGGTCCCGTTGAAATCAGTTGAAAGCAATATAAGTGAGTCAATCTAACATGAGTAATCCTTTATTTAATTTAACCTATGAAGCGAGTGATATCCTTAACGTAAACTGATCATCTGGCGTATCGCTCTGAGGTAGCGAGAACTATTATTAGCAAACCAGTCCTTAGCCAAACCTAAAGAAACTGGAACACAGCGATTATAGCGACAAGACTGTAAGCAGTGCTGATTCAACGCTTTGCAAACACAACTTCTCGCTTATTCTTTCGAGAACACATACCGAAGCCTCCTAAGAATTAACACACAATAATAGATTGAGGAATCAAAACATTTCACAGTCAAAACGGGCTTCAGGAAAATCTCACCTGGTGCTTAGACATTTTGTAATTTTATGACCTTCATTGTGTTCATCGGACTCGACAAAGCATCCATACGCATTCACTACCAGTAAGTTTAAATTTTGAACTGCTTTCTCCGGTGACATTTAACGAAGCCGGCGATATATCTTCCTCCATTTGGAAAAGAATTAACGTCTTACTGGCCTCTTTGATACTGTCTCTGTTAAGGTTTGGTCAAGCTTGAAAAAAGCTAATCTCCCTCCAGTCATTTTTAGTATGGTCATGCAACGCTCCTCAAAAGTGAAAGCCAATCAAAACACTGCATTTGACAAAAGAATCGTTTCAAAACAAAACACAAGCGCGCAAAGCTGTTTGGGTGAACATGGGCCTTTAAAATGTATCAGTTCACGTATGTAGTGTCCCCTCACTGCTGCCTCGAATAGCTTTTGTATAATGTAGGTAGTGCACATGTGTGGTAAGTATTTGATTTAATTACTGTTAATATAGTTGTTGTTATTGTATAAATTGATTATTTTCCAAGTGTTAATTACTCAGTCTGTAAAAAAATATTTTTGTAACCAACATTGCAGATGTCTTAAATGTGCTGATGCACCCTGTCAGAAGAGCTGTCCCACACAGCTGGACATCAAGGCATTTATAACCAGTATTGCTAACAAGGTATACATGTAGAGTTGGGAATTAGCTGAAAATTCATAATAACAAAATTTCGTCAGAAATAATTGGATTTACCAACTGATATATGTATGGAAGATTATTGTCAGGAAATGTATTCCTATAAGAATTCAACCTTTTTTCCCACTTGTGTAATTAGTCAAAGTTTTATTGTAAACTTCAGACTTTTTTGACTTTGAACCACTTTAAATTAAGTGTGGCTGATGTAACACATTTTAATAGAAAAAAAAATCAGAAAAAGGTTATCAATGGATTATACACTGTAGTTACATTAATCTGCAATTATGAAGATTTATACGTCTTATTCCCTGCTGTACAGAACTATTATGGTGCTGCTAAGGCGATCTTTAGTGACAATCCTGTTGGCTTGACCTGTGGTATGGTATGTCCTACAAGTGACTTGTGCGTTGGAGGTTGTAATTTGTATGCCTCAGAAGAAGGACCCATTAATATTGGTGGTTTACAGCAGTTTGCAACAGAGGTACATATGTAACCTTCACAATACAATAAATATAAGTAGAAGGTAATTATTAATTTCCAAACCCCCACCACAGAGGGAATTGGAAATCTTAGAAGGGGAAATTCCCTTTCTGACAGTATGATCCATATTTTCTGGAAATCAAATCAAGCAATTAACATTTTAGATAAAACTAAGGGGCTGTTAACATGGAGGGAGGAAAATCCTAGTACCAGGAAGATCCAAGAGGGCGGATCATCCTAGCATGATATGTACTCTGTATTCAGTTTACATGCAAAGGGTTGTACTTGCCCCAGCGCTAGGATTTTCCTAGACAGTACTAGGATCTTCCTAGCTGAAGGGTAGGAAGATCCTAGAACCATGTAAACTGCTTTCGCTAGGAAGATCCTAGTACTAGGGACAAACACGACAAAAATGTCAGCGGGACGTTCAGTGGCTAATTACAGCAATAAAGGCCGACCATTTTGTTTGGAGTAATTCACGAGCAGATTATTGTGTTAATTCAGCTGAAAGGTACTGATTTACGCCAATATAAAAAGAGCAGAAGCACCCAAATTGCATTTTTGAGTTTGTCATCCGCCATTGCTATTTCCTTCTCTAACCTTCTCTACTTGGACAACTCACGGGCCGAAATTTCTACATGTAAACCCAACATAACGTTATTCCACCTTCTGGGATCTACCTGGTACTAGGATCTTCCTCCCTTCATGTAAACAGCCCCTAAATGGCTTGATTAAAATCAGTGTACCATAATAGTTATTATTATAGAGTGCAGATGGTCCAGTTGACAGATGGTGACAACTGCTGTCATCCTGAAACTGTATAGAACAGGCAAACGGGAATTAAGGGAACTTGGGCTGGTGCACCGTAATACATGTATCAAGTGAATAGCAAGTCTTGTGTTACATTATTATATTGTACATCACAAAGAATGCAACAATAATCCCTATCCCTTACACAGTAACATACATGGGTGTACTAAACTTCACACAATAGAATGATGCAATACATGTAGTGCACATATTGACTTAGTATATCGAGCATCGCCCAAAACTTGGCATAGGTTCAGGCAAGCATTTTTTTAAGCTGAGAATATGTTAGTATGTGTAATCAAATGGTGACGAGTGAAATTAGGGAATAATTTCACGCGCGTTTTGTCCAAATCCTTATAATTTCCCGAGCCTTTAGGCGAGGGAAATTATTAGGATTTGGACAAAACGCAAGTGAAATTATTCCCTAATTTCACGAGTATACCATTTGATTACCTATTAATATCATGGGTGACGAATTACGTTAGCAATAGAGGATTTTTGACTTGTTTATCCTGGATCGTATCGATCGATCGTGAACTCCACTCTCTCAACGTTTAGAGCTGAAATTTGGCTTAAGTTTTCAGAATTTTTCGACAACATACCTCTAAGAATCCTTCTTGATGTGCTCTTTCGTGTGTTCAGGTTTTCTAAAGCGTCTTTTTATGCCCTGACATCTTCATTCATGACATTTTAAAACTTCGTCGCCATCTTGAAACGGAGACCTACGGCAGGTTGCCATGGCAATTTAGTAATTTCACATGTGAAATTACAAATTAACGCTGAAATTTCGCGCCAAAATTAAGGAGTAATTCGTCACCTATGATATTAAATGGATAATAAGTAATGTTATTAGACTCAGCTTTCATTTGACATGGAGAAATGTGCAGATTGAGGAGGAGGTTTGGCCTTGGCAGATAACTTGACTCCTCTACATTGTACATGTATGTATCTCTACAATTCTTCATTTCATATTTTAGCCTTATCCAAAAATAGCTTGTTTACACATTCATGAGGGACTATCAGGGTTTACAAACTTGCCAAATTCAGTATATTTTATGCCAAAATTTGTCTGACTAATTCCTGCAGGGAGCCATTTTTGCCATTGTTCAGTGGAATTTTACTCCTCTCCTTGTAATGAATTTTGCCCATTAACAGTTCATTTTGTTTGATTTTGCTTAATTATGTTCTATAGTCCCCTTTTTTAAAGCAAACTTCGTTGGTCAGGGGTTGAATCCTAGTGGTGTCATGGTAGCTGCGTCATTTAACCCATTTGCCCTTAAACCACCCGTACAGATCCAGGTCCCTTCTGCCACTTGTAACGTCGTCAGTTTTAATGGCCAAGGACTCCGCTAACTTGTGCAGGGTTAAAAGATCTTTCAAACTATACCAGAATGAACACGATTCAGTCAAGGAGACTGGAGAACAAGGCAAAAAACCATGTACATGTAACACTGACCCGAAAATTTCCATGTAAACCTTGTATCACTACCCACCTACCTTTCCTTTCATCTACATAATCCTAAAATCTTAAAAGCTTTCCCAAAAACATTTCCCACCAAAATGAAGCCTACTAAATGCCCAGCAAGAGAAAAAAAACGAGGTAAGAAAAGTGAAAGAAGAGAGGAAGAAAGAAAGTAAAAGAAAAAATCAAGACTGCTGTGTCACTTTTAAACCCAAAACCTTGAAATTTTGCTTTCTGCGCATGCCCGAACTTTGCAAGCTGATATTTTGCATGTGGATCAGAAGGCTGAAGAATGTACGACCTGCGAACAGTTCTGTGGTACAATTTAGCTCTTTATAGCCATGCAATGACTAGAATACTGCTCAACTTGCTTCCAGATGCTTTTTTTGGCAAAATTTCTAGGGGCTATGTGTAGTATGAGGCTTATGATTATGTAGTGATTCCACACATTGAAAAACTACTGACCACTGTGCACAGCTTTTTTAGAAAGTGTGGTAAAACTTACTTCAAAGACTTTTAGAGGAGAAATAAGTAAACAATGCATGGTCTCATTTTGCTATATTTCAGATTTTCAAGAGTATGAGGATTGGTCAAATCCGTGACCCCTCTTTACCCCCTGCAGAGCAACTTCCAGAAAGCTACCACACAAAGGTCAGTGATTTTGTTACCTCTATGTTGTGTCCCTGACTCATAACAATCCCCAAGGATGGGAAATAATTTATGACATGTGTCCCGTAGGACACAAAGAATGATCGATCGATTTGAAGATTTTTTGGTAGAACATCCTGTTTGTGTGATTTCTGTTTCTGTTGTTCAAAAATGCATATTTATTTTAGTTTTTTATAGATGGACTATATTTTAATTTCAGTAAACTGTAGTAAAGAGTTTTGGTGTCTGTCTCCAGATTTATTGTCTGGTTACATAAAGGCCCAAGCATGTCTCCTTGATTTTTTGAGCTGGACTCATTAGTTATGGACTGGGACTCGTGATTTTTCACAAGATGAGTCCCAGGACTGACCGTAACTATTTGTAACAAAATCACGGAAAGGTGCAATGATATAAAAGAGCTATTTTTTTTTATTAAGAAATCAAATAGTGATATGTTAGCCTGGATAATTTAAGCTTACATTACCTTTCTTAGGGCTATCGGTTATTTTACTACATTGTAATATTGGTTTTGGTCAATATTTGCAAGTTCAATGTAATCCTTACATGTACATGGTTCAAATTATTCTTAATTTACTGAGAAAAAGGAACATATTTGACCACAATATTATTCTTCACAATTTTAGGCATTAAAAAGGAAGTTATTTTTTGTTACTTGTACTATTTACCTTTTTATTTTTTGTTAAATAAAATAATATTGCTTCCCAAGGCAAGTTTATAAGCTGCAGTATAAAGTAATAACAATACTTAATAGTAACATAGTAATAACTGTACTGTTGTTTAATATGCAAAATGTTTTATGAGTAGAGGACACATAAAGACGGCATGTCCACAATGAAGTGAGTTGGGGTGCAGGATGAATTCATCTGATCATGAGGTCAGGTCCTTGCTCTGGTGTGGTCTATAATCATTCCAATTTAACTGTTATGGACTCAGACCAAAAATATTCGGGAAGTAAAAAAATTGGCGTAATCCAGTTAATGACTTCCTTAGTAGCGTTATTTAGCTTTTCAGTATAAAGGTAAATCACACTGGAGAGCTGGGTGTGCAGTGGAATGGTGAGAGCACTCGCCAGTCTTACCAAGTGAATGAGACCTCCATGGGTTTGAAATCCAGACATGAGTGCCATGGCTGAGTTTGTTGTTGGTTCTCTGCCTTGCTCTGAGTGGTTTTCTCCAGGTACTCCCGGTTTTCCCTCTCTTGAAAAACAGACACTTTCAAATTCCAATTAATTTTGAACTGGAATGCACTTGATGTGTCTAAAACAAGTTTTTAAGAACTCCTACTTGTAAGTGCTTTATGTGTACAAGAATGCTGCTGTGAGGTAGTAATGAATGCTGTTGGTTACTTAAAACTGAAAGTTAAAGTTCAAGGGCTCTGACTGATGCTGATTACATGTACCTTGGCCATACATATTGCTTATTCTTTAATCAGGTGGCACTCATTGGTTGTGGTCCAGCGTCCATCAGTTGTGCAACATTTTTAGCTCGTCTCGGTTACACCAACCTAACAATTTTCGAGAAGGAGAATTTCATTGGTGGCTTGAGGTAATTAATTAATTAAGCCCAAGAGACTTTTATTTGAAGTATCTGTTATCTTTACTGAGTACTGAAATGTGTAATTACAATACAGTCATTTTAACCTGTTGTAGCTTTCAGTTTGTTAATCTTGGCAGTAAAAGTTTATTCTAAGATCTGTAGGGTGTATGCCAGGTAGTTAAAAATAATTATTAAGACTTTCTGATGAGGGTGGATTGTTGCTTTTGTGATTTCATATGTCAAGTAACAAGTTATCATCTGTGCTTTCTGTCAATAGCTCTTCTGAGATTCCACAGTATAGGCTTCCATATGATGCAGTCAATTTTGAAGTGGAGCTAATGAAGGATCTTGGGGTGAAGGTAATAAGCTTGACAGATACTAATACAGTTTTTAACTGTTCAATTCTTATTTCATGTTCACTGTTATCTTGACGTCAATATGTGTAACAGAAATTTATTGGAAATAATATGCACACACTGGAGATCATCACAAGAAAAACATGTATCTGATTTATTTCAAACAATATTGTTTAGATTGAGCTTGGTAAACCTTTGGGCAAGAATGGCCTATCAATTAAATCTCTTAGAGAGAAAGGATACGAGAGCATATTTGTTGGTATTGGTGAGTAAACCTGTAGCATTTAGAACTGAGTAAACTTTCTTTAAGCTTAGTATTCTTGGGCATGAGCTCCCTCCAGATCCTTGTCGTAAAGAGGTGTCCATTTTTGCATGGTCAGGAGTAAAAACTTACAGGGAGACCAGCGTAGCTCTGCCAAGACTGGCCAACCTCTGTTGTCTGCTTGAGAGATCTATATATATGTCTTTTGTGGGATGCTTGTAGTCAATCGACTGGGTGTTTGGAATAAAGCACCAAGTGATCTCTGATACCTTGTATAGATTGCAAGACTCTCTGTCCAATTTGCCTTCTATTTGCTTGTGAATCGACAGGAAAACATGATGTTCCTATTGATATTTTGACCTAGCTTTTAGACTGTTAGATCTCCTAGGTGCTAACTATTAAGTGGACAAGTGTTCATCCTCTTAAAATTTGCTTGCAAAGTGACCTGTTATACTAAGTACCAGGGGTTTCACTAAGAATTCTCTTAGCAGGAGAAAAGTGTAACATTGCAAGAGAATATTTTAAAAGAGGGATCACATCTGAATAAAAATAGTCATAGGCTACCAAACATTAGCCAGAGGATTCTGTGTAGTATAAAACAGTGAATTCTCCGATCTCCAATGCTTAATGAATACCCTGCACATATATTTGCTTAATGCCTACAAATGATGATTTGGGCTAAAAAACTAATGAGTGGGGACATTAAAATTTGCCATTTTTCCAGTCCTCCATTAAATTTTGTTATTTCTCAAATCTGATTATAAACAAGTCTATTGGAAATTTTTAATGCTGGAAATATCTGTATGTGTATGTTGTAACTTTTCATCACAAGCATCTATTGTAGAACATATTTAAGGAGTCACCCCCAATGAAAGATCAGTAACTGACAAGCTAAGGGAAAGTTAGGAAAACAATGTAAACTTGATATAAACCGTTAAATGATGAAACAACTGCATAGGTCAATATTTATTATTAAATATTAAGTAAACATGATAAATAAGGTGCTTGCAATAAATTGGTCACACAAACACACAACCTACTTCGACTGATAGGATAAATGAATAGCAAAGGATACTGTAGTGTTCTAACTATGACTGTTTATGTAAAGCTTTATGATTAACACAGATTCTTTCTGTTGGTTAGGTCTTCCTCAACCCAAACTGTCACCTGTTTTTGAGGGACTGAATATTCATAGTGGGTTCTACACTTCCAAAGACTTCCTGCCAATAGTATCCACAGCTAGTAAGGCTGGTAAGTTACATGTTCCTCTAGTTGTGCTTGCATTCTCATGCTGTAGGTGAAAACTGGTATGCTGCAAGCGTACAGTGGACACAAGCTTGACAAGCAGTGCTCAATTATGCTTGCATTACAGTGGTTTGCATAGTAGTTTTCCTGCTCATTAAGCTTACATCATTTGTTTAGAGAAGCCTTAAAAATGATCATCAAACATTACGAGCTGGTTTGCAACCTTCCTTTAAAGTACATAACACCCCAAGTTTGTTAAAGAATAAAATAAAAATTGAAAACTTGTAATAAATGATGCCACAGATTGTTTTCCATTCTAGATTAACCTTGTTTTTCTACTGATTTTTAAACTGTAGAATTTATATCATAGGCCATGTCATTATGGGCCTGGGACAAATTATGAGGCTT
>JBBMOI010000012.1:10640000-10975000 GCA_038088405.1 Porites divaricata | reverse complement strand
GAGCAGGTTTGTATGTTATCAGCTGTAATAACTGAAGTCTACGTCTACTGAGATTTAAATATGAAAATTTCAGAATTAAAGAACCAACAAAATAACCGACTAATCACTCTCCTCCATTAAGTTAGAACTGCATAATTTTGGATAAAGATTGTTCATTCAATTCATTGTTAATCCTGCATGTGTAAAAGAAAATACTGCTTTCAAGAAAGTATTCATTAATTATGGCACGTCTTTTTTCTTTTAGCTGGAGGATGGAACTTGGATCGATGATGAAGAACAGACACTGAAGATAAAAGCAAACTTTGTAATTTCAGCTTTTGGCTCCACCCTCAGTGACAGTGATGGTGAGTCCCTAACGTTATGCATGGATCTCATTGTAAAAGAATTTAAGCTCATGAGATGAGTGCTCAGTAGTGTACTGTGCAGCATTGCATGATCACAATCCTATTAATATACTTTAGGATACTGGAGTCCTCTAACTGCTATATCAAATGCAGGAGCCATTTACTTGTTATTGCCACATACTTTCCTTTTACATTTTGTCCCTTATCGACTGATAGATGTAGTGCTTAACATGTTAAGAGGCAAGTAAATCTAATTAATTTTAAGAATTATTTTTGCTTGTGGTGTGATTATATATAATGACCATTGTTCAATTTTAAAGACGTCCATTAAGAGAACCCATCTTCCAGGTTGATTCCAGGAAAGTTTCATTTAGATGTTTTTACTTATTTAAGAAGCTGAGATAATACAGTCTGTTTCTTGTTTTCTAGTTATCAAAGCCTTAGCACCACTGAGGTTCAACAAGTGGGGCTTGCCTGAAGTGGACCCAGATAGCATGAGTAGTAGTGAGCCAGGAGTGTTTTGTGGAGGAGATGTCGCTGGAGTAGCTAACACTACTGTGGAGAGTACTAATGATGGCAAACAGGCTGCTTGGCATATGCATAAATATTTACAGGTCTGGATCATGTTGTTAAGTTAGCTCAAAGCATACACTCTCATTTGTAGTTTAGTTAGGCTTTCCTATTTCCTATTGCTAATTACTGCTCATTTAGTAGAGTGGAACCCTGATAAAATACAGTGCCAAAAGGGACTAGGAAATAATGTGTTTCAAAAAGTGGGAGCATTAAATTTATTGAGGTTCCATCCCATATACAGGCCTGTCACAATTAATTTCAAGTTTCTGGGTAAATACAACAAGTAGGTGGGGAATCAAGCAGCTAGGGATTTCTTTTGGTTCTATTTTTCTCCTATTTTCCTATGAAAGTAGCCAGGGGATCACATTCGTAGTAGCCAGGGGAAATCCCCATCCCCTGGCTCTTAAGACAGTACTTTTTACACTGTAATGGTCATTGATAACCGCAGTTTTGTTAAGTTAATTGGTTCAGTACCAGACCTAGGAGTGGTAGCCCTGGTTTTTAAATTTCTGGCTAATCAACAGTTTGAACCTTTGACTATTAAATGCATTCTAACTCCTTTCAAATTGGTGAGCAGAGATCAGAGCATATTGTTTTGTTTCCTATTGTAGTCACTATATGGCTTGCCTGTACCCAAAGAACCAAGTCTTCCTAAGTTCTACACTGAAATAGATAATGTGGACTTACGTGTGGAAATTTGTGGATTGAAATTTGAAAATCCATTTGGTTTAGCAAGTGCCCCTCCCACCACCAGTGCAGCTATGATCAGACGAGGCTTTGAAGCTGGTTGGGGATTTGCTGTAACCAAGACATTTGCTCTTGACAAGGTACTTGACTCAGCCAAAGGACTTTGGTCCACTTGCAGTCATTCACTGTTTAATAATAATATTGTTGTCCTTGGTTGAAATAGAAAACACTCTGAACTGTTCCATGAGGTTCAGAAAGCGTGTATTCAAATTGTTGTTGTGGGCTTGTATTCTTAATTCCTTTGTCCCACAGTTTATAAAATGTGGCTAACTTTCATCTTGTCTTTATTTCTGTCCTGTATCTATTACTCGTTAGGTTGCCCTTGCATATCAAAATTAGGGCAAAAATCAGTGAATCACATAGTACATAGAAATGTTTTGCATTTGAGAAAACATTGGTGATGTATTGCAGTTCAGAGTTTTATTATTATTATTATTAGTAGTAGTAGTAGTAGCAGTAGTATTGTTTATAAAATTTTACTGTATGCTAAAAGGTGGAAATCCAGTTTTTTTTTAAATGTCTAGCTATCTTTTGTTATAATTTCCAGGATATTGTAACCAATGTGTCTCCTCGTATTGTACGTGGGACCACATCGGGTCACTTGTTTGGTCCTGGCCAAGGTGCTTTCCTGAACATTGAGTTGATCACGGAGAAGACTGCAGCATACTGGTGCCGATCTGTTACTGAACTAAAGATGGATTTTCCAGACAAAGTATGTAGCTCTCCTTTGGAAATTGCATACATTATTTTAATATTCTTTTAAATGATGTGTATGGAAGTTAAAATTATAAGCAGTTAAGCAGAAAGGAAACTTGAAAAATTTATTGATTGAACTGAGTTTGAAACCATGCCTTCTGCCATACCAGGGCAATGCTCTTAACCTTTGAACTATCAAGCCAACTGGGAACTGGTCACTTTGTGAGTTTGTATACTAATGTGGATGATGATATGAAATTAATGTAATGTTACTCTTACATTATATATTCATTTTTATAGTTATATTAAGGTAAGGTAAAGGCACACACAAGCCAAAGTCCCCAACGGCCAGAGCCTATCCCGGTTTTCTCAGCATGAAGCTTGCCTAGGATTATTGCTACTGATAACCACTTGGCCACACACGCCTCCCCATAGTAATAAGAATTGCTATATAAATGCTATTTTTGATGCAAGTGATTGATAAGCATTAAAATGAAGATCGAGCAGCCCTGAACTGTTAATGGGGCTTGGGACACATGCAGTAGTGCTATTAGTTAATGAATTATGTACTAGCAACTACAAACAACAACAACAACAACAACAACAACAATAATAATAATAATAATAATATTGATAATAATAATAATAATTAGTCTATGATAATAATAACTTTTTTTATATAGTGCTCATTATCCTGAACTCATAGCACTTTACAATGTAAACAACAACAACAACAACGAGAACAACAACAGGCATGCACATCATGTGTACAGTGGTAGGTGATCTGACTAAAGAGCATTTGGTATATTTGAATAAAAAAAACTCAAGTTTTTTATGGATGTGGAGTTTGATACTTACATACCGTATTTTCTCGATTAAACGCCGGACGCCGATTAAACGCCGGCCTCGTTTAAACGCCGGGTCAAAACTGCTAATTTTTAAGTAAACGCCGGGGGCGTTTGTTCGAGGTCCCGGCGTTTATTTGCGTCGAGCCAACATGTACAGATATTCACTAGAAAAGCACTGCTATGACATGCAAATGCCACATGACGAATGGAGTCAAAGAAGCCCTACGACAGGGTAGCGTCAATGCAGCGTTGGTTCCTGGTGGGTGCACGAAATACATCCAGGCTCCCGACGTGTCTTGGAACAAACCATTTGAGAATCTGTGCCAAATAGCTGACGATGACTGGATGGCAGAAACCGAGCACGAAATTACTCCAGCGGGTCGCATTAAGGCACCTTCAAGGCGCAGCTGTGTTGAGAGAATATTAGCTGCCTGGGAAAGCCTCCCAAGTGACATTATCAAGAAGAGTTTTGAAGTGTGTGCGATCTCGCAACCCATTGACGGATCGGAAGATGAGAAAATCCGCTGTTTTCAGAAAGAAGGCCCACTAAGCAATGGGAGGGAGGAGTTTACTGAAAAGGCCGCGGCATTTTACGCTGCGCTGGGACAAGGTGCTCCCGTAGATGAAAACGACCCATTCGCGGACCAAGAGCCGGACATTTTCGAAGAAGAACGTAATGAGATTGTTGTCCACGAAGATTAGCCGATTAGAACACAAACATTATTTCGAACGTTTGTTGATACTAACATAAAGGACGTTGGCGGCATTGCCGTTTTAAAACTTTAAACGTTTTGTTCTGTTTGCATAGATACTGATTACAATATACAGGTGCCGTATGTAATGCCGTATGTAATACCGTATGTATGAGATACAAGGACATTATGTCAGGTCGGGTCCAAGGGAGAAATCGTCCCGCCTTGACAAACTGTGCACGGATCTCAAAGAATGTGAAATAATACATCAACCTAAAAATGATGAAAATTTTACTTCATTAATAAACGCCGGCTTCAAATAAACGCCGGGTCCCTGAGGCCAAGTTTTAAATAAACGCCGGGGGCGTCTAATGAGAAAATACGATACTCATTGAGCTTTGGAGTCTGACTCCCATTGTTTAGTATCTGACTCAAAACGCAATAGCACTGTTAATTATTGCACAGTAGTTTACATTTTATTTGAGTGATTGCATGTGTTGCTCTTCTGTTTCCAGATATTGATTGCTAGTATCATGTGTGCTTATTCTAAGGAAGACTGGACAGAACTGGCTCAAATGGCAGAGGTTTGCATTGGGAGGAATTGTGACTAAGCAAAAAAATAATTTGAAACATATAATTTAAGTTAATATAGCAAGGTTAAGAATTCCATCTGGCAAGAAGCAAACCAGTGGGTCCTTTATGAACGGCTGGGGAGTTGAGAATTCTGAGAGACAACTCAGCTAGCAGTTAGGGTAAAGGAGTGTTAGTCTGCCCATTCCCCACTTTGGGATAAGGAAATGGTAATGCTGCTACTGATGATGATGATGACAGTGACAAAAACATTGACGATGATGATAATAGTGGTGATGGCAATAATGATGATGATGATGATGATGATGATGATTATAAAGAAGTGCTCTAGTACAATAATGAACGATAATGATGGGAATAAGGGAAAGTGGGTGTGCAGCAGTGACAGCGGTACTTGCCTTACAGTTTGATTCATAATATTTGGAGGAGAGCAGAGGGTGGCCTGTGCCACAGACGGACCTAAACTTCAAGTCACGTCCGTCTGGTAAACAGAGCCAAAGTCCTTGTTGTGGGCCCCCACCTAGGTGCCAGGAATTAAATACTTGCCATGATTGGCCTGTTAAATCAATCGGCCATTCAGGTCAAAGGGAAATTCGAAACGCCTTCCCAGTTATCTGTTGAGTCCATGGGAGGTCCAGAACAAAGATATCTGCGCTGCTTCGCAGACGTTAGTAACCGCAGTTAGATAATCTGCTATGCAGGCTAAGTAGAGTGTTGGAAAGATGGGTAGACATAATTTTACGTACCGGAATAACCAAGAGATGCCCGTGAACAAGGCATAAGTAAAAAGAATTCCCGAGTACGATATAAGGCACGCAACAAAAGTGTGACAACTAGCAGTTACCTTTTTTTAACTATTATTTATTTAATTATACACTGTTATAGTTACTAAAGTTAAGGATTAAGGTTAAGCAGTTCGTAAAGCAGGCAGGCTTACTGTCTTTCATGGCCATACAGAAACAACTGTCAACTCAACTGACTTGAGACATCAATGCTTGACTTTCTTGAATTTCACTGGATCCTTTCAACTCATTGGCTTTTCTGTGTTTACAAACTCGTCTGGGAAACCTCATCATGAACTCTTTATCTTCTCTTTTCTGCTATCGTCTCTTTCTTTTCTCTTGATATAGAAATGTCCAAGGTTATAGCTCCTCCATAGTTATAGCAGTTGATTTCACAGTATAGCATCCATAGCTGATGAGCTCAATCACAACTAGCCACGAGGGAAAACCCTCGGGCACACAACAGCAAGACCTTGATACTTGGAAGCCTGCGTAGTTTTATACTTTTCCTTTAAACATCTAGAACGTTCCATTACTATTTATAGTGCATTACAACATTTACTATTTGCGGAAACTGCTGAGTCACATTACAGATATTTCTGGAATATTACAGATTATAAGATAATTCTAGAAAAGTCTGGAATTGCATGACGGGTAAACTAAAAATAATTCTGATCCTCATAACAATAATATTCCCAGAGTGGCTTCATCATCAATCTCCTTTTACCAGCCATAACTGGGACATCCGCCAGTACTGGTAATTGAAAAAATCACAAATGGCTTCTTTACAGGGGTGTATTGTTTTGATTTCTCCAGAAGTCAGGTGCAGATGCTTTGGAGCTCAACTTGTCCTGTCCGCATGGTATGGGAGAGAGAGGCATGGGACTGGCTTGTGGTCAGGTAAGATGTTGATTGATGCATGTACTTCATAGTGCTTATAATGGCCAATATACAGTAAGTGCTTAACATTTTAAGTCTTGTTTATTCCTAGCATTAAAAAAAATCTTGCAAAGGCTAATGTGTTTCTGTTGGATTATTCCAAAACTGCCAGCAGATTGCTGCATTCTATTCACTTTAACAAATGTTTTCGTGTTTCTTAAATCAGGGGAATGATGATATTAACATATCAATAGCTTATGAAAGTTTTATGCAGTGGCTCTTGACACACTTCTTGGCACAAGTGGATAAGTGCACAATCTTGGGTTACCCGTAGTTATGCTTCAGATTATAAACATTTTTGTTTTCACTTCAGGATGCTGAATTGGTGCGTAATATTTGCCGATGGGTGCGTGCGGCCATTAAAATTCCTTTTTTTGCGAAATTAACCCCAAATGTTACAGATATAGTGGACATTGCAAGAGCTGCTCAAGAAGGTAGGAGACATTGTAAAAAATGGATGTAACAACATTGATAATTTTATCACCTCGCTAGTTAACTGGTCATGCGAAACAAAAAGATTACAGTTGTTTGAAGAAAATACCTGTAGGCGAACAACATCAAAAAACCTAAATAAGCATACCCTGTTTTTCCTGCTGTTTTCTTTGAGCTGCTATCTAATTAATGGACCTTAAAATAATTCTGTTTTAAAAAGTTTAATTCAATGCTTAGCGTATGGAATGGCCACTTTATTAGTTGATTAACCCTCAGTTCTCCACCCTAGCCTTTGCGAATAACGTTTTATACGTGTAACCAGGAACGTCAGGAAAGAATTTCCTTTTCCATAATTAACAATTATTGGACGAGGTTGAGCAAAATATCGTGATTTGTCAGTGGCGAGCAGCGACAGTAATAAATCACGATATTTCACGATAACCGAGTTCAATAATTGTTTTATCATTCGATCACCGAGTGAAGCGAAGCGATCTGGTTTCTTTTACGCATAAGCAGGCAAGCACAGTTGGTGGACATTGCACTTGAGTAGACCATTATTTGTAGGCAGTTATTCACAGGTCACGCCGTGTGCTCTCGGCCATAAAAAGAAAGAAACATTTGCTTCGAATGATAGCATGTTATCCCTGGTGATCGTTGACTTTATCTTCATGACTCATGAACTGAGTTTTTTTTTTTTTACGGTAGGGCGGAACATTTTATAATTTGGGGTGGGTGGGGGCAAATAAGGAGTCGACTCTCCTCTTTATTCTAAGAAAAAGTGGGGGCTAAAGCAACCCAAGCCCCCCCAGGCTCCGCAGTCCCTGTGTTTAAGCTGCATGCAATGTTCCTTCTTAACCCTCCGTAATGTTGTTGAATACTATTATGTGAAATCAGGTAACGCTGATGGAGTGACTGCAACTAACACGGTGTCTGGTCTGATGGGTCTGCGTCCAAGTGGTGCGGCATGGCCTGCTGTTGGCAAAGAACAGAGAACAACTTATGGTGGGGTATCTGGTAATGCTATTCGTCCAATTGCATTGCGAGCTGTATCAGCTATTGGAAGAGCTTTGCCTGGGTTTCCAATCCTGGCTACTGGTGGAGCAGACAGTGCTGAGGTAGTGTTACAGTTCCTTCACTGTGGAGCGTCTGCAGTTCAGGTAGCTATGAAAATTGTTTCTCACAAAATAATTATCAAGGTGTCTTACTACAGTTTTTTTTCCACAATTACCTGACGCGCCAAGCTAGTCACGCAAGATCTCCTATACACATAGAAAACTCACGCAAACCAAACAGGGAAAACCCGAGGTCAAACAATATGAAGCCTTTCCGAAAAAATCCCTGTTTTCTGGGGCTAAGAAATGCATTTATAGCAAATGCGTTATATATTTAGGTTTAAAATTTAAATAAACCTGATTATCGTGGTTGCCGAGTTTTAGGTTGTTGTAGCAAAGGGACAAATTTTCGCACTAGCGTGAGCGTGCCACCTGTGTTGTTTTTGACAAGTGGAAAGCGTTACGAACTAGTGGATAATGATCAGTTTTGTTGCTCTTTTACCTGTACCTGCAGTATCTAGTTTTTGGTCTGCTAAATATGACTCTCTTTTTCAGTGAAAACTACGACTGCATTGCGCTTGAAGCGAAAGAGAAGAATGTAGATGAAATGATTCGACTTCGCGCCAAATAAAACATAGAACACAAACACAAAATGGAATTTTCGGCGTTTGAGTGGATGCGAATTAGCCGGAAATGAAATATTTCTGCGGGACGGAAGCAGTGGGGACTGGGGCGGTTTCAGTTGAAGTGCAGTATGGGTAGAATGGATTGCTATAAATGGGATGCTTATCACATGAGAAACCATTCTAGGCCGACACCTCGTCTAGCACACGCTATTTTTTATTTATTTAGTAATATTTGATTTATTAGTGACAGTTCGAGTTTCGCGAGGGTTTTAGCTTGTTTTCGTTTCGATTAATTATTTCGAATTTACCGTGCTTTGTTACATGTAGAATACATGCTTAGTAAATGTGGGCAGAGACCTTCCAGCCGTGTAGCCTTTGTAGGATGGGCTTTTCAGAGCATGAGCCATGGATCCTACCCAGATTTCCTGCCGAGTTTTTTCCCTACTTTATTTTTTTTCGGCAAGTTTTTTCTGGCCTCCATCCTGACAGTATTCTTTGTAAACTGTCGCTCAGCTCTGTTCTAGCCATTCAATTCTCCTTTCCCCTTCTGTTTTTATCTCTGTACGGATATTATATTATAGTGTTCATATCACCAAAGATTTGTTTGTTTCCTTGTCAGATATCAAGTGCCGTTCAGAATCAGGATTTCACACTGATTGATGATTATACCACAGGACTTAAGTGTTTGCTTTATCTCCAATCTATACATGAGCTATCAGACTGGAATGGGCAAAGTCCTCCTACTCCTAAACATCAAAAAGGCAAACTTGTTCCCAAAATTGCTGAACTTGTTGGAAAGGTATGCTTTCTTCATGCCATTTTTCTTCTGTTTAAATTTGGTCATATTTGGTTTATTTGTGTTTTGAAGTTTTACGTTTATTTGTGTGTTTTATATTTGTGTTTTTAAGGTCGATAAATCATGCCATGTTTTCTGTTTCTAAAATAAAGCAATGACCCTTTTTTTTAAATATCTGGCCCTGCATAATAAGGACCTCTTTAAGGCAGAGATTTTTTCTAACCATGGTTGAATGATGGTACATCCTGTCTTTAGACATTAGATGAAAGAACCACACTCAGCTGATCTAGCTAATCTACAGGTGCTTCACTCAAATAATTTTAACATATCAGAACACAACTGGAAACTGTCAGGAGGCAACAAGGGGTCAATTTCATTCGTTTTGATTAAGTGTAATATTCAAGTGTAACTGTTGTTTTGGGGTCGGAGAGCAATAGCGACCCTCCTAAATTAAGCATGTTAAATCTTATTGAATTGAACCCAGGGCCAAATTCAACAAAACGTTTACAAGCGTAGTGTAGAAGAGTTAATAGGGACTTTAAGATCCAACAACGCGGACGGCGACGAGAACGTAAAAAAAAAAAACAATAGGTTTTATAAGCAAAACAACAGCTTTGCACGTGCAGCACACTTTTTTGGTACATTTCTTTCCCGTTTTTGCACGACTACGACGTGAAAATGTCTAATTTCGTGTTTTCTGGAGGACGTAAACAAGCAACGACGAAATTTTATTTCTCTTTCTGAGCTTGGATATGGTCCCTTGAAATTCAGCTTCAGGAGTGTTCGCCTACATTTGACAAAGTAATTGGGTACGAATAATCCCTATAAAGACTGAAAGAACGCAAATACACTTTTTTAAGCGACGTTCTCGTGGCCGTCGCGTCGTTGGATCTGAAAGTCTCCAATAAGGGGAAGAGGTAGTGATTATAAAAGTCAAGGAGGCAATGCCTCTTATAGAGTGTTTTCACATGACGTCACGGCGGCCATGTTGGTGTCCCAAACCAGTCCTGTGGGAATTTAATTCCTTTCTTATGCAAACGCTTTCTTTTGTTTCAATAAGTTTGCATATATGCTGGCCACGTGAGTGAAAACACTGTATTTGTCCTTCTGCGCATACCTGAACTTACCCAGAATATATGTGTGTTTCTTGCAGTCTCTGCCCAGTTTTGGACCATACCTTAAAGAGCGAGAAAGTATTGTGGCAAGGCATAAAGAGAAGATCGATTTGTTGAGTGAAAACTTTGAGCCAGAGAAGGTCAGACCTGCCTATAAACCAGACAAGGCGGCCCCGCTTATTAAGGTAATACAAAGTAATGCAGGCTTCGTGGCAGGGTCACGAGAAATTAATGTTACAAACAAGAACGGAGGGGAGAGGGGAGAGTAGGATGCCCTTGCCCTCCTCTCTCGCACGTCTTGTGTGCCTGCCACACAGGCCAAAAAAAATATTACATCGCTCATTAAGTGTATCACCTAGTAAACCAAGTGGCCTTCTAAGCTTACCTGTCATAGAGCACTTAATGGTTTTGTAATGATATACAAGTATTAGAAATCTGTGATCAAATTGGAGACCTTTACATTCTAAGACGAGTACGAGATTTTCCTAGCACTAAATAGGGCTCGCGCGTGAACCAGCGTCATTTTGGCTGGCAAACGTGGTAGCCGTAGTCACTCTACTACGAGTCTTAGCCAGAATGTCGAAGTGGCGAAAACAAGTTATCAAATGTTAGAAGTTTTATCAGATTGCGATCGGGAGAGGGTGTAACCTCCTTAACTAAAGGTAACAGTGCTATATATTCTATTGAAAAATGGTAAAAAGGAGCTCTCCGGGGAGTCTATAATTTGAAAATACGCGAAAAAATTTCAAGTCAAATCTCGTTCTCGTAGTCATTCTTATCCTTGAATCTAAAGGTCTTCTCTATTGACTTGCTTTAAATCATGTTAATAGGATGTCATTGGTGCAGCTCTGAATCGTATTGGAACTTATGGTGACTTGGATAACAGGCAGCAAGTTGTGGCTTTGATTGATGAAGACTTGTGCATTAACTGCGGCAAGTGCTACATGACCTGTAATGACTGTGGTTATCAAGCCATTACATTTGATGCCAAGACCCACCTGCCTCATGTGACTGAGGACTGTACTGGATGTACATTGTGCCTTTCAGTTTGTCCTGTTATTGGTTAGTAGTTTGAAATGCCCAGTGTGAATCAGTCAGTCAATCCTCTTAATGGAATCCTTCCACTGTCGTGCACTAAAAGTCGGTCCCTATCATTTTTCAGTATTTTTTGTTGTCTCTCTATAAGGTGGGCAGTTCTCAAAAGGGATACTTAAGGTGCTTTTCATCCAGACAAATTTAGCTCTGTGGATAAATGAAGAACCCCCCTTTTTTCGTCCTGCTGGAAACTTCCGAGCCCAAAAAAAGGAAAACATACCGGAATGTCTGAAAAGGCAATTTCCTTTTCCCGATTGGAATTTCCTGATCGAGAATTTTTACATTCCATCCACACATTTCGTGTTCTATGCCAGTTAGAAATCCACAGCTGTAAGCTGACTCCCCAATTTCGTAAGCAAAATGGCCTCCAATGGTATTGTGTACAAATAATCGTTTCATTCATTTCTCTTCCTTATCAATTGCACACAACAGTAAATTTAGTGAAAGTGTAAAC
Source organism: Porites divaricata (assembly GCA_038088405.1). Classification (NCBI taxonomy): domain Eukaryota; kingdom Metazoa; phylum Cnidaria; class Anthozoa; order Scleractinia; family Poritidae; genus Porites; species Porites divaricata. Next base: position 10,963,218 of record JBBMOI010000012.1, on the reverse strand, counting down.
TGCGAATTACCTTACTTTGGAATTTGTGTAATGATATTCAAGTTCTCTTATCATATCGAGGTTGCCGGTACTTTCATGGCGATCTTCAGCTATCGTTACCTAGAGCTTGCTTTCTTCTGGGGATCAGGCGATATTTGTGACAAAATGGATGAAAAATTTCCCAGACAAATTCCGACTGAAATTGCCGGAATTTTCTTCTAGATCGAAAGCGCCCTTAGTGTCATGTCAATCCCAGTCATTCATTTGGCAAATCCGTTTGTAGTCCCAATGATATAATCATGGTCGAAAACCCTATTCAAGCTTTATTTTTGTCAATGGAGGGATTTAGAATTACTATACGTTTATGCCAAGCGACAAACCACACATTGGATTCAAGTGACAATTTGTCAACTTAGGAAATGGGTGGAATAACTGTAGAAGCTAATTCTTATGGATGAAACGGGCCTGAAACTACCTATTTCCAGGTAGATAAAGTGAATAGTGAACAGCGTGTAAGGCAAAACCTGTTCATGGGGTAGCCGTACAAATAGATGTCTTCTGTTTGCCGTAAACGTGATTCTAAATCGCTATTTGGCCCAAGTTAGTAGTTAACAGGGATCGTCGATACGTTATGTGATTAAGATCACTTAATCAAACAATGTGGTGTTGTTATTGAAGAAATAAGTAGGAGATGGAACTTTACAGTTCGCCCCATGTCATCAATCGGTTATCAACCAGGCTATTCTCAAAACCATGCTCGAGACAAACAGGACGGAGCTTAGTGGTTAATAAAGTTCTGAAGCTGGGAAAAACAGGGCGCTCGTCATATATGCATTTTCTGCGAAGACTTCCTTGTTACCACCCAAGGGCAAAAAATGAGAACACCAAGCCCTTCTAGAGTACAGCACTGATCACTTCGACTTTCTTCATCTTTTATTTTCTGGTGGGAGCAATGGTGGTGCATTGGTGAGAGCACTCGCCTTCCACCGATTTTGGTCTGGGTTCATATCCCGGCGTCGATACCTCATGTTGTGTGGGATGAGTTTGTTAATGGTACTCTCCCCTGCGTTGAGAGGTTTTCGTCTTAGGATTTTCCCGCTCCTCAAACACCAACATTTCCAAAGACCAGGAATGGTAGACGAACAACCACTTCTTGAATTTGCTATTGTTAAATCGTTATATGTTTATATATTTATTATTTGTTGCCTACTTGTAGATTGTATCAAGATGGTACCAAGGGAGGGACCATACAAGCCCAGCCGTGGGGTCCCACTCGCTGTCAAAGCTGTGGCGTAAGCTAATGATCTGTTATCCTCGGCATTGTTGTGGGGGGGGGAAAGGGTTTTGTAATTCACATGAAAACCAAGACTTTAATTTATTCTCTGTAACGTGTGATCCGGGTGTTTTTAAACTGGTAGTTACAAAGATCATGATCAAGACTTCACGTAAATTAATATATAATAATGATTACATTATTACTGGTATATTTTAGTTAGTAGTGATTTTGTTTTACATAATTCTTCGCAAACAACAATATATATTATCTAATGTACACAAGGAATTCTCAATCTCAATCTAAAAATTATTATTTAATGTGAGAAATGTGGTTGGAAGGTTCTTGTGTGACTTAAGGCAAGGTGAACACAGTGTGTATTGGGCATCAGTACAAACCTCGTCCGTGTGCATCTGGATCTCTTGTACGTCTATTTGATACTCAGTAATATTTTTTAATTGGATGTGACCGTAGTTACTGACAGGATTTTACGGCATATCTTATGCGTTAGTATTTCTGTAGTTGATATTTATGGATTGACTGGAATTATGTAGAAATTTTCTAGTGGTAAACTTTTAGCCTCGTAAATGTGCTTACTCAGGAGGTCATGCAAATCAATATATTGTAATGATAAGATGTAGTGAGTGAATAAAGTGCATATTTTTAAGTGTATTGTTAATTTCTTTTAAAATACTTTTTCAGTCAGCCGTAAAATTAAGGAGTTCAGAATTTTCAAATTTGTACAGCACAGTAGCATCCATACGTTACATCCGTATACATTAATCTTGTTTTATTATTCATTGAAAATATTTCTCCAATTCTGATTGGCTAAAACCACTCGCATAATTCACCATAACCAGTTACTGATGACCAAATTTGGAAGAATTTTGTGGTTACCGAGGAAATGACGTCCAAAATGCTGCCCGCTACAGGTTAATGAACCGTTAACCGAGAAGACCTGGGGACAAGGTTAGGTTGTTTTGGTTGTGAAAAAAAAATGGCCGACACTTCACTTGTTTCAAGAGTAAGAACTACAGCAGGAACTAGGCGAAGTAAGAGCTAAAATTAGCAAAAACAGTACGACAACTCGGAGCGCGACATCCTGCTAATAAAACAGTTATTGAATTCGGTATCATTTGAAGAATTATGGAGATCTCGGAGGGTTTTATCCACCTTGGCCTACGGCCTCGACAAATAACACCCTCCTCGATCTCCATAATTCTTTATAAGATACTCTGCCTCATTCATTAGCTGTTAATTAATACCTCTATAGAAACTTTGTCCGTAAAAGGAAATGGCTACCAAAATGAATAAAAAATAAAATTGTCCTGCCCCCTATCTCTTCACACAGGCTACCTATCTCTCCCTACTTCTCGCCCTTTATCGTTTTGCTCTTCTCTTTCGGACTATTAAACTGAAGGTGAGGCAGGCTAAACGCTGATAAAAAGTACTAAACCTGCTTTAAGATTTTTATTCTGAACTTTTGTTCTATTTTATTGACATGTTTGATTGTGTTACATTAAAATAAAAACATGTTACTTTTGTTCTTTATTTTGTTACTTGAAAGCGTATATATTAAGTCAGTTTTAGTTTTATCTGTGTCACTTGATAATGATGTCATAGCGACATCGAAACGCTGTGTTAAACTTTTTTCGCTTATTTTTATTCTTAAATAAGCGAGAAAACCTTTTATTAAAAAATGAAAATGTTCCACCCTTCCCTACCGAAAGAAGTGGTCTGATATTACACCCTACGGCCAACTCGTTACCGTGGCCATTGTAATACAGAGCAGTTAGACTGTGTTGATCAGTAATTGAAAGGAGAAAGGCAGGAAAAAAATCAGTTGCATTTGGCTTGACAGTACCCACCTTAGTGTACAGTGGGCTGCTTTCAGGGGTGTACGCACGTATGTCCTTTATCACCCTTGTTATAATGCAAAGTCATAGTTGTTTACATGGGCAATCCGGTCGGTGCACGGTTTGGGCAAATAGTAAGCAAAATTCAGGACTGGCAAATTTCTTCCTGGAATCGCGTTTACCATTAACTTTCTACAAATCAGTTGCATTTACCGTAAAACGGCGGCAAAAATCTGAAACATGTATCAAAGATGGCTTTTAAGAAATAAAACACGAATTCAGTTCCGTTGGGAACATTCTGTCAGGAAAAACAAGTTCCATTGCTCCCTGAAAGTTTTCTTTGAAACGACCCAAAAGGTCTTGTTCCATTCACTTTCCAACCGATACTTGCGGAAGCTTTTTGTAAGTTGTAAACAACCCATGTCTCTGGAGTCGCATTGGACACTGACATGGCGAGGAGAAAAAATTAGCTCAGTGGCGACTTTCCCGATTGTAAGGTCTTCAATTCTTTTTAGTGTGTCTTCTTGGTTGTCAGAGGCCAGGCAACCGTTTTAATGCAGAATAAACATAGTCAACCAGGGTATGAAATTGTCTCTTTTTTTTTTCAGTCCGCTTGCAACCGAATAAAAAACAAACAAGCGAACAAGGAGAAAATGGTTTACTAGATGTTATGTACGAGCCGAGACTCTGTGAAATTCGGAGAGTTTTTAACCAAGAATTTAACATGTAATCAACTGAGGTAACAAAGGGAACCCCTTCAACGTACCTTCTTGCAAAAAACAAGATGGCTCACCGACTGATTCAGTGTTCACACTATGCGGGATAGCTCTCGTCCCGGCACAAAAACCCACACCGGACAGGACCTGTGTTCACACATAAGAATGATGATTTCAGCACGATTTCTGTAACAGAGCTTAACTTCGCCATTAGGTGCAATCACTCTGTCGCATGCGATTATTATACATGACCTTATTATAACCCAAATTTTTGTTGAGTCTGCAGCAACGCCACTGGTTTCATTTTCTTTACACAAATTGTGGTTGAATGGAACTTTGTGATTTAATATGTGGATTGCATTTTTAAACAAGGAGGGAAAGGAAAATGCTAAATTCTCAAAAATAAGCCACCTCATGACATTTTGTTGTTTCAAAAATCGGACAAACAAGGTGTGCTTATTACGGATTACATCAATAACGAAAGACTACCCTCCACAGCCACCTTTTGGCATTCTTTGTTCTTGTCCTCCATACAGGCACGATAATTTACGGAAACTGGGTTTATACGAAAGCTTAGAAAACAAATAAGCGCAAAGGCAATGCATTTCTCTTTAAAAAAGGGAGAAAGTAGGCAAATTGTCAAACGTAAGTATCATTTCCGTGTCTGATTTGACAACACAAACACAAACCGAAGATCATGCCCATTATTTGTATGACAGCAATCCAGATTCCAAATCCACTAATCACATGAAGGTTGTTTAACAAATATTTTCGAACAAAATCATAACATCCTTTAGTGTAGATTTTTGTAAGCTCTTGAGTTACATTCTTGTTACATGTATCATCTTTGGGGTCTTTGCAACAACTTTTTGGAACAGATCCCTTGTTATTTCTTCCCCATTTGGTGTTGAACCAGTCCTTATATTTATCATTTCCACAGCACTTAAAACTTGCCTGAATTTCGTCGATTGCTCTGGTGACAGACTCGTAATCATGGTCTTTATATCTGTTAAGAGTGTCTTTTATGTCTCCTCGCAAGTTTTTTTCGATTTGTTCTCTGTAAACGTAAGTGAGAACAATGGCTGTGATCTCTAGAACAAAGATAAGTGCGATAAATCCAAAGTAAGACCCCAGCATGCACTGGCTTTCTTTAATTGCTCCGCAACAGGCCAAGAAAGCTACTACAATGGTCACTACTCCGATGACAACACACAGAATCGGTGCAGCCTTGTAGTTAATTGATCCTGTAAGCTTGGTGTAATCTCCTGCTACTTCTTCCTTGTTGCTGAGCAGCCATATGCCGAGACCGAACAGAGTACAGCCAGCAAGCCAAAATAACAAATTGAAGAAAACAACCAAGATTTTCAAGCACTTATATCCACAATCCCCTGACATGTTTACGCCTGTGAAGTGATCACTCACGAACAAATAATCGTGAGATTGTTCTTTTACTCTCAAGAGCGATAATCCTTCATTCCCGCGAAGCAGAAAATCATTACAGTACTGCTTAATTTTTCTTTTGTCTAGTGGCTTCGCCAAAACGTTATTTTTCAAATCAAATAATTAAAAGGGGAATTCTGTTCTCCGTCTGAGTTATAATATAGCTTCCGTTTCCCCTGATGAATATAACAAACAAGCGCGTTGAATTGCGGACCAAAGGACCTTCTCTCGTTTTTACATCATGGGAGCAATCGCGGTTAAAATCAGTGTTGCTCCGACGATCTGAGAAAGAACCTTTTAAACCAGTCAGTTTTTCGGGTTATGAAATCAAAAGGGAAGACAAGCCGTTCCACTTTGGCCTTGAAGCAATTTCAAAACATTAACGCTTGGTTAGCGCAGACCATGGTCGAATAAGGACCATCAATAATTAAACGAATACAACGTGTCGAACACCCTCAAAACCTAAAACAACACCACCTGCATATGTGACAGAAATTCAACGACTAGACGCTTCAAGTTACGCAACAAAAGATTTTCTTGTAAAAAGATACGATTTAAAACTATTTCTGTAGTTTAATTAAGTGATAAAGTTGCTTTGCCTCACCACGCCAAAATTCATCTTTGGTCCGCCGTAAGAGAAGGTGCGAAGGTGCTGGGTACGAGTTTTGGTTCCAGTCCTTTCGCATTCTCTCCATCAAAATGGCGGCAATATTGCTTCAGTTTTGTATGTTTACCTTGGTGATGAGGAATGGCGCTTTAGCCAGTAACAACTTTGCCAATTTTTGTAAGTTCAGATCGTTTGCTTAGTTGAAAGTATATGACAAACAAGGGGACCATCTTTGTTGGGTGTGTCCTTTTGTAACTGGTCGTAATTTTTGCTCTTATTCTGGATCTTATTGCACCTTAACAGCTTCTTCTCCAGGGAAATGGAATGTTAGTGCAATTGACGAGTTAATGGTTTCTAAAGAATATCTTGAAAAGCAAGTGAAAAATTACACAGCAAAATGGCCTTTTTGCGTGTTTTACAGCGATAAACGTAAGTCAATTCCTGTCCACCGATAACATTAATTCGAAGGGTTTTTTGGTGCTACGGAGTGGGAGGCTAGGCATTGGAGTTGGGGCTGGGTACGGGAGAAGTGCTTCTCAGGGTTTTAAGAGTGGCTGTGAATGGGTTCATAAATTAAAATCCAGGAAAACTCACAGGCAGGGATTGACTGAGCCATAAGAAAACACCTTGTACCCAAGTAATCTACTAAAATCTGTTTTGGAGAAATAAGCTTCCCTTTGTGCACTTTTCCCATTCTTAATCTGAAAAAATGTTTTCCCATTATGTTAAGCCACAAGAAGAGTGTTCTGTTTGTTAAAGATAAGAACAGTAATTTTATTTTTTAGTTTCTAAAAACACATGCAGCTAAATAGAAAAGGAGTAAGAGGTTTTTTAACCTAATTATTTATGTTTATTACCGTATTTCTTCAAATAATAGCCGTTCCTCAATTAATCGCCTCCCTCAAATAATCCCCCCCCCCCCTCACACCACTATAATAAATTATGTCACCCACTGTCAGTGCCCGTCAAATGGTAAATCTGAGGATGATCCTGATGATCTTGCAAAACTGATCAGTGATGATGCCGAGGATATTGATAGTGAAAGTTAATCAAGGAACCAAATTTGGAACACTTAAAAAGCCCATGTTCAGTTTCTTTGATGTGATTATTTTTTTATTTAATGGGCAAATAGAACAAAACATTTTGGGCATGACTTCCACAACTTATATATGAAATAATTGCCTCCTTCAAATAATCGCCCCCTTTTGGTGCAAAAAAAGAAATAATCACCCCCAACTATTATTTGAGAAAATACGGTAATTTAATCTTCTTTTTTTTTTAGAAACTCATTCCTCCAAGCTGGAGGAGTGTTTTACTAAGTTCCTTGATAGCTTGCCTACCAATAACTTTTTACAAAACTGGACAATTGTGACATTCAACCTTAATAAGGTATGTTGTGTGATATCGAGGATGATAGTTAGAGTGATTTTACTTGAAACCGTAAAACAGATACTAACAAATAGTGAAAAATAACAAAAAGTAAACAAAAGAGGACAATGGAATTAGTGCATAGTAGTGTGTAGTATTCTATTACATGTACCTACAGTTTGTATTTCATGGGTCAAGTAAAATCACTCTATGATGGATGTAAAGAGAAGTTCAACTGAAGTTCAAAGGAACTCATGTTTTTATACCCTAGTAGAGCACAAGTTTTAAAGTGTAAATATTAGAAAATAAATTAGAAAAGATCTGTCTCATTGAAATAATAATAAAAAAAACATGGAAACTTCTTTAAAAAATGGCTTTGCCCTTCTCTTGCTGACCAAAAAATCTGAGTCGCCCAAAATTTGGGGGGGACTGTGCCCTCCCATCTCCCCTCCAAACCAGTATGCCTACGGGAATCATGCATTAGAGCACAATGATGCTAATACATCCATGCTAGTTTGAACATGTACTAATGACCTGATTCTTGCTGACCTAGCTGCGATCAGACTGTCCTTCTTTCCTTTTTGTTTAGAAGGCCAGAGAAGGATGCCTGATATATTTACTTAATTTACGCATCATCTGCCCATAGCCCTAAATCTATACTTTTGTCTGATTCGTGGAAACAGAAAAAAGCCTTCGGAGCCCTGCACTGATTGGTTGTTACATATCCCCTTATTTTGCAATTTTAGTCCAGGTGAGGTCAGCCTTTGCTTTTTTTTATTGAAATCTATTATTATAATATTATAATCAGCCTAAAGTACTGTTATGAGTACAATGAATTTACAAAGTCAATTATTCCTTTCTTTTTGTAGGGAATGTTAGTATGGGAAGGTCACCCTGGAAAAGTTCCTATTCTACACTGTCACATATGGACAGCTGAATCACCTTTGATTTATCCATCACCTAACCACCCTCACATTAAAATCAGCTCAATGCAGGCTTGGTTTAAATATGTGGTATGTTGTAATAATGCAAAAGGGACTGGTGGACAAAAGAAGGGGTTGAGAGCATTTAAAATCAGAGAGAGGTTGACAGTGTGTGTACATGTGTTCTGTTTATTCTGCTACAACAATCGTGAATTCTTTCTGCTTGTTGGGTGTCTGGCTTCTGATTTTATTTTATTGGCTTATAGTCTAAAATACATGTAAGGAATTAATAATGGCACAATTAGTAAAATTATGCAGTGTACTATGAATCAAAACATCCCAGTTACCATGTTCTCTGATGCTCAAAGCATAAGTTTCATGCACATGCATGACACACCCATCCAGCCGACATGTCAGCCAAGCTCTTTTTGCTCAATATAAAAGAAGTCGATCGGAGACCAGCAGATCTGGGATTTCAGCCTACAGGCTGCTATACTACAACCCATTCTTGAAAGAATGAAAGATGATATTAAATTTTAAGCTCAGTGTTCAACAAATGTGAAAGTGAAATGGTCAGCATGTCACAAGTGTGGGACAAAGAAAAAATCTCAGCCCCCTTCCTTGTTTGCAGCCATAATTACATCAATCTGTGGCAAAGAAGTTGTCACAATGTAAAATTTGACAACCAGTCACTCCAAACAGGTGATCCTTGGCCTCTTCCATTTCATCAGGGCAATAGGAACACTCCCATGTCATGTCAGACCTCCTGAGCCTGTTCCTGGCTTACCTGCCTCCTCAGTTGTCCCCACTGGCTGGCATTGGCACTCCGTCAGGGTCTGTTAGCAAGTAGGGTTCTCCTGGATCATCTGTTCTCTGGTCCAGCCGGACCTGCAGCTAGCATGCAAAGAAAGTAATGACTGATTAAGGCCAGGGCTAATGGATTTAGCTATTGGGTAGTAAATTCTGTTTTTAACTTGCCTGACAGGCAAGTGATGTTTTTTGAGGAATTCGAATTTTTATTATAACAGAAGAACAGTGTGAAATTAATTCTGTCAGTCAAAAAGTTTTTGGGGCTAGTTGAAATGACGTCTTGGCTATAGTAAATGCTAGCTTCAGCTAGCCTGAATGGCAAGCTGTAAAAATGTTTTTCTTTGCACCCTGTGCACATTGTACTACAAGGAAGCCCTTTCCAGCCAAGCCAAGTGTCCCTCAGCTGGCTGTGTTCATGATTGGATACCTCCATCAGCAATAATTGGGGAAACATGATTGTGTATATGCCATGTTCAGGGTTAGCAGTCAAGGCGAACTAGCTCATTAATGAACTGGAGCTGCTGACTGTTCAGAGAGCCATGCATGATCAGCACCCACCACTTCTTCCATCTTGTCAGAGGAGATCTGGTTTGGGGTTTGCTTGGCGTTTTGTTCACTAAGGATTAGTCACAAGGACTTGATGTCTGACATTCTGAAGAAGACCCTGTAATACCCTGATGTGATCAACCATGACACTGCATGCACCATGGTGTCCTTCTAAAAACCATACTGCAGCTATGATGGATCATGAGTTTTCAAATGATGTACAGTGTATTATCCAAAAGTCGATCATCTCTGCTTTAGTGGAAAGAAGTAATAAGAGTAGAAATAGCAGTAGCAGCAGCCGCTGTACACCCTATTGCAGTAGTCGTAGTGATAGTGGCTGTGGTAGTGATACGGTGCACAAGAATGTGGTGCTAGAGTTTACTAAAAGATGTCAATAGTAAAAATATATTTTGCTCTTCTTTTGACAGGGAAAGTTGTTTGCCAAGAGAGTGCCTGCGCTTGTTTATGGTCAACTATCAAAGGAAATTGACAGCCGTGAAGGGTATACTCTGGTTGGAATTCCTGGTCATTTGCACCACAAAACATTAGAAGATACTCTCATCAAGGTTATAATAAAAGAAAATTCTGCAATCTGAGTGGCTAAAATACTATCTATTGTGTGGTAGATAGTGAGTAGCAAGTCAACATTTTGAGCAAAAACAAAACAATCATGGCAAGTTCTTAAAAAAATCGTTAATTTTTTGCAATGTTTCTGATGAAGGAGTAGCTAAACTTACTGATAAAATGATGCTATATCTCTGAAGAAAAAATAAAAGCAGCCACAAAGTACAAATTAAATTGATGTTAATTTTTTAATGGTAAAAAATATATAATTTTAGTTGTTTCTTTAAAAAAACAAAGATGTCTTTTAAACAAAGGCTTCATTACAATTTTTATCAAGACTCAGGAAAGCAAGAGAAAGTGATTGTCTGCAGTGAGCACATGTTCAGAAATTGTTAAGAATTCTCTGCTTCTGCCCCTGCTATAATATAAAATGCATATTTCCATATCATCTCGTACTGAACACTCAATACCAGGCACTGTTTCTCTGAGTATGTTTCAGGGCATCTTAATGCCATGGTGGGACATTAAACCTGTGGCAAAGAGAACCTTGATTTACTGTGTATGATGACCCAGCAACAGTTGCCTACCTGAATAACACTGTGACTGTCGCTCAAGAACAGTGCTTGATACTTGTAACAGCCTTTGGGAATTTGTTTAAGTAGCCAAACACCAAAACATCCACATTCTAGATGTTTTCAGTATTTTTGTATGAATTTTAGTAGTCCTGATTGTAATTGGCTCACTGCAATTAGAGGAATGGCTCCGTAGTGCCCAGAGGTTTTTGCCAAGGTCATTATAAGAAGCTAGAACTCCAGATGAAAAGCCTTGGCAGCTAGGTTAAGGCACTGTATGTGTAATAACTTGTAGATGCATCTACAAACTAAAAATATCCAAATAAATAATTATGAATCATATATTATCGATTCATTTCATCTGACATCATGATTTTGATAATCCATTCTCTGGCTTTATAGGTCACTAAAAGATGGAAGAAAGCAGTCATAAAACCTTTCATTGCCATCCCTTTTAGTGATGATGAGAAGTAAGCAACTTTATGATCCTGCAGTATATATTGTTTAATAGCTACATGAATTTTAAGACTTAAGAACATTGTCTTGCATGTTTCTAATTCAGTATTTTTCCCACTATAATTTTTTTCGTACATTTGTTTGTCTTTTAAGTGTAAATTAGGTTACCTGTTGAGTGAATTGACACTGTGTGGCTTTAACTAAATTTATTTTTTTATTATTGAACAATTCTTTCCAAATGGTAGTAATAATAATAATAATAATAATCAATAATAATGATAATTCTAATAATGGAGGTTTTGGAAAAACAATTGAGAATAAAAATTAGCGATAGCAATGAATGATGTTTCGATGACATTTTCAAATTTGTGTAGTTTGTAATTCCGTGAGTTAAATTGATGACATGGAGTCGTCGAAACGTCATTCATTGCTATTGCTAATTATTATTCTCAATTAATAATGTGATAAATATATGCATTAATAGCATTGTACATGCAGGCTTCACGAAAATGCAATGGCATATGCCTATGCATTCTACATTTAATACATGCCATTAACAAGGCTGAAGAAACCAGTCCGTGGACTTCCCCTTTGGACCTAGTCCATGGACCTCTTTGTGGATCCGGTCTATGGACTACCCCTGTGGACCTCCCTTATTTTTGAAGATGAATTTTACCAGAGGTCTAAATGAATATTTCAGCACCTTAAAACGGCTGTTAGGTTATGTCAGCTCCTTATATTATACAACTGTCCAAATTTTCTCAAATTCCATACGTGGGTTTGGTTTGGTCTGGTGAAGGAGTAACAATATTGTGGTAGAGAGGAAGTAAACTCCTACGTACGCAGATGATTTTTTTTGTGTCGTTGCATTGTATACCCCCACCAAACTTTGTTTATTCATTGCCAAACTTATTGAATCCTGCTTAATATGGATCAAGCTGAAAATGACCTGCATATAACTGTTATGTCCATGGAGCTTGTCAGACGTCTGACCAATAAATTGTTTGAAAATAATTATGCAGGTCATTTTGTAAATAAACATCCATGTATCCAAGGGTTATCAAGGGAAGGCACGTCTGACTGAGAAGGGTACTCTTCCTCCCTGCTAGTCTATGCAAGCATTTCTGTGTCATCACACAATGCGTGTAATGTTGCTAGGAGACACTTCCTCTTTACCTCTCCTCCCATTCCCTTCAAATATTGTTACTTTTTTTAGCAGATTAAACCAAATCCATTTCATTGGTATGGAATTCAGGAAAAATCTGAACAAGACTTGTGTGTAATATGAGGAGCTCATAAGCCTGATAATGTACTGTATAATATAATTTGACACACTTTCGTTCAACATTTATTTTAAGGTTCTTAAATGAGACCTCTGTTAAAATTCATCTTCAAAAATTAAGAGTGGGCCACAGGGGTAGTCCTTGGACTGGGTCCATGAAGGGGTCCATAGACTAGGTCCACAAAAGGGTAGTCCATGGACCAGGGGTCCAATTGTTTTTGTCCCAGATTTATATCTTTTCAGTTTGCAAATCCAACTTTCATGCATTTAACTTTTTATTGGCAGATTTATGTTACAGACATTTAATGTCACTCAGCAGCCTGCTGTTATAGTTTTTAATTCTCAAGGTGAGTGTGAAGCAAGTGCTAATTTTTAGGGTGTGGTGGGGTGCTTCCTTTGGTTTCCTAATATTTTCAGGTTAGCCTTAATAACTTTGCAAATGGTATTTCTGATATACAGGGTGTTTCAAAAGTTCGTTCCGATTGTAAATTGTATTTTGAGCAAAGCATTTAATACTTCTTTAGACAAATGTAAACTGATTCAGGTGAGAAATTTATCTAAATAACTGTTCAAAGCAATTTCAAACTAAAATTTGAAGAAATTATAATTTTTTCAATTTTTGCCCCAACTGTACACATACGCGAGGTTTTTCCCTCCATACTTTTCCTGCCCATTTTGTAGGTTTTCTATTTTGGTATTTTTATCATTTTCTTTTATGTTCTCTACTCCTTCAGGAAAATTAAGGCTTACAATGTTTGCGCTAGAGCTCAGGCCTCTATTTCTATGGTCTTCTGGCCATTCAGTCAAAAAAAACTTGCCAAATTGTTGAAGTAGTCTGAACCATAACCGACCAAGTGGTCAAAAGTAAAGACCTCAGAAGACAGACCAAGGAGCGGGATGGTCATTTTTTCACAAAATGTGTGAGAAATATTATCGAAAAAGCTGTTAGTATATGTGTAATAATTCCACAAAACAGAAAGGTAAAAAAAATTCAACTTCACATTATCAATCAAAGTTTCGAGCACAACAGTATGGGGATACCAAAAAAAGTTGGAAAGCCTTGAAGAGAAAAAGGCGGTGCACAGTTCATGCAACCATGGTGTCAGAAGGATTTGCCAACTCTGTACAAGAGGAGGACCGGCCGTCAAACTCACGTGATGTGAACCCCCTAGAGACCGTCTGAATGATCGTAGACAAGACAACATACAAAGATCCAGCCCCCAAAACACTGGACAAGCTTAAAAACGAGCTCGTACATTCTATACCTCACTACTTAGAAAATGTCAGAAAACATACAGGAAGACATTCTGGTTACTAATATTAATTTTTAGTTATTCAATGTTGAATTAATAGTGAATAACATACTAAGTTTAAAAAAATTTTTTTGTTTTTATAATTAGTGAAATTTAAGCAAATAAAAAATTGGAAAAAACTTTTGAAACACCCTGTATAGGTTATATAAGATATATGCGCAGACATTGAGAGGAATTTAATTTTTGTTTTTGTCAGTCCTATGAAAGCTTGATTTGTAATTACACATGTACATCTGATTGCCTGATAATGTTTCAACTTCTTTATTTTAGGTGAAGTTCTCTTTAAGCTTCTGGTTTTAAAGGTTGTGTTATATCTAATTTTGTTACTGCATAGGGAAATTGTTCCAAGATTTTGCTGATTTACAGTTTTTTAAAAAAATCAACAAAATAGTATGGATGTTAATTATATATAACCACTTCTTTTCCTTAGAATGGAAAGAAACAAAGAGACCATTAAAAGTACTTCATGGTATCCATGAAGTGGAAGAAATGAGAGTTCAGGTTCTCTTGGTCACACTACACAGCCAAACTAACCACTTAAACCTGGTGAGTATACATTCAGTTGAAGCGCTAGGTGTAAAACTATATGCAGTGACTTGCCAAAACATTGCTGAAGTTTTGGATGGAGGAATTTTGCAATGGTAGACCTTAAAATAAGAGTATTAAGGAAAAGAAAGCTTTTTGGGGGCTCACATGTGTACTACATTAGGTCTGCACTGAATACAGAATTGTACCCTTTAGTGTTAAATAACAAAAAGAAGAGCAGATTAATGTGGCCTAGAAATTCAAAAGAAACAAAGAGAAGTGAAATATAAAATTTTACGGTGTGTGCAAGAGCCAAACTCGTCCTAACAGCAAATAAGGTCTCCCTGGACAGCTCATTCATTTCACTTTATAATATTCCAAAGTACAACAATAAACTACAATAATTATCACATAGCATACATGCGCACTCAGACACACACCTATACATACTTGCAATTAAACAATCGTTACATCAGCTTATTCAGCTTATTATAATGCTATGCTTCCTAGACCATAAGCATAAGACCTTAAGCAGATTGACTGTCCTGAAAGGACAGAAAATCTGCTTATGGTGTAATATATGGACGTATCTATGCAATTCTACCGTTTATTTTAAGTATGTACACCACGTTTACTTCTGCTCATTTCATTGTTTCCAGGTCACAAATACAATAAAAAAGCTAACATTTTCTAATTGTTGGAGACCTTACGGTTTACAAAACTGGGCTGAGAAGTTTGGCAAAAACCACCATTGCTGTTTTGTCAGTTGAGCGGGATTAAATGTTTCCTGGTCTTAACGATTTCCAAGGCACTTTGCCAATACTAAAAAGAAATTTTTCCTGTGTGAAATATTAATGCAACTTCAGATTCTAGTGCTGTTTTGAAGGAGCTCTTTATGAAACCTTCCTACGCTAAATGTAACTGCAGGGTCACATCCTTAGAATCCAGTTCTAATTGATTATAAAACGGAAGCAAAAGCGAAATTTTGAGTGCATATTTCTCTGATTAAGACGGAAAATAGCTTGAGGATGTTTTCTTAATTCTTAAGTATAGTCACAAATCTAACATTTTCCAAACAATGTCACAGTCTACAAATTGCACAACAGGGCTGAATTGCAGGACACTACTAAATTCTAAGCGGTTCATGTTATTTTATTTACTGCAAGTTAGCTGGGGTATTGCATTGAAATTCTATTTATTTTAGGGACAGTACAGTCTCTTCCATAGTCTTTGTCTCCAGTTGCACATTTAAGTAATCATTCTTGATATGTCAGGTTGAGAAGATACAATTGAACTTGGCAGTGGAGCATTGTGCCCAGTACGAGTTTTTAATGATTGTCCTGAAATGCAGTTATTATTCGACAGGACAATTTCATGAGTGAAGTCTTGGAAACAAAACATCCACAGCCACCAATAGTTGTGTGTTTCTTCTCTCCAAGAAGTTCCCGCACTCTCAACTACCTAAATGGCTTCCATCGCTCCTATGACACTTTTACAAGGATGAGACTATCTTTACGCTTTGGAGTACTCAATATTGTCGATTATCCACAAGGTAAAGAATGTTTTCCATTTAAGTGGCCTATTATGAAGCAGCCATTAAAATGGATGTTAGAATTTTTGTTTCTCTTTCAATCATTAGTTAAGAAAATCATTTGTTAGGAAACAGGAACACCACCATTAGAAACTTACCTAGTAGCGCCACTAATATAGCGCTTTGCACTATTACTAAAAATAGGTTTTGTCACCTTAGACCCCCCGCATGACTCAGACAAACTTTGCATCCGACTCAAAGGCTTTGTATGAGCAACATGCGTTTCCAACATGAAAATTGTTCATAAAATTCACAGTGAGTGTTTTTAAAATGTTCTTGAGCTTTATTCCAATACATACACATTTGTAAAATACATTACTGCTATAGGGAGCAAAACCTGGTCCGAGTAACTAAAATAAATGGTTAAAATCAGAAAGTAAAGCAGACTTGATCAAAGAAGGCTACTGAAATCGGATCCCTGGCTCTGTCGTAGTCGTATAGCACTCTATGCACCAAAACATGACATGGCTGTGTAATACTCCAAACCCGAAACTGCAAAAGAGACAATCGAGTTTCTATGTGCTTCTCGCGAGCCTGTGACAGAATACCTAAGCTGACAAGCACACCAACATTAGCACAACCCAGAAATTTATAACTTTGTTCTATTGTTGTGCGGCCAGGTAGGTACCAATGATACGAATCTGGGACGAATACAGTACTTAATATCCTGTAGTACTAAGTACAATTTTACCCACAGTAATGACACCGCATAAGAAATAAAATCACTCATCTGTACAGTTTTTTCCATGTTTAACGTTGTCTTGGCATACGCTGATTATTTTCAAGATATAGATTATCGAAACCAAGCTGGATTTTGTTTTTTTTAGTGATAAAAATCTTCAAAGATGACGGAAATTTGTTGGCGAACATGACTTTCCCTTTCAAAACTCTTATACTGGTCAGGTTCAATGTCTGAGTCACAACAAGGACCAGAAATTTGTGACGTCATTAGTGCAAAGCGCTAAAAATGCCAGTATTTGATGCCTGCTTATGGTTGGTGGTTGTTACAAGGGATCGAAACTATAGTGTTTTGACTGTATGAATTGGACACTTTGAATAAGTAGTCATTTATGAGCAGATCGAGTTTGGCTCTCTCCTTAAGTGACAGTAGGTATAACCTGTATTTCTGTGGATTTTTACTTAAAAAGCTTCATGTAAAGAAAGACGCCATCTCCTTTGTCAGAGAAATCCGTTAGCCGGCTCTGGCTGTTCCTAAGCATAACATGTTTGCTGTATATATTTTTTGCAGTAATCTCAAGGTATGTCAATGCATCAAATGTGAATGCAGTGCCATTTACTGTAGCGTTTTGGCAAGAGAGAGGGTCAACTTCACAAAGTGAGTACAAAATTTGTAAGCATGCCTTTTTTTCTAAAAACGTTTGAGCTTCATGATTAAGATTGTTTGTGCAACCTAAATCAAACATTTCAAGTACTCCATAACAACAGCATGATTAACAAAGAGCAGTTAAGACCTTTTACAACTTTAAAAGACTATGATGTGAAATATATGAATCTTTTATTTCAACATTTAACAGAATTTGTAATGAAACAGCAAGTGTTCGATAAAGATGTCCCTACTCCTCTACTGCTGTACGACTTTCTACAGAAGTTACCTGTCAGCCTGATTCCATCCACACCTTCAGATGATGATGAGTATGAAGATTACAACCCATGGAGAGAAAGCAACGATGCGAGGGTACCTGCTGTCAGAGAAAATAGTATCCATTTGCTCATAATTGTTCAAAGTATTAGCTTCAGAACTAAATATTTTAGCAGACTCTCAATTTTTTGCCAGTTGCCAGTCTGACCTATGAAGAAATAAGTTATGTTTAATCATTTTGGGACATTTCTCTAGAACTCCATTTTTCTTGCAGTGTGTGTCCGGTGTGATATATATCGTGGTATTGTAATAGTATATGCAAGAAGAAACAGTGACGTTGTGTTTTCTTTCTTCTAGAATGTATGCTATCTTGAAGTAGAAAGAGATGTCTGTGTTATGGAGGATAACAGCACTCTTGCAGGCTTGACAGGGTTGGAGCAGAGTAGTGTGGTGTATGGACCAGCATTACCCCCTCATTCATTGCATACTAAGGTGGGTCTGGGTCTAAAGTAGTAGTAAAAGCATCGACTTATTTCTTTGTGCAGGAACTGGATTAACACTGTAGGGACCTTTGGCTAAACTGGGTGAGTCTCTTTGGGTTGCCTGTGACTAAACTGGGTGAGCCTTTTGGGGTGCCTGGGTCTAAACTGGGTGAGCCTTTTGGGGCTGCCTGGGGCTAAACGGGGTAGGTCTCTTTGGGCCGCCTTTGGCTAAACCTGGTTAGTCTTTTTGGGCAGCCTGGGGCTAAACTTTGTAAGTTTCTTTGGGCTGCCTTTGGCTAAACTGGGTTAGATACTTTTTAGCTGTCTTTGGCTAAACTGGTATGCTCTTTGGGCCGCCTTTGGCTTTATTCGTGAGGCACCTTGAAATGCTTATTAGTAATAAGGACCACATTCAAATCCTGCTGCTTATCAACCACAATACAAACATTTTAGACAGTCAAGTCAAGTTTGGGGAAAAATTAAAAGTCATTATAATACATCGTATCAAAGTGAGAAATTCGATCAAGTGTTTTGATAGATTAGAGATTAGAGATTAAGCTAAGAAAAGATGAACAGATGAAACAATATTCAGTAGATAAAAAACAGAATAGAAAACGAATAATAAGCAAGAGCAAAAAATATGGCAGTAAGTAAGTATTAGTATTTCACGCAAGGACATTTTGATCAGCGATTACTGACATAAAGATAAGATATTGAGTACGAGAAATGTTCAAGTAGCCCCGTGTAGAAACTCAGCTGGGGAGAGAGAGTACAACAGTAAAATTCAATAGGCTTCGCTTGACAAGATTTTCAGTCTCAGCGTCTTCAGAGTGAATCATACTAAATGCTTTATATGGGATTGCTACAATAGTCTCTGTTATACATATCATACTTGCAGTTAAGTTTTGTTGTTTAAATGCATTTAATAGGTGAGGTCTCGTGGAAATGTAAATTCAAAGCCTTTCAAATTCAATTATGTGAATGACAAGACGTGGGCCTCCTTAATAGAACAGTCGGTTGGTCCAGTAAAGTCATACACTGCACTGCCAAAGAAACAGTCTCGTGAGTTGTTTTCGGTAGCGTTGGTAAGTATAAGGTTTATCATTAGTTTTTAAAGAGGAACGATCAAATGCGGGCCTGTTGGTCCATCTTAAATCTTAAGAGCATTGAAAGGCAATTGCAGCTAAAGTTGCAAGTGGTCTTATGATGATCGTTTAAGAAGCATGTGCATAAGTTCTCTGTAGCACTCAAGTTCGACCCAGTGCTGTCTCTAATATATGTTCATTTCCGTTAGTGATAATAGCCGACATCACAAGTTTCGATAAACACTTATCCGTGAGAGACTAGGATTTATTGAGGTAGGAGTTAGGTGGCTTATTTTTCTTAATGTTCTTGTCGCCTGGTAATACAGTCAACTCCATACTAAGGACACTGTTGGGACCAGCACGGAATATCCCTCTTAAACAATTGTCCGCCCAAAGGAGTCAGATAATAGGGACCAAATTTCTGTGACTGAAAAGACAGAGTTAAAACAAGAACTTGGTCCGCCCGTGGACTACAGCCATCATGTTTTAACTGAATGGTTGCTATATATATTAACAATATTTTTTTGTCCTCTATAGGTTGTATTTCTTATACATGGATGCAGATATTGTCTGCAGGTTCTGCCAACAATCGAAAAGATATCAGTAGATGCCAAGTATTTAGGTATGTATTGTCTGTCCTTTTTGGTTTTTTTCATTTATTTCAATTCTTTACCCAAACGTCTTAAAGGGCTGAATTTTCTTAGGACAGTTTTAGTTTTTGTCGGACATTATTTGGTTTTCTTTACCCTGCTAGCAGAGGCTTTTCCCTTGTGTTTCTCAGCGTTGTACTGCCATTCTCTTCGCGGGTTTGGTTGCTCGCGTTTTGTTTTGGTTGTGAACCAGCCGAGGAAAAGACCTCTGCCGACAGCCGCTTGCGATTCCTGTTGAACATGCGCTGTAGATACCTCCAAGATCTAGGAGGTAATCACATGACTAAACCGGTTGTGGAACCGGTTTTATCAACTCGCTCATCTTTTATGTACTAGTTTGCTGTGCAAAAGTGAGCCCGCTATATCAACGTGGCGAGTGCGAGTCATTCCCTTGGGAAATTTGACTCATGAATACATGAGCAAACTCCGGCGGCGGCATCGTATTACCGACACGTGACAGAAATTCCATGGTAACCGCATTTTCATCTCGCGCATGTTCAACAGGAATCGCAAGCGGCTGTCGGCAGAGGTCTTTTCCTCGGCTTGTTCACAACCAAAACAAAACGCGAGCAACCAAAACCGCGAAGAGAATGGCAGTACAACGCTGAGAAACACAAGGGAAAAGCCTCTGCTAGCAGGGTAGGTTTTCTTATGACAGTATAGATGAAAATTAGATCCTTTCAAGATACTTTAAAAAATTCTTAAACATGGTTCGCTCGAAATAGAATCAAAAATGGCGCCCGCATTATAACAAGCGCACCTATTGGCTTTCGTCTGGCCAATCTCATGCACTGTTAGCCTCCCACGCAGACGTTCTTAGGGGTTCGTCACGCGCTCCTGCCCCACGTACCCATCTCTAACATTAATCACTACCACAAGACACATTTAGAGTATTTTATATTTTCTTTTAATGTCGGACATTTGTCATATAATTTAGGTAAATAGTTCAGACAAATAAGGATTTTCTCGGACTATGCCCGAAGACTGACGTGGATCTGAATCACTGCCAGTTCAGAATCGTATGACTATTAGGTTCTTGGTGAACGCAAAAACATACTTCCGGACGTGTTTGGTCTTTTTTTATAACTTAACCGGGGTGCTTCCATCTGGCTTAAAAAATGCGGGAATGAAATTTCTCCATGGATCACATCTAGGATGTTTGGTACAGCTGTAATTTCATGTTAACTATCGTGATAGCATGGCTATAGCTAAGATGACTTTAATTCCTGCGCCCGTTTAAAAGGTTGATCACCGTAAGAATCTCCTTTGTCCTTGGAAAAAGTTGCCCCTGTAATGTAGTTGCTGGAATGCTTTGGACACTGATGGGCAAATGTTTTGGTTCTCTGTAGGTGCTTCCTTATTTATACACAATTGTTCGTCCGATCCTAAAACATGTCAGCGGTATGGCATCACAGGGTACCCAACCCTTACTGCATTCCGCAGTCTCAGCTGGTCAGCAGTCGGGAGCTGTTCTAGTTCCCAGTCCACTAACCTCCGACTCGACTATCATGGGCCAGTGGTGGTAAGGCTCTACTTTCATCACCTAAAAGTAAACTAAACCATTCATTGAGGTAAATGTGTTGTTGTAGGCCCAGGAAATTCTAACTGAGTGGTTGTGTGTCCACGAAAAAATTGGAAAAAAATCTGAACAATGTTACAACAGTATTAATGGCAAGCTTAATCACTCAGGAACAATGATACCCAGTGTAACTTACAATATGCTTGTATATATACTTCTCCCTCACAGCTACATTTAGGAGCCATATCAAATATATTGTCCATTTTAGAAAAAGTACAGAGAAGAGCATCATGGTTGGCCTTAGGTCGGCGAAGGGGCCAGATGTCTTACGAAGACCGTCGTGAAGCGGGCTCTGCGTTGGTCCTCGCTGAGTGATAGGAGATTATACTTTTCCTTGATCGGATGTTGTAAAATTGTATTTGAATTAAACAATCTCCGTTTTTGTGATGACTTTGAGTTTCAAAGGTTACCAGATCCAATCATAGCTATAAGCAACAAGTAAAGATGACGAAGTGTAACTGTTATAAATACTCTTTCTTTGTTTGAATCGTGTGCATATGGACGTTCAGGCAGTGGTGGACAGTATCAAAAACAATGGTCCACCCTCCGTGTTACGTAACCGTTCGTTGACATAGACCCAGGCCTCAGCAATGTGTCAGAAAAACATTTTCCACTCAGTTCGTTTGACTCAGCCAATGGACTTTCTTTCTGTCTTCTTGTTTTTTTTTCACCAGGCTAAACTCGTGCTGGAGTGGTTGTCGGATGTAAGTCAACCTGCTGTGGATAGATCTTTCATGTTTACTTCTCTTCCTGACATGGTAACTTATTTTGTTATTACTGTGTGTTTGTATTAATCCTTGAACTCATTCAGTACAGAAAACCTCCGACTAATTCGCTCAATCAGTTGGGTCGCAGACGGAGTTGGAGCGTGAGATGCGGGTTCGTTTCCTTTTAGGCAGGCCGTCAGGACAGAATTTAGTGTCTTTTTTAGCTGAGTTGCCCTGTTAATGGAGCTTCAACTGCATTTCATTTTACTGCTATCTTTTAACTTTTTTTTTACGTCATTTTTGCCATCTTTTGCTTTGAAAGTAAAGGAAAGTACAAGATAGTTGCAAACCAACCAAGTATTAAACATTTTTTTTGTATTGAGTCAAAAAGCTGCATGTATTAACCAGAGAAACATTAGAGTAAATATTGTTCAGGTCTCACTGTGCTATATCAATTTTGGGTATCGGTGCCAATATTTTGGCGTGGAACTATTTAATACTACATGTGTCACTGTCCTTCTATATGGCTGTGAGTCGTGGGTCCTGTCGAAAGCAATGGAAAGCGAGATCAATGCCTTTGGTACCTCATGTTATAGAATTACGCTCAACATCAAGAGAATTGATAGGGTGTCCAATGCTAAAATCTATGATCTAACTCAGACTGCCCCGTTAGTAGAAAATGTTAGAACTCCCCAACTGAGGTTTCTGGGCCATATACTCAGGATGCCTGATGATGAGCCATGCAAGGAGTACGCACTGTATATTCCACCACATGGGAAGAGAAAACCAGGAAGGCAACGAACCCTGTTTCTCAGATACATTCAACACCTTTTGGGAGACACAGACAACATGATTGGCCCGGGCAAGTTGTCTAAATTGGCACAGGACCGTTGTGGCTGGAGGAAGCTCGTAGTCGCCCGCTCTGCAGCCGACCGGTGATGATGATGATGATGATGAAATTTGAAAATGAAATTTGTCTCACTCTGCTATGATTGAACAGGTAGGTTTCCATTAACTGACGGTCATGTCCGTTATATCTTTTCCCAGGATGTTGATGTCAGGTTGGTTGGTACTGTGTACACGCGGACGCTAGCTCGTCGATATCTGGCGCCCAGTCTTGTTAACAAATGGTATCGTTTTCACTGTTTCCAACTTATCTGTGAGCTTCTTTTTGGTCGAGTTCCATGCTATGCCATATACACCAAAGATGTTGTAGATGACGGAAGTAAAATGAGAGCTAAGGACGAGGATCTTATTTTGTCAAAGGTCAGTTTTCTTCTGTTATTGTGCGAACACAGCAGTCCTTAACTCTGCTACAATAAAGCTTTTTTTCCTGGCTTTCGAGGTTTAACGATTCTTCAATTTTCAAAAAATAGTACATTTTAGCGCAAGTTGCCGACACGAACTCTAAATTCATTTCTGTCATGCTAACGTGCAACAAAGGAGACTGGAATGATTGCGCCCCGCTGAGACTTATTGTGAAGTACTGTATTTGATTTTCATTTTGTCCTCAGTAGTTTGTACATTGTGAACGTTAGGGTGACGCTTGTCATTGAGTTAATGTACCAGATTTGACTGCCGTCTTATATCTAAATCGTGTCTTTTATTAGACGTTCTCCATTTTTCCCTGTATTGTGTTCCATTATCCATATACCTTTAAAATAACTTTTTGGTCCATTTACCACTTTGACTTTGTACCTGAAACTTGTTGGTTTCTGCGGCAAGAAACTTTGCTTCCAGTTATCTTAGTTTTTTAGTGCAGGTATGTTTTTAGTAACAATGTAATAAACTAGCATCTCACCCATGCAGGGTTAAGAAGAAAAAGCCTTTACTCCTTATTTCTTCATTCAACAGGGTTGACAATAAATAGATTTAGATTCCGGTTTACGGCAAACGGCAGATTTAAATTTGACAATTGTTCTGATTAGGAAGTGGACGGATATTGATGAGGGTGACATGAAACTACTTATTTTTGCGTGGATGTAATAAACAGTAAACGAACGGGAAAAGTTGATCACGAGGTACAAATTGACGTTTGTCACTTTTTTAAAGAGATTTAGAGTCAAGTTTACCCCGAGCGACACACGTCAATTTGTGCCTCGTGAACTGGCTGGGCCTGCTAGTTGGTTGGGTTTGTCTCTCGGGGTAAGCTTGATTCTAAGTTTCTTTAATAAGTACTTGCTGGAATTGCTGTGGCTCTCGCGTGACCTTACTTCTGCCTTGCCTGTTACCTCAGCAGTAAGAAGGTGAATGTTAATCGAATGGGACCTGCAGTGTATCTATCGCCTATTTGAAATTGATGTATATTGTTCCCATAATCTGTCCCGCCTATGTCTGTAGCTTGAACTTCAAAGAAGCGATGGTGTCCGGGTCAAGGTATTCCAAATGGGCCGTAATGTGGAATACACTATCAACAATCAGAGGGATTCCAAACTGCACATGTTTCACGATGTACACAAGTGAGTCTTCTCTAGTTTGTTAAACCGTGTTAAAAAAAATACCAGCAATACAACTCTGCTCCGTAGCAGTCCCTCTCCAGTCATTCGAGTCAGGGGCAAAGTAACTATTTGCGGCCGAAGACATTAGTGGTCCTTTCCCCACCCAATTTTCTTCATTCGTGCTCAATTGTGTTCTTTTGTTCAGTTGTTTAGCTGTGCGGATCTTTTAATTTGCTATAACTCGACATTTCAGGTATGACTTGCCGAAGAATTTCAAATGTGAGCAAGATCACAAGAAATGCACTGATATAGCTGTGCGCTTTATTCATGATCATCGCCGACTGCCAGTCCTACACATGACATCAGCTGCCTTTCATACCAAATTAGGGTTAGTTCATCAAATATTGCGTTGATTAGCTCTTAATTGATACTAACTCCCTGTTTTCCAACAGTTCTCATTTCAAAATCATACTAAAGAATTGGATAGTTAAAGCCACAAAAAGCATCACTAAGAGCGATCAATTCATTGATTACGTTTTATTGTTATCTACGGACCCAAACGTTTATATCTTTTGGTTTATACAGGTAAATAGCTTCACTAGGAGTGAGCACTCAATAACCTTGCCGGGAACGTTTACACTTACACTTTCTGGTCAACAGTGTGGGGATAGTGCCATGTTATACGCTAGAGGGTAAAGGATTGTTGATAGGATTAAGGATTATTTTTTACACCCCCAGCGACTCTGTTTTCAGCCATTATTTTGATATCAATGGCTTTTTCTTAAGGCCAAAAGATTTCACGACACTACTACCAACAATTCTTTATCCTCGAGTATATGACGTGGTTCTATCGCCTTGACCACTTGTTCTCCGTCACCTCGAGTTCATATCCTTGGCAACGCTTGTAAATAGCAAACTATTTGCCTCCTGCCAGTTGGAGTTTTTTAATTTTGGTATGTTCTGTTTGGATTATTTGTTCCTACTTAAGCTTATTTGAGAGGAGTGCCTGTAAACTAGCTGAAAACGCTAAGCGCACTTTCCACCGTAAAAAACCTTTGACCTTTATTTGAAGAACTGTTTTTAATCATTTTAGCTCTGAAGAGGATGCCAGCTTTGAACCATTTGCGCACAATTTACCCATTTTAATTGCACTGACGCACAAGGATAACGTCACCAAGGATAGCTCCTTTTTAAAGGTACAAACAAGAGGAAAATGACAACTAATCTCAATCTCGGAGGACGCTCTCAGAACTGGCTAGTCAGACCAGTCATTTTGGAAATAAAATATTAGACTTTTATCGGAAATTTCTCTAAAAACCCATCACTGCAGAACATACCGTTTAAGAATAGACTTATCTGGCTGGATAGTGGGGATTAGAAGTGGAATTCTCTTTATAATAGGACCGGTCTGGCTGGCCAGTTCTAACAAATGTAAAGCCGCTCGCTTGAAGTGTCTCTTCTTCATTGGGGGCAAGGATGGCTCGGAAGTGAGCAGAAAGCTCTCGCCTCCCAGTAAAGTGACCCGGCGTCAAGTCCCGCCGTCACGCTATATACGGGTGGAGTTTGTTAGTTTTCCTTTGCTCTAAGAGGTTTTTTTCTCTCGGTGCTACACCTTTTCCGTCTCCCAAAACCATCAATTCACAAATTCCAATTCGATCTGGAACGCGCGAACACTCTCTAACTGGTCAACAGTTTACATTTACATTATTCCTGTCCTTGATCTCTCCCGGCTTGCTCAGGGACGGGAAAAAGTGAGACCCTGGGAACGAGATTCAGGTGCTGTGTAAGTACTCAGAGAAAAAAAGTCTTCATCTGTAGACTGCTACAGGTCTCAATCACAGGACAATAGTTTACTTTCTATATTTTGTAAACAGAACTTGTTCCAAGCGGACACTCACTTGCGCCGCATAAAAACAAAACATTTTTTAAGTGAACGAATATGTAGAAAAAAGATTGAAGTCTTACTCTATGAGTTGTGGAAGGAGGGTAGTAAAATTTTTACGGTATAGTACTAGATTCTGATCGTAAGGGCGTTGGTGGTAGTTAATAATGTCTTGTTGTTGCTTAGGCAAGAAACTCAGTACGCTTATAGCCTGTGAGCAAGCTCTCCATTTGGTAACCTGCGAACCGGAGACGTATTTCCGTATCGAAATAACCGGATGCTCTCGCAGGCTATCCATTTGGGGGATATCGTGAAAAGTAGACGCGCGAGAGGATACGCGAAAGTAGGGGGGCCCTCGCGGCTTCGCCGATCGCTCGCGCGGTCTCGCGCGACTCGCTTCGCTCGCCCAAATAGGAGAGCTTGCTCGCAGGCTAGTACCCTTAGGACTACTCCCATTGGCTTCGGATTCATCTCATGAACCCCCCCCACCTCCCCCCCGCAATGTTGTGCCAAAAGAAGTGTCCTATCCTATCCAACCTCCTAACACCCTTCTTGCTCGGAATTCAGCAGGGGAAGGATCTCCAAAATTAATACTCCGGATTAAGCTGCGCCCATAAGGTCATTATAATTATACCATTACCCTTTTTCTCTGTCGTGCAAATGCTTTAAAGAGCAAACTATTGGTTTACTTCACTCCCTAGCAAGGTAATTACTTTAAAGAAACAGTCTTATTTCTAATGAGACAACTGACGTGTGCCCATAACTGTTTTACACTGATTTTTTCAGGAGCTCACTGAGTCAGCTTATGCTCTTTACCGTGAAATGGTTGTAGTTACTCTGGATATCGATGAATTTACGCACTGGGCCAGCAGATTTGTACCCAAGGATTACCACGCTAAACACGCATACGGTAACTATGCCTAAAAACCAGCGGACAAGAGCCTACATTTTTCCAACTTAACCAAGGTTTTTATATATCGGGTATCCGCTGAGTAAATGTTCAAACATTTGTGTTCTTAAATAACTCCCCCGTTTTAAAGACATATCGCCTGCGGTCTGCCATTGTCGTAGCTCAGTCGGAATACTGGCTGTTGTGTGATATTTCATTTACATGGTTGCAAATAATTCGGTTTCTGATAAGGGGAGGGGGGGGGGGGGGGGGCGGTGGTCTTTGCTCGGTATATCTTCTTTTTCCATTTACTTTAACTGTTTTACCTTTTTCTTTTTTTCCCTTTCCTTTTTCATCAATCCGGCCATTGACACTGCCAGTTATTCATTTTTTTTGCTAGTGAGATATACGTATTTTTTTAAAAAATTACTCTTCAATTCTCCACAATATCCCTTAAAAACGTTTTGTTTGTTTGTAATTTACGGTCGTTTGCTTGTCGTTTAGGGAGACAGGTCGATCAAGTTCCCGTATTATATCACTATCCCCGCCTGTGTATTATCAGGCCTGATGATCATCGACATGCCGCGTTTTACCCTCCTGTTCAGGAACTGCAGGCACTGGGGACTAGAGTCCAGACACGACTTGACCAGATCAATTCCCAGCAGATTATTAAGTTTGCCAAGGATTACATGAAGGATCCCACCATTGCTGTTGTAAGAACAGAGTATTTCTAAACTTGGGATTAGTACAGATTAGTTAGACTAGTATCAAGTATGATCCAAGTTAAAGGCAAAATAAAAAGCTCTTTGTACCTAGCTAGTAGTTAGCGTTGTAGTGTAAATATGCAATAATAATTTTAACTGAACTTTAAAATGTTCAGTTCGTAAAAACATAGAAAAAGGATTGTGAACAAAAGTACTCATATCCTGAAAATAACGTGTTTTTCATTACCACTACGTGGCTTTCTTTACTTACTAAAAAAGAAATATGCTTGTCAGTAATTTCCAATTATACAGTAAATTCGCTATCTGATCTGGGCGCTTTTCACCGTATGTGCGAAACAGCTAGACTAGAGCTTTCCCAGTTTCTTCTGGTAGAAAGATATTTATGAAATAGAATGCCTCTCGAACAGTTTCGCTACAATTATTTATGTCACATTTATTGTCAGTGTAAATGTACAAATATGCTTATTTAACATTATATATATTTTTTTATTCTCTGTTTTCTGAAAACAAAAATGAAAACCATGGTGACTACTTAAATGTGCTTGGTTCTCTCTTTTGCACAATTATAATAATTGTTCATTTATTTATTTATTATTATTAGAAACGAATTTCATACCTACAATAGATGTGAAACAGTTCTCTAGGCGAGTGCTCGCTGCATTTTGGTAAATCTTATTAGTAAGCAAGAAACACTGATAATTTATATATTTTACAGTTACTGTTTAAACGTACAAAGCTTGCTCTTGAAACCCTTTTCTAACGATTGTAAATAACTAAGTGGAAAGTAAGATACCTATTTTTGTGTATTTTTGTAGTAAATTTTGAACAAGATTATCCGTGGTCTTTACGTAATTTGCTTTTAGCCTCTGCGTTTTTGATGGGGAAACACAAGCGGGGATTGTGAATAGTTGCCCAACACGTGATAGCTTGCAACCTTCCAAGGTGTCAATGCCGCAGGTTGACGAGGTAAATTTCCTTCGTAACCGAAACTGCCATTTTTAAGACATTTCGCTGTTATTGAGAGTTGTTTCTATTGAAAAGAAGGAATATCGTAATCCAGGATCGAAGCCGGACCTTTCGGCTCTCCCTTACCACCAGACTACTACACCGACCCGCTTAAATTCCGAAAACTTTAAGTACATAAATTAGTAAGATGTCTTTCTTAACTAATAAAACATTAACAGGTGACCTTAGCCCTTTCCACAATTTGAAACGTAAATTCAACTTGAGCTTTCGGCAACGTCGTTCTTTCTAAAACTATATAAGAACGTATTATTTGCCTTATTGTACCTTAATTCAGGGAATATATTACATGTATCAAGGCTAAAGGCGTGTTTGATCAATCAAAATGGCAACGACCGTTTACGAAAGGGAAATAGACAGTGGCGAGTGGGACAAAGCAGACCTTCAATCAGCATAGTGGCTCAACCCCATCACTTTGGTTTTGCTCCTCCGCCATTCATCTCTTGAATGTTTTTGTAATAGTTATAATAATATTATAGACGTAGATTCCACAAAAGAAACCACCCAACCACAGTAGCCCCCCACAAAATGGACCGCGCACGATTTTTGTCCCCAGATGAGTAAAGTTCCCATGCATTGTTTATAACGGACTTGCTGCCACGTGACAGTCTGTTTATTTGGGTCGGCTTTGTTAAGTCTTGTGTAGCAGATGTTATTTGTTGTGATATCATTGTTGTTGAGGTGCTTTGAATCCTGTTGGGCGTTGGGCATCCTACAACAACAAAGGTTCAAATTGAGGAATACATATCGTAGGGCGTATTGTAAGCAAACATATCATAAGGGTTATTTTATGCAAAGACTAAAAACTACTGTAACGAGGAGAGTTGATTTTACTTCGCTTCTGTTATATCTGTTAAGTTACGTAAAACTTAACTTCTGACCTTTAACGTGGTTTTGAGTTAGACGTTACTTGCGGCGCTAATTTTTATTTCACTGCCCCCAAAAGTGTAGTATCCTCGAAGCTACACAGTGCCGGTACTAATGTTCAGGTATTGATTGGCTGCCTGTTAGTTCGGAGTCGACAAAGCAAGTTATCTGGTTTGAATTTTCAGAGGTGGTGGAGCGTACACGCGTTTTGAAAGATTTGGCGCTCATTGTGCAACGTTCCAACGTAGTTCGTTGCACAAGAAAACCTTTTTGCTATCCTAGCAACGTCCAGTGTTTCTGTAATCGATTTGTGGCAATGTATATGTAGGAAATAGGTCAGGCGAACCCACCAACCGACCCTGTTTATCGTATTTTGCTTCCTAGGTAATACTTTTAAGTCGTCAGAAGGCAATAAGTGTGCACTCAGTCTTCACATTTTGTGGTTCTCTCCTAGTAGCGTTTTTAGTTACAGTTTGTCGAAAGCTGGGGTAGCAGTAGTCTGAGGAGACAGCCGACGTTCCGCGACACCAGCACTGGTTTCGCTGGGAATTGACGTCTGGCAAAACGAGTGCAGAAATTCCATACTTATGACCCGATACTGTCCTGATTTGGGTAGTGCTTCTGATTGGTCGTGCCGCGTGGGAAATTTGCTTCAACCAATCAGAAGCACTTTTCAGATTTGGGTATTGAAGTGTCGTCAGTGAGGAATTTCTGCGCTCGTTTCTCAGATGTCATTTTGCGGGGAAACCAGTAGTGGCGTCTAGAAATGTCGGCTGTTTTCTCAGGTTAGGGAAGCAGTATTTTCGGCTCAACAATGCTGCTCCACATTTGTTCAGTTGCAGAACTTATGGTAATGCTTAATTTTTTATGAAGTCACTCACCTTGATAATTGTGACATAAGTATATTTCCACTCTCATGCAGATTTGTCCGGTTGGTGTCCAGGCCCTTGGGTTAATACGAATATAACGAGCATTGATTCGCCAGTCCATCATATTCTTATGCACTGTAAGGGTATCCACGTTCCCCTGGAGAATCTGTAAAATAACCATCAAGTTATCTACAGCTATAAGGACTGCCATTTATTGGTAGCGGAGTGTCAGCGCGAGCGAAACGCGCGCAGCGGATACCCATACCCATTTGGCAAGTTTTTAGACCGGAGGTTCGGTTCATTTTCCGCAGTTTCCTATATGTGGTGGTTTTACTGTATATATAATACAGCTGAAGATAGGAAAAGTGAATGAACAATGATCACAATAACGCTTGTAAATGACAACGAAGTTTAGGTATTTTATTCTGCTTCTAACTCTTACCGAGTAGAAACTTCTGGTAGTTTCTTGGTGTTGCATACTGGTGAGATTATCACATGACGTAATACAGAAGACTGAACAGACACTAAACAATATTCGCATCACAAAACAATACCTAACCAACAATGGATTCCGCACCATCAAGACACACCCAAACGTCCTCAACTTGTATCGTTTTGTCCTGTTTTTGGTACAATGACCTTTAACTAATCATCTTTTGGATAGTAGCTCACTCCCACCTTTGCTTTGCCGTCAGTCTGATTACAGTAAGTATTCCAATGTAACCCATCCATACTGTAGTTAAGAGTATATTCTGTTACCCAGGTCCCCATCACAGATCCTTGAGTGGCGACTCCAGAGATGTTTCGCGACGCTGCAAGATCAACCTGAAATGGAAATGGTACATTTCTCATCTCGAGCTTTTCTCATATCTTCCCGTGAGTTATGTGATAATCGCAGTCAGGCGTTTCAAGTGTAGGCCCAGTAGGCCCAAAATTATGAAAGTACAGCTATTTATGCCTTTTTAAACGATGCGATTCAGACGGAGGATTTTGTGAAGAGGGGGCCTAGAGATATAGTATACAGTGGCAATTTGGCCGTGATAGCGCCCATCAGGACTGCGAACGGCGCACTTTTCTTGGGAATTTCGGGCGCGTGCTCCTCCAAGAGAATTTTTGAGACTGAAGTTCTCCGAGATGCAGTCTAGTGCATTCTGGACGCTTAAACTTAGGAAATACCTGGATTCCATATCGAACATGTAATGCTGAAATATTTAATAAACCACAAAAGGGGGGGAGGGCTTCCTGGGCCCTCCCCTTAATCCACCCTTGGACATGACTTCTTGCCAAGACAACTGTAGTGGCCGTCCATACCTGGCGCCCGGGTTATCTGTATAAAATTATCCACCCAAGGCTCCACCTCGTTTCATTGTGTGGTACAAGAGGTCTATACCTGTATGTATTGTGAGGTATCTTGGGTTGCCGCACACCAGCTGCCTAATAACACAGTACCATTCACGTGTTGAATCTCATTATTAAGTCGACCTCGTGATGGGTGATGACCGCTGGAAAAGGACGACGCA
Source organism: Porites divaricata (assembly GCA_038088405.1). NCBI lineage: Eukaryota > Metazoa > Cnidaria > Anthozoa > Scleractinia > Poritidae > Porites > Porites divaricata. Next base: position 10,931,081 of record JBBMOI010000012.1, on the reverse strand, counting down.
GTCACTTGTCGGTCAGTTATCTGTCTGTTCTCCATTCCTGCCGCTGTGCTACAGTCTTCAAAGCGGCCATCTGTAAAGTGTCAAGCAGAAAAGATTACAACTTAAAAACTAGTTTGCCAGTTATTTCTGTGTTTTGGAGAAGAACTGCAACGTAACAAAACATATACTGGAAAGCCTGAGACAAAATAAATCAATCTGCTCAGCCCAAGTCAGCAAATTCAAGAAAATGTTTCGTTATCTTTATAATGTGCAATATTTCTGGGAACTTTTCTTGCAGTAGTTCTTATCGAGAGAAATAACCTTAGGTAAAAATGTCTTTCATGGTTGCATTGTGAACGCAAAAGTCTCAGTACATTAATATGCGCTCATTCAGGAAACTTCTGGGACAGGTTTTACGCATGTGTGTAAAACTTGGGCTGAAATAATTCAACCTCTAATCATCTTACCCCTAACAGAAACCGAAATGAAAATTCACTTAAAACTCTAATTTTTTTTCTGTAAAACCAAAATAAATAAATAGTACTATGCAAAAGTTCTACCAAAGAGGTTTCATATGAGTGGCAACAAGTCACCATTGGATTTTGTCCAATTATTTAGAAGTGTGAAGGGCGAATTCGGACGAATCATCTCATCATGCCTGATTAGTCGTGGCGTTATCATACTGGCTAAGATTTCTTTCAATTTAAGGCTACTTTACCAGCAGACCTTTTGATTGTGTTGCTATCAAAGGAAGCATGCAGCGGAAGAGGCCATTCTTGCTGTGCCAGCCTGCCTTGCCTTTTCAACTTACTGAAAAGTATCTGCTGGCTGCCTAATAGAGAGTTTTTTAAGATGAAGACCTTGCTATGCTTTTTCTAACTTGCTTAATATTGGCTACGATTGTTCAATACCTTTATCTGTATCGCAGCCATAGATTTCTACTCTCATGCAAACCATGCCGTACATATTCCACTGAAGTGCTTTTAATCTTATTACTCGAGCTATAATAGCCTCGTCCAGTTTATTGCCTACAACTGTGTCACCATCGGTGTTACCCTTCAAAACCTATGTAAACAAAAAAACGTTTAATTACGTACATGGGAGGAATAATAGGATTTTTCTTACAGGATATTTGTTAAAACTCTCTTCTTTAATTAATAATCTAAGTTAGTTAATAAGAAGGCGAGTCGCTCGGTCACTCAGTCAGTCATTCAGTCAGTCAGTCAGTGGTAACCATGTAATGTAGTAAATTCCTAATAATAATGACGAGATGGATCAATGAATGGAAAGCCAGTATAATGTTGTCTCAGAGAGAACATCTTCTTTGAGAGTAAGATTTTAATTGCTGGCAAGCCTTATGCAAGCCTGCACACTATTCTCTACTATAGCGGGAAAAAGCCGCTAAAATTTGTCAGATAAAAGATCAGAAGCATGCGCAGTCGATTGTTTCTTATTATCCGGGGTATTCACTCCCGTGCGATGACATCACTCAAACGCATGTGGACGAGATCGAGAGATTTCGAGTAGATTTCCAGGTAAGTCAGGTAAGCGTTTAGTAATTGCTTTAATTATTTTCTTTATTTGCTTGTGGAAGTATTCGTCAAGGTCTCGATTCAGAGCATTTTAGGGATGATTCTCAAGGAGGGCTAGAGATTTCTGATATGTCTGATGTGTTTGGCTGCTCTATTTGCCGATTCGCGAATAAATGAAAGTGCGATGATTATATCGATCAAATCCTTCTTGACGGAGTTTTTTCTATACTTCTGGGGGTAAACTGTCCACTCTAGCTTGCTCACTTATGTCCAGGGTCGATCTTGTTGGCAAAAATTTGCTAAAAAATTGTTTTCGCAATTTTAGCAAAAAAGAATTAAAGAGAACTGCTATCAGAAAAGTATAGAAGAAATATAGCAAAGATTGCAAAAATCTCAAAAGTAAGAAGAATATTTTTTGCTGTGTGAAAAGATTGATATTTATAAGTGATTTTCTGACATAATTTTTTCTCAATTACAGTATTTCTTTTGCAACAATTGCGAAAAACATTTGCTAGCAAATTTTTGTTAACAAGATCGATCCTGGACATATCTCAGCTTGCTGGTCTCGGGAGAAAAGAGATGAAAGGTGCGAAGCAAACCAGCTTTTCGGTACCACATGCAGTTAATCAAGGTATTTTTCGCCCGTTGCCGAGGCGTTAAATTTGAACGTTGTTTGAAAAATCTATGCTCGCTAAGGTAAATAATTTAGCTGATAATTTGAACATGAGTCACATCTGTCCGTTGAGGCGAAAGAAAAGCTTGAAACCATATGGATTCAAAATGTGTTTCGTTCTTTAAAGATAAACCCTGGCTAATCATTCAACTGTAAAATTATTTGACTGTCGCGTTGGCAAGCACCTGCTACGCAGGCAACCGTCGGGTCTAACTTTGTTTTAAAGTCAAAAGAAAACTTCTCGAGCACCACGTTAGATAGATATACTGTCTATTTCACCCACTTGCAGCAATAACTGAATTGTTGGGGAAGGTCATTGTCACATACATTTAACTATTTACATACATTCACTGAAATTTATAAGTTACAAAGTCATTAATTCTTCTGGTATGACCATGTTGGCGTCTTGGAAGTTGGACCCTTATACTGTAATGAGACTCAATAGCAGCAGGAGAGGGGATGATGTTTTTAAGGGGGGACATTTGGCATGCAGTAGTCATAAACCGCTCACAAGTTCCTACCCTCCCTGTCACTAAGAGACTCCAGGCCGGCCAAGACCAAGGCTTCCTTATAGTCTACCCGGCCAAATATTATTTTGAGAGCTTTCCGCTGTACAGACTCAATTAACTCGTCCAGATATAAAAGGATCGCAGCCCAAACTGGCGAGGCGTACTCGACAATGGATCTAACAATACTACGGTAGACTAACACCACATCGTTAGTGCCCAGGCCAACTCTCTTGAGGGTCCGCAGCACAAACAAACGCTTAGTAGCTTTTTTATGGATACTGTCTCAACGTTCGTTCCAAGAGAGGTCATTAGTGATAATAACCCCCAAGAGTTTATAACTAGATACTCTATCAATGACGAATCGGTGTTATAACAGTGGGCTGTTACTTACATTTTTACATTTTTTCTCATTAAGCCGCATGTTACGCATGGAAGCGTAGGTGTTAATATTTGCGGCGATAAATGGAAGGTAGCTAGGCGAACATCGAGGAATAGATTCAAATACCGAGGTGTCATCGACGTATTTAATCTTATATCTCCAGTCCCTACACAGATTGTTCACTAATATGGCGAACAGCAATGGAGCGAGTATTGTTCCTTTTGGTATTCCCCCATTCGGTGTGACTGGTTGCGAATAAACCTGACCGATTCGCCCTCTTTGTGAACGGTCCGTTAAAAACGAGCCGATCCATCTGATAGTGGCCTCATGTACACCCAGCGGCTCCATTTCTTGGATAAGGGTATTGTGATCGACTTAACTCATTGTCTTCAATTTTTTTTTTTGGTATTTTTGACTATGCAACTTTAAAAAATCATATCTCTGCTGTTATTTACGGTACCATATCAAGCTATACATCATTGGAAAGGACAAAAATTAAACTTTCAGAAAAAAAATATTTTGGACTCAGGAAACCCATAATATTCCGCACAAAAAAAAAATTTTAGATAATTATTTTTAAAAAAATTTTAAAGAGTGTAATTTTAGCCACACAAGCAGTAAATTATTTTTTTTACAGTCAATAGACGGTTTTTTCTTCAATATCTTAGCAAAACAGCCTGAATATCGGTCGAAAATATAGAGCGACTAAAAATATTCTAGAAATGTCTTTTGTTGACATAATTAAATTATGCAAATGACGGATTATGCTAATTAGCTAAACGAAACTTGATATCTTCGCGTCCCTAGGCAACGATGTTTACTTAGGGAAAGACGCTGTATTTCTTAGTTTATCGGTGAAATATCGAGTTAAAAACAGCAAACATGAATTCACTAATATAATTCATCAATATAAGCAAGGATTTGACGGCAAAAAGCGAACCGAAGGCCAAACGGGAAGGAATTCATTGCATTTCAACAACATGTGCTCGCCAACATGGCGAAGTCGGCTATCGGCATGCAAGATTCAAAACTGTTTTCTTACCTAGATTTTCCCGTTTGTTTTGCTTGTTATCCTCCAAAATCCTTCAAAATAATTTGCTTGACATGTATTTGGTTGAAATTCGTCGATACAAGCTTTCATTCTTCGCAAAAGAAGTCACAAAAACCTCTCACGGAGCACGGCCATTTTTTTCAGAGTTTGAAAGACCGTTGCGTGAAGCTCAAACTACCTGGGGGCTGGAAACTAGGCCCATATTTGGCTAAGCCTATTGACTTCCTGTGGGCCAAATTTGGGAGCAATCGAAAGTAACGCAATTTTTAGATGCGTGCATAATATGTGTCACCTTGGTCAAGGGCCTCAAGGATGACTTGGAGGAAGTAAACAAGAGCGTGGGTTGTGGACTTCCATGCCAGGGCAAACTGGTGGGTGTCAAGCTTGTCACAGACTTGCTTGAAGAGGGAATCCAACGTAAGGCCTTCCATGACCTTTGCAATATGGGGCGTGAGAGAAATAGGCCGAAGATCTTGTTCAACCACTTTGGGTGGCGAACATTTTGGTACAGGGACAACTTCGGATTGCAAGAAACACAGGGACGTATCCTTGTACCATCGAGGCATTATAGATATTAGTGATGACTGGTGAAAGTTCAAAAGCAAACTCTCTTCATCATACTTTCCCCGGGATGGGATCAGGCCTCTGACTTATTCGATTTAATGCCTCTCAGGGCCTTGTATACCATACGTGTGTCAACCAGCAGCTGTTCAGGGACTGGGAAGAATGAACCAGGGATAACGGGGCAACGGCACAAAGTCAGCAGTAAGACCAGCCAGCTGTTATACCCGTTAATAATCATGTGTCGATATCGTCGCACCTCCATTTACAAAATCGGCAAAAATTGTTGAGATAGTAGAGCAGCCAATCACATAAAAATATCTAGTCTAATTCCTCGAGATGAAAAAAAAAAACCGTTCGTGACCTCGATGAAATTATTTCCATAGCTAAATAAAGAAAAGTAAAAAATATAAAAAAGCAACGACTAAAACCCCAGACCAGGCTGGCTTGTTTATCATCTGCTTGCACTCTGGAAATTTCCTTTTTTATACATCTCAAATACACGAAAATAACATAGTTTTCTTTTAAAGGCTTACCCTCCCAAATTCCGGGGATCATTTTCATTTTCTTCACTTAGTTTATTTTCAAACATGTTCAAACTGTATTTTCCAGTATTCGTATTCTTCCAGCTCCAACACCAACACTTGTTAGAGGAAGAATTATTAGACTAAAAGTGACTGGAATATCATCATTTTCTGCCTGAGATGAGTAGAAAATCACAGAGAGATTGTAAATTTACATTAATTCTCAAGATGAGAGGATCTAGACCCTTTTATGAATTTTCTCTTTCTATTTTCAATTTTTGGTGGTTTTGGTGCTGAAACTATGAACTTCCGCAGAACTTCTGGTAAACAAGGGTAACCTGGAAGTGTCCTGCGTTAACCTCTCTCGTTGCGATTACCAATTTGAGAAGCTCAGGCGCACTTAAAATAATTTACATCAGACGGTATGCTGTGAGCTGCTAACAAAGCTGTTTCCTGACGGAGACCACACAACCAAATGCGTCACAAATACAAGAATCTAGAGGAAAATGAATCGGGGCTACATTCAGCCGATTTAGTCTTACTTTTAATCAAAACAACTCATAACTTGTAAATGTATTTAAGGGTATAGTATTTACCTCATCTTTGGCAAATGATTGATATGTTTTCCAGTTGATTCCATCACAGCTGTAGTTTAAAGAGTACATTTCTACCCAGTTACCCTGAGGGTTATTTAATCCCTGAGTAGCTACTGACGTGATAACTTTCTGTTTTCCAAGGTCAATCTGTAAATATGGAGCATTATCTTCTTCCATGGCACACCAGCCACCTAGGGTACTCTCATGTAATCGCCTTAAAAACAAAAAATTAAAACCTTTAGAACGAACAAACTCCGTTTATCAACCGCTACCCAACTGTGATGGTTCCACCCTGATAACCAGAGCTCCAGCACAGGTAACCCAAACTTCTTTAGTGTGGCTACTAAGATTTTTATTGTGAAAATAACCAGGATTTTTAACCAATGGTTCCTCTGTGGCTAAAATTTTGCGGGTAAAGTGTCCTACGTTTAATTTTATGCCATTGTTTGAAGTTCTCTGACTTCTCTTTTTACTATTGGACGATTAATTGACGACACGACATGCTGGTACACATTTCCTTTTTGCTGGAAAAAAAGTTTTTTCTATTTATGTTTGGCTTGTGTTTTTGCTGTTTTGTTTAGGAGGAACTGAAAAAATAAACTGACATAAGTGTTGTTTAATTGTCCTGATAATGACCTCCAAAACATAATTCGTACCAGCTTGACAAAATGAGCTGCAAATCTTGACTTGACACAGGCATTTTTTTCGAATTTAATTCCCCCCCCCCCCCCCCCTCCCCACCAGCAAATCACTCCCTACAGTCCCTAAACTTTGGAATCATTCAGCGACCTTGTTTTGCTGTGGCTCTAATGACCTACATGTTATAACCCTTGTATTATTTTTGGCTATAATTGACTGGGCAGATGTTACATATTATCCTGTGTTCAGATTTCAGATTATACGGAAGAATATTTAGTTTGACGGTAATAGCTCTTTCGAAATATCCTCAATAGTAGAACTGATAACGTTGTTTGTGTTCAACTGAATGTTATTTACATATTGTTCCGCCGCTATGAACGTTTGGGTTTGTATATCGCAGCGTTGTTTTGAATCTTTCAATAAAAGCGTTCATGCAGGAGGCAATTTCTTCAGCCGTCAGCTGGCTAACTAATAATGAACAGATCTTTGAAAGGTTTGAATCTGAACAAACAAAAAGCCTTATAACATCTGCGAACTATTCAGGAGTGTCTTAAGATACACTCACACTGCAACCTAGCGAATTATAGACCGGCCAAAAAGTTTAACCGGTCACTTCGTTCACTCGGGACCGTTCAATATTTTCGCCCTGTTCACACGGAACTTTGAACGGCTGGCGTCTAAATTTTCGTACGCTTTCGTCCGGTGCCATGTGAACTGACGTAGCCTTACATGTTGTTCCATAGTCTCCCTGCGGAAGGTTGAGTCCACATCGAGTACGAAGAGGATGCAGTGATCTGAGGGTCCCGGATGCCACCTGAGATCATTCCCAAGCCAATACTACAGTCTAGAAAGAAAGCAAATGACAAACAACTGATATTGTATTCTGTTCAATGGAGATGAAAAACGAGTAACTTATGAATCAGTAGCCGATATTTGCTTATGTTAACAATTTCAGTTAGATTTGTAAAACAAAAAAACTAGATTTTGATAAGACAAAATTATATTTCTAGCTAACCCACAGAAAACCTACGTGGACACAAACTAGTTAGTGTGTGTTTTTACTTTCCGCTTAAATAATATTGTACCCAAAGAACAATAAAATACTGAAGCCAGAAAAGCTATTCACTGTATACTAGAAAAAAAAAAAAAATCAAGATTTCAATTGACTTCATCACCCAGGAAACTATTGTTGGTAATGCAGAAACAGCATGTTGGGCTGGACATTTTAAAGATGGTTTTCTTTTCATAGAAGTACCACTAGTAGCTTTTCCCCTATCTTTGAAAGCTAAATTTAATTATCCCAGTGAGATTCCAGGAACAAAAGCTACAAAAATCATGAGGAATTCTGGTAGTTGTTGTCTAATGCCGCCATCTTGAAAATAGTTATTAACACGAACAACTTTAGAATGCACGTTAAAATTAAGACGTTAACGCAGAAGTTTTTTAAGCCTTAGAATGGAAACTCCAGTAGCTTTAGCCTTTGGGTCAGTGGCAGATAAAAAAAATGATGGCATATTCCAGTGAAACAAATTTCTCATTGCAGACTGTGAAGCGACGGGGACTTGGGTGGAGATCATGCGTGTAAATGATGTTATTTATGGTGGATTCATTTGCAACATACGCCTATATAGCTGTCGCATTGTCCTGCTGGAATTTTCATTGTTTTTAAGCGTAAAAAAAAATTCTAGTGGGCAAATGCGACCGCTAAAATGAAATGAAAATAAGCAAATAGCCGTCATGTAAGAAAAAAGAAACATTAAAACTGCCTGTAATCAAAACTAAGTATATTACTGTCCGACAAACTGAGTTCTGATGTCAGAAAAAAAAAAGAAGAATTGAACAAAAAGGATTAAAGCTTGTTGTAAAGTTGCGTGGGGATCCTCAAGGTCAACGAAAATTATATGGCCCCCAAACGTCTTTTTAAAATGAAATTGATTACGGCATGAGAGATTTAATTCATGATAGCTTTATTCTGGTCGAGTAAAGAAACGCTGTATTTTGTTTTTCCTTCAGTCATGTGGTTTTGACAAGACATAGAAATGAATCCATTGAAGAAGTTGTTGAACCATCCACTTAGCCATGCCTGACTCTATCAGTCCTGCCCATCTTCTCTCGGTTCTTCTTTGAAGTTTAGAGGTCAACCGATGACAGTAATTAATAATCATTAATTTTTCGTTTGACAGCAAGTCTCGAGTTGGTTTCCGGTTGTATTTTTACCGTTTACAGCTGAGCCAGAAATTGACCAAATTTACAGATCATTAATCTTTTGGGAATTTCAAGCTAACAGCCGCCCTTAAGTTCCTCGCTTATCACCTAAACTCAGAACACACTATTAGAATTGATGAAATGTTCTTTTCTTTGCACGAAACATAAACTTCAATCATGAAAAGAGTCGTGGATTAGATATAACAATCCAATTTTTTTCACCGATGTATGGCATAACCATTTCAGTTGTCTTTCGAGCGTCAACCAAAAAAGCCATTCTGGGATCCGTCGAATAAGAAAAGATTTTTTTCATATTGACAGTAATCGAAATAAAACAGCGTTGTGTTCAGCTATGGCTGGTAATCGTCCCAAGAAATTGTAAACTAAAACTACGCTCATTGCAACAGTAAAGAAATAACCGATTTCGGAAAATGTTCCTAGTACTTTGGGGTTGACAAGTAGATTGACTTCAGAGCTGCTCTAACAAGGTGACTAATCGGAACCTAATCCTTGTGATTGTTGGCAAAGGAAGAGCGCTTTCACGCAAAAACCTTTGATAGCAAATCAGCAAAAAACTTTCTGTAACCATATTAAGGGGATAGTCGACGTGTTGTTAGTTTTAAGAATCACTATAATTTACTTCTGCTGAAAACAATCTCGGTTATTCAAACGTGATAAACCGACCGGGTTATAGCTTCGCCATCGCTGTCAGAATCTTTGACTTGAGTAAGGAAGCCATGACACTTGATTGCTGTAGATTGGTCAGTTCTTGAAATGAGTAAGTTCTCTCGGACGATGGCACTTTTGCCGTTGAAAACAACGAGAATTGGCAGTTGTACTAATTTGATTCAAAATCTTCCGCAGGCAAATTTAATTTATTGTCTTTAGTATTTACTTTATCAAACGATGGGGAAACGCTATCTGCATTAAATTATTTACGAGTGATACTATTAAAAGATTACTGCCGTTTACTGAGCCGTTTTGGATAATCTCTAGATTCGTATAAAGAGATCAATTAGTTTCGACTCCTACATACTCAAGCAATCCATGTTTTTTTAGAAAAAGTTATTTTTATAATGATAACTCACAATAGCCAACTGCCATGAGTGATAGCAAGTCCCTTTTCATTCTAACACTGAGAGACGAGATTCGTCTATATTTGTCTTCAGTTTAGTTCAACAGTTTTTTTCTGTGCTAATGGCGATGCTTGCATTCCATTCCTCTATAGAACAGTCTTGATCAATAAAAAGACAGTTATAGCCTAGTTGTTGCTCAATCATATTTGAATCCCCAGTAAGCAGGGCTGCGTGAGCTACTTACCTGCATAGCTGTTCTTTATGGCGTAAAAGAAAATAAGGATTATAGCTCCAACTATGACCCAATTCATTCTTGTATCTTTATGGTAGCTCTAGCACGGTACAGTTTGTCGAATTAACTGAAGTCAAAGCGGGTTCAAACGTAGTCTGCTTACTGTTGTCATACCACGGTGTAAGGTTAGCCGTCTCGAGGCGGAAAAATAAAGTGACAATTAATCTTCGTCAATAACCTTTCTGTCACAGCTTGGTATGCAAAAAAGCGGGTTTAATTACCTATTATTTTGCATAAAAAGGAGAGAGCAAAAAAAGAAATTTCAAATTGCACCCTTATCTTGACTACTCCAAACACAACTATAAACAATGGATATTTGGGCACTTAACAAACTCAAAGATAAACATAAAAACTGATTTAAATTTGAGGTTATTGAGAAGATAAATCTACATGGTCCCTCAATTAAATGGCATGGAGTGACGGACGGAAAATAGATCGGAAATCTGCGCTAACTGTTTGGTGTTCAAGTGTCTTCCGACGTATTCGCACCCGGCTGTAAGAGCATGAGGCTTTTGCACGAAAAAAAAAAATTTCCGCTAAAAAAGTAGGTGATCGTAAAGTTAATCTAAGTTTGGATAATATATAGTCCCGTAGCCCTAAAATCAGACTACAACAGAGGGAAGTTCATTTCCCCTGGGCGTTGCCATGGTACAGAATGAGTGGACATCATCAGCTATTGTAACCACTGAAGCGGGAAATTTAAACCTACGAGAGCTTTGAATAAGCCCCAAATAAGAGAAGAAGGGCCTTATTTGGACCACTAGCGTTGACAATGACTCAATCCCGCGTTTTCGTTGGCTCTAAAATGACAAATCCGCACATGGAATATTGAAAATGAATGTTGTACCATAAAGGGGTGACATTTCCCTTTAAAGTTTGAAGAAAAGAAACAAGCTGATCATTATGGGAGAAAAAGAAAAGAAGGTTGAAATGCACTGATAAATATCGATCTTATCAAATATATCGTCGTATTTAACGACCATTGTGTTGTAGGAGGAAGTCGGAAACCAAAGCATGGGTTGCTAACAACAAATGAAGTTCTTAAGAGCGCCTTCTGCCTGTCTCTTCACTACCGTAAAATTCCGAAAATAAGCCCCTCCAAATATAAGCCCCCTATACCGGTAACGTAAAAAACCCTTCGTTAAATCGCCCCTCCAAATATAAGCCCCCCGGGGGCTTGTACTTGGAAAATTGCCCTCTAATACAAAGTAAAACAGAGCAAAAACGGTAAATTTACTTCCAACTATAAGGCTAGCTCAATCGATTTGGAAACGCAAATTTCCCTTCGTAGATAAGCCACTCCGAATATAAGCCCCTCCAAAAATAAGCCCCTCAAAAAGGGCCTTTGAAAAATAGAAGTCCCGGGGGCTTATTTTCTGAATTTTAAGGTACTCCTTTTTTTTTTCTTTTCACCTTAGTTCCGCACTCTATTTCTCCCCACATACTGAACGCTGAGCTGAGCTGACTGGAAATGAGGCGTTGCCAGATCGTTTTAATAGATAGAGACTTTACTTACGGCGGCAGCAACGGGAACGGAAAAAGAAATCGGAGCGTTTTCACTCACGTAGCCAGTATCCACTTGAGTTTGATTAAAAACTCAGTAAAACACGCAAGCGCTGAAATTTTTAACAGTAAAAAACAGCTAAATGAGGATTCTTATCTTGGTCAAACATAAAATCAATGCAAGTACAACTGTCAAAACTGAATAATAAATGTAGTGAGAAGTGGCCATACAATATTTTCAAGCTTACAGAATTGATAACGTCAAAGGCTACATAATGAGCAGTTCTTAGAATGGCACTGCCATTAAGATTAAAATCTCGAAGCGGGTTGGGGGATGGGGGCTATTTAAAGGAAGCTTAAGTAGTTAGAGTGTTGTTGCCGCGGCCTTCGACCCCCCCCCCCCCCCCTCCTGAGCCTTCTTACCAAGATACGCCCCTCCTTTTTACTAATAGAAATATGAGTATAAACTAGTAAGATTTATAGGTTCAATTACTATGTGGCGTGGAAAACGTTTTGTAGTGATGGACCAATTGAATGGACTGAGCTATTTTCTTCCATGGCTTGTTGTTCCTTTAGTCTGACTATCTAAGCTGCCTGAAAAAAGGTGTGGAATGACGTTGAGAGTGTTTGATTCTAATTGAAATTCAATGTTTTTGTTACTGTACTGTCTGCAATATCATGCACTTGCACTAATATCGATCATCTGCTATTTGCAAAATAATTACCTGGAGTTTAGATGGTTACTATCTTCCCCCGCCAGAGGAAGAAGGATCGGTCGATAGATAATATGATACGTAACACAACTAAAGCTTTAATAACAGGGTAACTCACAAAACCTTACACGAGGGAAAAGCCGAGAAAAGACGAGCTGGCGTTCGAAGCATGCCTTATACAGAAGCTACTGGCGCCCGGTATTTTTGTCTTTTAATAGTTTTCTTATTTTCGTCACAAGAGGCTCTATTCTCCAAACACTAAAGGCTGGAACAAAATCATCAAAGCTACCCCACGAAAAGGGCTGAGGCAACAGGCTGAGAGGCACTTTAAATTAAATCCTGAGTCGGGACGTTACTGCTGGTCAGTATATGGACTGCGGACTGGGTATAAAATACGGACTGGTAAATAAGGACTGGGTATAAAACACGGACTAGGTATAAAATGCGGACTACGGACTACGTTGGTAAAAACTGTGCTAATCGGTTCGAGGGAAGGAAAATAAGATCAAAAGATCGCTAAATAGCAAGAATCGTGAGTTTAAGTTATAAAAACTCCTAAAAATTCTTGGTGGAGGCCAGTACGGCCCGGTTCTGCGATCAGGTGTCCTTCTACGCGATGTACTTGGTTGCATAGGTGTAAACCATGTCATCATATCATCGCTTACACGGGCGTAGCCAGCCAGGACCTTCAACGTTTTGGTTTGATCACTCTATGCGTTGTTGGGGTGAGCTAAAAAGCGGAAGTGTTGGTGAGCTCAGTGCGGACTAGTCACGCGTGCAATTTTCAGGATGCGTGGAAATGAAAGTCAGCCAGGCTAACAACTATTCCAAAAGCTGGCTACGCCCCTGGCTTAGAATATAACGTTGGATGATTTATTTCGGTTTTTAATCACGTATAGGCGAGCAATCCCCCCCACCTAAACGTAGTTTTTTTTTTTTCAACGCGAAATGCCCCTACACTGACCTTCTTGTCTGAGTTCTTCATTTCGTCATATTCCGAGGGCTTATTTAAAATGGAACTTTACTCTCACTAACACCAATACTATTTTTTATTCGGTGATTCTTATTGGTTTAAAACTATAAATTGAGTTCTCTTCTAACTCCCCCTTTTTATAAAATTTAGAGTGTTCATTTTCAGTTGCCTTGAGTAGTGGCAAAATCTTCCTTGCCCGTGCAATATGCTCTCTTTCTCTACATGACGCTGTCTTCCTGCATCTGTTACAAACTTGTCAAACTTTTCTGTCTTTAAGAACAAAGTGCTAGAGTTTTTATTAAAATAGTTACTAAACTAGTTTAGCCGCACTTCTTGTGTGATTGTGATGTCGAGGTGGCCACTCTTTATAAGCCTGGTGGTTTCTTGAGGTCTCCTCGCCTAACAACCTGCTGTATCCTGTTAAATTTGTTGTAAAAAAAAGGCTAATAAATGATGATGATGATGATGACATTGGGCAGAATAGACTGCGTGACCAGCTAAAGGAATGTTTGTGTGTGAGGCAAGGAGCTGACCGTTTTATGCTAGTCTGCTTTCCGTTTCTCTCAGTTTTACCTTTCTAAAGCTGTTTTTATACACACAGTCCGTAGTCCGTATTTTATACCTACTGTCTGTGTTTTATACCCAGTCCGTAGTCCGTAGTCCGCAGTCCACATTTTATACTGACTGCGTTACAGCAGCCGGAACAGTAAACAACATAATAATATAATAATAATACATAATATTTATAGAGCGCTAATTCCCAATGGTCCAAGACCACAAAATGTGACACGGAGACTACATGAATGCCATGAATACGATACCGTAAACAGAAGGGCTTACAGACAAACCCCGTGACCTGGATTTTTCCAAGTTAGTCTAAACAGTAGTCTCCTTCGCAGCCGTTTTTAGGCTCGTCACGCAACGCGTTACGTGACGAGCCTAAAAACGGCTGCGAAGCAGACTACCTAAACAGGTTCTTATATAAATGGTAGTTAGCACAAGTTTAGGCTATTTAGGTTCTTAAATAGGTTACTATTTTCTGAGGAAAAAATATAATATTGCTAAGAGTATTTAGTGGTTCAGCTTATTCCTCCTTTTGCTGGTTTTCAGTGTCATGCCATTCAAAATAGATCAAAATAAAAATCAAAACCGTTCAACAGATAAAGTCCAGAATCTGGGAAATGAAAGGAGGTACGTATACAAAGACCCTCGCCAAGATTCAGGTCAGGGGAATATTTCGCATACGAGATATCCGAAGAAATGTTTTACCCAAACTTATAGAGATTTGTATGGAGACGCCATGCTGGTGCTCACCTGGATGAGCTCCAACATGGCGGACGGAAACCAACAGAAACATCTGTTACCGAGTTTGGCTACAAAAGCGTGAATTTATTCTTCGAGAAGCTCACAAACATTAAAGTAATACTTTTTCTAATACATGAACTGTTTAGATAGCAAAATTTCCTGAAATAAGTCATTTTTTTAACCTACATGACAGCTCTCTTGGCCGTCATGTAAACTGCCGCGTCACGCAAAAGCTTAGAAATTCAATCGTATTCTATCACAAAACCAAGAACCCTTTTGAAGCGAAAATTTGTTTGAAAATTAGTTTTCAGCTGCCCTAATGCATCGTGAAAGTAAAATCTCAGTAGGATCGATAGTTTTTTAATTTGAATTTTAGTGACGTCATGTGAAAACCAACAATAAAATATGCATTGACCTCAAGAATGTTCCTAATGGCAACGAGGATTCTATCAGTTGACTTATCTTATTTGCCCAAGTGTACATAATTTTTTCATAAATTTTAGAAAAAGGTTCTTATTTTGAAATAGGAACCTTTCTCAAATTTTAGGGTAAACAGGTTCTTATTTAGGGGTGGTCTTAACTGGCAAATTTTAGCCTAACAGGTTTTTAAATTCCAGGTTCTTAGTCGAGGGTTTTACTGTTTATCCAGAAGGAATAGAAAATTTGGTATAGAAAAAGCGCTTCGAAATAAGCTGCAGCGGTGTTCATTTTATATTCACTGGTTTTTTTCAAAATGTCATAATGACATTTGAAAAAAACTGTCAGTGCGGACATTACATTATTTATTTCATAAATATTGGATTCATTTCAATATTTTTGGAAGGGGGCTTATATATCTGGGGCACTGCTTGTAATCAAGTCAATTTTATGTTACTTTACACATGGGTCCTATAACTGGGGAGAGGGGGCGCTTATATATTACGGCATCCTGTCTTTATGGAACAGTGATCCCCGGGTCATTTGTGGGGCTGGGGACGGTGGTGAAATTCCCATGGGTTGGGCTTACAAATGAAGGCAAGTATCAAGAAGTTATTAAGTTAAATGCACAATGAGTGCTGAATTAACCATTCAGACCATTCGGTCCCGCAGTTTTCGTCTTTCAATACAAAATCCTCAAGCTAGGCTAGGTTTTAATTCGTTTCTATAAAGGGGAACAAAATCTGACTGAGGTCAAATACCTTGGGTTTGTCACTGGCCCTAGCCCATAGAATTTTATAATTTCAAATGTCACTTCAGTCCCCTACATTACATGAGCAAATATCCATTACGCCAGGCAGTTCACAGACCATCTGCATCACCTGGATCACCTGGCGATAAGTCAGCTCGATACTGCTTTGTACTGTTCGACACATAATTCGGTTCGCGGGAAATATTGGATAAGAAGATTAAAAAAATCCTTTTATAGCTGTTGAAACGCGATGTGAACTTAATTCTGGCTTCAGCTGCATTTAACATTATTGAGTTCTGAAGATTTCAAGCTTCTTCTACTTCGTATCCACATCACAGACTTCATTTCTTTCATCAACCTCGTTTACAGGGCTCTCTCTCTTGTTTGGTAGAAAGAGAGAGAACACTGGGAACGAGGTTGTTCTTTCATGTTTGAAGGCTTGACGTCATGGATTTTGCAAGGGATTCATTGGTAATTTGCAAGGGATTCATTGTATTTGCCGCACTTGCCCCGTAAAATCCCCTCTATCCAACAACACTACCCATCTAACTGTCATCTTGGTGAAAAACTGTCGCTCAAAAAAAGGCATTAAACAGTGCCTAGGAGGTCTGAAATGCAGTCAGAATACAAAGAAAAACAAGAAGATGCTAAAGGTAAGCTTCAAAGCGACATTCATTGTACATTTTGCTAATTTAGTGAGCAAAGAATATTCCTGCATACAACGTCTTACAATTTTCTTGCTGTATGAATAATTAATTAGCTTAGATGGATAGTGTTGTTTTCGGGTTCTTGGCATCCTAAGAGACCTAAAACGCAGTCAGCGCACGAATGAACATAACAAAATACTAAAAGGAAAAATTTAATGTACGTTTCGCTCAATTATGGAGAAATAGGATAATTCTCATACAACGTCTTATAACTTTTGTGGTATGAATAATTAATTAGCTAAGTAGGATAGTGTCGTTCAGGGCTCTCATAGTGAGCTTGGACTACCTGTGCAACCGCCGACGGAGATTTGTCGTTTACATTCTCAAGTAATATTTAGACTTTCAAAGAAGTTTTTGGTCTTATTTAAAATTTGGCTTGTGGCACGAAGACTCCTGGCGATTTTATCGCTGGTAGGGCCGCCTCGTGACCTGAAAATCTTGTTCCACTCTCAGTTTAAAAACAGCTTTGCTAATATGAAACTCGTGTCAGAGGTCATATTTACCTGATTTTCTCACGTTCTAGCCTCAAACGTTTGAAAGATATAAATAAAAATGCAATCTCAACTTTATGAATCATCGCAAAGGTTAGTCAAAAATTATATTATGATTTCATTGCACTAGTTTTTCTAAACATGTAGCGCCTGTTTGTTTGATTTAATTTGTCGGCCGTAGGGAGGTTCATTTAAAAGTCTACTAAGGCGCCGTTGCAAAACATTCTGCTTCACGCAGCTTTTAAGCAACGAAAATTCCTCAAGATCTCCTCAGTCACATCAATGTCTCAATGGTTTCTTTTTGACAGTCTTTATTGTTGCTGTTTCATTTCTCAGTGCGTATTCCTTTCACAATTATCTGAGCTTGTATGGAAACTTGCAGAAGAAATTAGCCTTCAATCGGCCGCAAAGAAGTCAAAGCGCTTCCCATCTTTTGGTCCTCCGCTCAACGGCAATAAAAGTAATGCCAAAAAAATCTCGATTTCGCCCAAATCGAAACTATTGTACATAGGTTCGATTGGAACGCGAAGGGTAACAACGAACGTGCTTGTTTACCATTTACCACAAATTCCCGGAAATTTCGGTTGGGATGTATATGGTAAACGTTTTTTTGTTTCGTCCCACACAAAAATTCCCGGCACAAACGGAAATTGTGAAAAGGTAGTCCAGTTTTCCCGATTGGGACGTTCCGAATGGTTTAGGTCGATGTTATCTACAATCTTAGCCTGCGCGCGCGCAGAAGAAATTAAACTCTGGTTAACTCCGTTAGACGGTACTAATCAGAGTTTAGTTATCGTCTGCACGCAGGCTACTACAATCTTGGACAAAATAAAATGGAACAGCAAACCCCCACCCCCCCCCCCCCCCCCAAATAAAGGATGAAGCCGCGCGAAGGGCAAATACGCGCCATTTTCCCATCCTTGACTTGGGGGGGGGGGGGGGGGTTTAGGGGGGATCTAGGTTTTCCATTTATTTTGTCCAAGATTGTAGTGCTTTCCTTCTAGGTCGAATGGGCTTTAAAAACAATGCGAAACCAGGTTATGAATTGCATGAGGAGGAAGGATATTGACCTCAAAATGTTGACTATTTCCGACAGGGACAGGTAACAAATATTGGTGTTCCAGTAATGGGATTAGTTATTTTTTTATGCCAAAAGGTCAAGAACCGGAGCAGATTAAATTCAAACATTCACTCTTTTAATGTTTTTTTGGGAAGAACCTTGCCCACAAAAACTATGTTAGCTATTTCTTTTTTCTAAAGCGGAGTTCATCACTCATTTAAGTAGAATAACTCCCCTTTAGGGCAAAGCGGGAACTTCATGCAAGTCCAAGCCAGAAGGAGAATTAAAACTACACTCCTCACTGCCTACTTGTGTTCAACTAGCCCAGGGGGGACTCCCATATGAAACAGACGGGGATGCTCGTCGGAAAGTTTGGATTTAACCACTAAAGAAAGGAGACCATCTGGGCGTGGCTCAAGCTTTTTGTGACTCCTAAAGGAGACCAATCTGGGCGTGGCTTAAGCAAATTTTTACCCCTAAAAGAGACCGCTTAAACACACATAAATACGACATGCAATGAGTTTTAATGATATAAAGACATAATTATCGAATACGGTAAACAAAACAAGTTAAAATTTGACTTCTGTTTCTCTTCCTGTAATTCTGTGTTTCTTCGCAGAACCCTAAACGAGACCTTGGCGGCATAAAATATTGGCGCTTTGCCCGGAACATCCTAAGCGAGACCAAAATCCAAAATTTACACCCCTAAGCGAGACGACGAGCATTCCCGTCTGTTTTATATGGGAGTCCCCCCCGGTCAACTAGGCAATCAAGAGATTTCCTCTACAATCCCTTAATTGAGTTTTCAACTAAAAGGCATCCATGCATGATTTCATCATATAAAATTAAACAGATATTTATGTGACGCAACGGATGCAAGCTCCTTGATAAAACGAACAAAGAAAACTTCCTGCTGAAGGGATTTATATCACAAATTAAGACGGGCCAGTTAGATCAGGTACCATACCTGTTGTGTCAATAACTGTATATCAAAGGGTGAGGAATTGGACCTCAGGGCGGAGGCTCCCCCTATAAAACATTTTTGAGTACCCCCTTGCTCCCCCGGGCGTTTAAGTAAGCATGAACTAGAAGGGGACTGACACGTCATTACTGAACACTTAAACTGAATTTGGGACGAACTCAGGCTGAGAAATCAGTTAAGTAGCCTTCGAAAACATCCATTTCTCCTCGCTCTTCGCCGCTGGGGACGTTTCGCGCGGAGGAACGTCTGCGACTCAGGGGCAAAAAGTCCACACTGATAACGCAATCAATGTTTACATAGTCAATCCGGTACTCATGGGGTTCCAAATATATTTTTCTACAATTTTACGTGTCTTCTGGTCGATTTTGGTGAAGTGTTGTGTTCATGTGCCAACGAGCGCCAACAAAAGTCAAATGCTTCTTCTAGAGAACACTATATTCCACAAATATTGACTGTTTTGTTAGAGATTCTTCCCGTTTACATTCAACCTTTGTGGCCTTTGTCTTTTGTCTGTCATTCGTGAACAATAGCCAAAACGAACTAACTACTCCGTCGACTAATCAACTCTTCTGACCGGATTTCGTAGGATTTTACGTCATCAGTATATGGAATTTCTGTCGCTGAGTCGCAGACGTTCCTCCGCGCGAAACAATCAGTGAAAGGTTCCGGCAATTCTGCTTTTTTACAAAAAGGTCAACTCTGCTACTTGAAAAGAGCAGAAATATTAACTTTCTGCAATCATTTTTCATAGAACAAAATTCAAAATTGTTACCTTTTTTGTTAATGCTAGTCGATTAGGTGAAAAGTTAAAAAAAGGCGGGTATTTTGAGCTTTCGAGCGAAAATATTTTGACGTCAATATTGCTCGCTTTTTATCCATTTCTCACTTTACCAAACAAAACTTTAAAGCGCGAAAAAGGTACCTTTTTTGCAGTTACAAGCGATGTCATCAAAAGCGCGAAAAAGATACCTTTTTTGCGGTTAGAAACGTTCCTATGAATTATTCAAACAAACTGATACAAAAAATACAAAAACAAAAACAAGCTTACTTCGTTCACGCAATTCTGAACGATCGAATCCACTTCGTATCACTATTCGTTCAGTCGTCTTATCCCATATTTAGCACAAAACAATCGCACATTTCTTTCTGAAAAGCCTCTTATTACTTCTGGAAAGTTTTGTCTGAGAATTTCACTGACATGTTTATACGTTTTATTCTCTTTAATAAGATTCCTTATTAGAGTGACATTGCTTTCCATATATTCCGCCATATTTGTCTCTTGACAAGTGGGTCAGTCAATTCAAGCAAAACAAATGGCGCCAAAAGGTTGACAATCTGTCAATCAGTAGGATTTGAAACAGCTTTCATAGGAACGTTTCTAACCGCAAAAAGGGTACCTTTTTCGCGCTTTAAAGTTTTGTTTGGTAAAGTGAGAAATGGATAAAAAGCGAGCAATATTGACGTCAAACTATTTTCGCTCGAAAGCTCAAAATACCCTCCTTTTTTTTTTCGAAAAAGGTACCTTTTTTTAACTTTTCACCTAATCGACTAGCATTAACAAAAAAGGTAACAATTTTGAAGTTTGTTCTATGAAAAATGAATGCAGAAAGTTAATTTTTCTGCTCTTTTCAAGTAGCAGAGTTGATCTTTTTGTAAAAAAGCAGAATTGCCGGAACCTTTCACTGATTCGAAACGTCCCCAGTGGCGAAGAGCGAGGAGAAACGGTTGGTTTTCGCAGGCTATCAATTAAGTGATCTTTAATTGAAGTCAGATCTCTTCAGCATGTTAGGGAATCTCCCACTTGTTCTATTATGATCTGTTCGCTCTCGATCAGTACAATTTGAATGACGTAATTTTACGCACTGTAACCCGTTTTTGGTATTTCGCAATTTTCGGCAAGGACGCTTTTTTGCTTGTCTCCATATTTCTTGCAAGGCTGAGACGTAAATCTGAAGAAAAAAACAACTTGGAGGCAGTTGTTATTCGTGGTGGTTATTATTATTATTAAAAAAAAGAGTATTCAAAATGAAATAACTTAAAGTACATATGGTTCACTTTAGGTTGCGTTGACCTCGATTAGCGATTGACGTCAAAACTTATTAAAACAAGTGGCTATTGCATTTTCATTGTTAAAGAAGCCATTCATCGTAAGGAACCGGAAATATGGTCAACTTTCGGTTAGTGCCGGCACTTTGTATCCTAAATGCCGGTCTTAGAGAAGCAAACGCAGCCTCGATGTCCTCCTTGATTGTGCAGCAGGCTGGCTCTTCTTTCCTGCTAACTCAGGGGCACCCAACGACGGTTTTCTAATTACAGCCGAAAACAATTTTAAAGTTGTCCAGAGTATAGACTTTTAACTTTGCATTCTATGCGGGTTATATCATTTGTATCTGTTCGATCATCCTTGAGCAAATCGTTTAGCCCTTTCGATTTTGCAAGGGCTTCTCAATAACCTTTTTTCCCGAAACTAAGTCATGCAACTAAGTTTTACAAAGGGGAGAATTTTTCGGATTCCTCTCCCCATCACATCATGAAGTTGGAATCTGAAAATTTAAAGTTTCCTTTGTCTAAAAATAGCTCAGAAATGAAATGTGAAAACTGTTTCCTGACCGTAGAAAATCGTAGGGAAATTCCAGGCTACCATTTTTAAAAACTTTTATCAAGTAAATCCTTTAAACTTTTAACTTGTAAATGATAATAATTATTTTTATTGGTGATTTAAGTCTGAGAGAACCCTCCTGTCAATCACTTGCCTGCGTCGCAGATGCTCTAAACCTTCTTACGAATACGTGGGCAAGTGAAGCTGGCCAATCCTCAATGAAGATCATTTCATTCATTCATCAGTTCACCAGAATATTTTAGGCCACTTGGCATTCTTGTCCATCATACCGTTTACATTCGTTCACAGCCTTGTTATACTTTAGTTCAGATCGACTGAGTTCAGCTTATTGATTTGTGTTGCGGAATTCTTGTAACCCCGCTCGCTGGTTGAAATCAAGTGGACTGTATCTTTCAATGTAACAACATGATTTAATCCAATCCAACACTCTCAATTCTCACACATTCAACGATCAAGACAAGAACTAGAACTCAACTTAAACGTAACTCAACTAGCAAATTCTAAGTATACAGAGGTTTTTCTACTATCATTGCGTAAGGCAGTATTTTTACATTTTTTCACATGTACAGTAAAAGTTCCCTTTGTAATGTATCTAAATTAAGTGACTATTACAAAATCACACGTTCTTTCACCTTATTTAGCCTAAGAAAACGCATGCAGTTAAATCATTTCATAATGCGTATACTAGGACTTTGTCTACATTACTGAAATATCATAACAATGTCACGAAATCTAACACCTTTGCGCTAGAACAGTCTATAGTAATTAATATTTAATCCGCATAACATAATCAAGTTAAGCATCACCAATTGCTTTCACGACAATTTTAATTAAAGGTAATGGCGAGGAACTGCTCAAGGGGCTTCCTCAGTAGTTACAACATACACGTCAGAAAAATCAACGGCAGAACTACAAAATATATTAGATAATCGTATATAGCATAGTTAGGCTAAACAGGCAAGAGGAAAAGTAAACTGAGTAAAAAAAAATTAAATTAATATTGTTTTATGATAAGAGGAATGCTTTCAGCTCAGTACAGCAAAAGGAGGCGATACTTAGGAAAGGAGCATCCCAATTTTAATGGGGCTCCGAACGCTGAATTTTTTCAACAATCTTAGCAGTGGTAGCAATCATATAGGACCAGCCTATAGGGTTCAATGAAAACAGCATTATGCTCCCATATCTGTGGTGGAAATTACCTTCACACATCAAGCGACATTTTTTTCAAAACTTTCTTGTTCACAATATAAAAGTTAATAAATGCTTACAGAAAATTACCCTTTTGCAATCAACTGTAGTTTGGGTGAGATGAAGTGGTCCTTCAAGTACTTTCAGTTGGCAAGTACTGAATTCAATAAGTAATTTACATCAGTAGGAGAATTTACTACCTATAAAGCGAACCCGATAACAAGGGAATATGGTTTGGATAAAGAATGTGGTTCTAGGGAGGAAAGCATTCACTGGCCTACACGTTGAAACAGAAGGATTTGAGTTCCAAGATGTAAAAGAAATTGACGTCATGTCTGTCATTAAGAGTTTAGTTGCCAACAAAGCACCAGGATATGATAAAATCTCTGAACGAGTCCTGAAAGACAGTTGTGAGAGCATCGCACCTGTGATTTCCAGACTTGTGAACAATTCAGCTATGATCGCTGCTTTAATTCCTTAAGCATGGAAAATTGCTGAGGTGATACCTGTACGCAAAGAAGGAAACTCAGAAGAACCAGCCAACAACAGGTCGATTTCATTGTTACAGGAGCCCATAGCCCGGAGCGTTCAACTGCCATAAATTCGTGCAACGGCGTTTTTACAAGTGAGTTTATTTTTAGAGAAGCTTTTCCCACGGAAAATAACTGTTCCACGAGGTCAATTCCTGCATTTGATCGTCATTTAGACTGTTAGTAGCTCGCTTGGACCTTTTCACAGTCGGCTATATCGAAGATGATTTCGAATTAATTCCCTTTGCGTGAATTATGCGTTGTCGTCGACGAAGCAGACGTCCTGGCTAGGTTTTGCAAATCTTCTTCTGAACTGCTAGTTTCCGTGTAAATACTGAAATTGTCGTTTGAAGTACTGTCAGAAGACCCCTGAAGATTCCTCACGTGTGTCCGCTATGGTTTTTCAATGTGAAGGAGTTGTCCTAGTTACGTATTAAAAGTTTATCATTGATGACGCAATTGCTAGTGATTGGCTTTTTGAAAGCAATTCGCGGTTAAAGCTTGTCTAAAAATAAACCTACTTGTGAAAACGCTGTTGCATAGGCGCAGTATCGGAAGTTAGACGCTCCAGGTTATGGGCTCCTGATTGTTACCCATCCTATTGAAAGTAAGTGAGAGGCTGGCACACAAGCAGTTTGTGGAATTTTTGACAGCGCATGACAAACTGTCGACTTATCAAAGTGGAACTGGAAAATGCATTCGACAGAAACTATCCTCGTAAATGTTACAGACAACATTTTGAAAGCAATCGATGAAAAATCTGCCTCGTTACTAGTACTGATATGCCAAAAGCTTTTGACAGCCTTAATCATAATCTATTGTTAGAAACATTACGAAAACTGGGCCTCCAAGCTTCTGTTAGTAATTTTCTGGTTTAGTAGCTGCCTATCAAGTAGATATCAAAGAGTACGATACGAAGATTCAGTCTCAGAAATGTTACCGTTAACAAATGGAGTTCCTCAGGGTTCGATCTAGGGTCCTGTGCTTTTTACTATTTACATTTATTTAATGATTTAATCAGTGTTATTACCCATGATCAACCCGCTGCATATGTTGAAGACAGCCAATTGCACTTTACATTTTCTGTATCGGACTCATCCGCAAGTGCTATGGCAGCTGTAAACCAAGATCTTAGGGACATCAGTAAATGGCGTGCAAAGAGTTCTGTACTCATAAACCCTGAGAAGACAAAATTATTGGTTGTTGGCTCAGCACAACTTATTAAAGAGGCTACCTCATATCTCCTTATCCCTGTTGGACAAAACTATTTCACCACTTTCAGTTGCTAAGGATCTCGGGGTAAACATTGATCAATATCTTACCTAAGTATGATGCACATGTTACTAAAACAGTCTCTAGTTGCATGAAACAGCACAGATAGGCTGAATAAAACATCTTTTGGATAAGAAAACCCTTGTATTACTTATAAATAGTTTTCTTTTCAGTAAACGTTTTTATTGTTCCTCAGTATGGGGGGGACACATCTAAACGTAACCTACACAAACTGCAGTTGGTACAAAATTTTGCTGCCAGAGTTATAATAGGTTTAAAGGAGTTTGAGCACATCTCCCAGGGACGGAGATCTCTTAAATGGTTAGCTGTTACGGAGAAGGATCTATTTAATGACTTAGTTTTAGTATTGAAATCTGTAAATGGCTTAACTCCAGATTATTTAGGTAAATATTTTATTAAACGTTCAGCAGTTCACAACAAGAATACAACGGGATGTAACAATTTTGTGGTCCCCCGATGTAGACTGTTACGTTAATGGGGCAAAGGGCGTTTTATTTTCCGGGTCCAAGGGAATGGAATGGGCTAACTGACTAGCTGACTTTTTAAAAATATGTTTCATATGAAATAATTTTGAATATATTTTGAATAATTATGAATTCAATTAAACTACTGTAAATAAGTTTTCTTTTCTTAATTACCAGTATTATGTAATAGTTCACATTGTGACTGAAAAGCCCTGTTGAAGGGAGTCTCAATAAAGTATGTATGTATGTATGTAAGGCCCGGTTCAAACGTCATGTGTCGAACCTAATTATTAGGTTAAGCACATGTAAAGTTTGACGTATGAATCAATTAGGCCTAAGGCTTTATGATGTATCGCATTAACATCACGGTACTAAAATGATATCGAGGTGGAAAATGTTACATCACGAACCGTTAAATGATATCAAGTGAAAAATAACAATGGTTGGTTGATGCTATCACAGGAACATTTTACTGGATATGTCACACCATATTAAACATTACGTTTTTGAAACAAACGGCGCGCCATAGTTTTCGCCAAATTAGGAAATGGGCGCGCCAAAAATTGAGGTTCTAGTACACTTCAAACTGAATGCTTGGCTGTACTATTGATTCAAAAATGAAAACAAAAGTGTCAAGTTCAACAAAAACATTGTGCCTTAAACAGTGCTTAAAGCTTAAAAAATTAAATCAATATAAAATGTAATAATAAAAACTGGAATTAAAAACCAAAACAGAGAGACTGCTTTTCTGAATTATCTTTAAATCAATTGTGAATGCATTTTTGGCTTTGTTGAGTCATAGAAAAAGAGCTGAGATATCTACAACCCTGGTCAAGACTCTTGGGTCACAAACGCAATAGCTTGTCAAAATTAGGCATTTTCTATCTACCCTTCTCTCCCCTCCCTCCCCGATGCAGTGTTGACGTGTCTCAAGATGTTTTGACCAGGGTTGTAGTATTTTCTGTATTTTCGTTCGCGTTACGGAATGTTTTGAGTAAAAAAGGGTTAAAACATTTACATTTAAAAAGAGCTGAAAAGCAAGCCAAGAGCAACATTTTGCGGATTCTCTTTTTTTGACGAGAAGTTTGCTGCTCCCTAGAATTTTCAGTTTCTCGGGATTGATTTAATTGTTATGTATTCACTGAATTCTTTAATTGTCATTTCACCTCAGAACGTCAGTACAAACAAATACCTCATGCGACTGAGTCCAAGGTTATGTTAGCTTGGCAAAGAATTCGCGTCTAAGTAAAGTTTTGGGGTACCAAAGACAAAATGAAAATTTCCCTACAATTGAATTTTGAAAATGGACTGAGGTTATAAAGGGCTGCAAGGGAAACGATACCTCTTTCGTCATAAGACAGTAGTATTTAGTAAATACAACAAAATTACAGGCAAGGTCCTAATTCATTAATAATCAACCTTATCTTGGCATTTTCACATTTGTTTTGTCCTGTCAAAATTCCTTTTACTTATGCCTGGGCACACGTCAACTCTTTGAATGTAAGTTGTCTATATTACTTGAGAGATCAAGACCACGCATATAAAGAATCTCATTATATCCTGTAAATTTTGCTTGAAATCGTGACCGCCTTTAAAATGGCTGCAGTACCTGACGCACCTGGCCGTTGTCATGGTTTCAGTGAAGTATGGACAAAGGAAATTCATTGAAATTGGAAAAAAAGTTGTAGGTAGTAAAACAACCGATAAAATGTTAAACTTTTTAAAAACCACTTACTATGAATCCATCATAAATACAATATTATCAAGATTTGGTATCAATGTACACTGAAACAATTTTGCAATTCTAATTGAAGTGTGAAAAAATAGTTTTGTTATAATCGATCCCAAGCGAAGGGGTTTTTCCGCACGGAACCAAACTTTTGCCAATGGATTGAAAATAGAAATTCACGACCCAGTGCGCTGGTTTTTGGTCTGTTGTGACCCCTTTAAAACACATAAAGTAGAGCGATAGAAGTCATAGATAAACGTCGAATTGCCGAATACATGATAATTCTTTTTAAACTATATAAAATCTGCGAACGATTCTCTCCGCCTGGGTTTTCTAGATGAATCCCTGAAAAAATAAATTAAAAAAATAAACGAATAAACTAGGAGACGATTGTCTGGAAGAACACTGCCATTTGTCCTCAGTTGATCAGGAGCCAGGATGAAATAACAAGACGCATGGGAGTGTTTTGACTTAATCCTGGGTTTTAAAAGTAACTGGAACGAAATATCCTACTGATGTTACTTTCCTGAAATTAGTTCTTTGTGTAAAACGATCGACACTTTTTAAAGCGAGTTATAAACTTCGTAGGGGCCGCTTTGCACCGCAGAAGAAAGTCCGAAATTAACGCGAGCAATTTTTTTCGCCGGAATTCTATGAAATATTAGATAGAATCCATAGCTGCATACAACACCTTGAATTTTGTGTGACTATAAACGAATGTTTGCTGTATATTGAAAAGCCGTGCGCTGGAACTAAACCAAAATTTTGCTTTAATTAAAGTCAAAACCACTTTACTTGATATGGCCTTACTCATCCTTTTAGAGTTAGAATCTTTGGATCATTACCTTGGAAATGTGCTTTGAATTGTCAGCTTACTGCAAAGAATTATAATGCCTATTATTGAAATATTGGCGATGGAAAAATCGTGAAGAATATGCAAAAGAGAATTAAATGTTTAATGAGTGTTTGGTTCCAAGTTTTTCGGCCAAAGCAATTTAAAAGCTAAGCCTTTTAGAAGGATGACTGATGAGAACAGATCCCGAAAAAGCCATTTTTATAGCAGTTAAAAAGGTCGAGCAGCTCGTGTTTATCCACAAGACTCTAAACTTTCACCCCTCAGATAAAAAGAAAGTCCTGCTTGCGCGTCGTTACACAGTCAAGTCCATATTTTCATAGTCATATGTTGCATATCTTTATCGTGTCACATTTGCTTGTCGAAAAGATTTTTTTTGCTTTTTTATTGTTTAGTGGTTATCATTTCGCTGATTCGATAAGGATGAGCTGATGCTGGGTGAAAATTGTATGTTGATCAATCTTTGGCTAAGTATTTCCTTTTTCTCCCCTTTTTTCGTATCAAGCAATTATTCCCCGCGGGTTAACTCCTGAGAATTCTTGGTGGGGGTGTCCCGATACTACAAATCCTGACCTTTTTGATAAAAAATACCCAGTGGTTATTCGTACGGGACCCGTGCACCGAAGTGTATTTGCTCCTCATACGGGATCAAGTCTCTTCTTGAAATTCATATGAAATTTCTTAGTCTTTTGAAATTTCTGGTCATTAAATTTCCATGAAAGTGTAAGTCTCTTCAACTACCGTTCAATTTTTAAGGGAAAAAAAATTCAGTGCCGACAAATTCTAGATGGAAAAAAATTCGATGTTGTACGATTGAGAACCGATCCCGGGGCGTACAATACATAGTTCGCGTCAGTGCTTAACCCTAATCAGTATGGTCAGTGCTTAGCCCTAATCACTGTTTTCATTGCTTAACCCTAATCAATTTAGTCGGAATCCCGTATGAATAGCAAACACTAGGTGGAAAAAAAAAAAAAGAAACAAACAGCGGGCGATAAACATTGTGAGCTTTCGCATTTTTATACACTTGACGTTTCGTGTGCTATTCAACTATTCAACATACATTTTTAAAAGTGATCTAAAGTGACCGTTGAAGGTAATGAGGACAAACAGACTAAAAAATGTCATTTTCCACACCCGTTTTCAGATCAGACCTTTAGCCAGAAATTATGTCTAGACATAGATTAGAACGCAAATAAAAAAGTTTCAATCCATTTCGAATTCGCATTCTCTTTCTTTCTTACTCATTCGGAATTGAAACACTCCCGTAGTTCCCTCGAAACCCATACCCGATTCCAGAGCAACATGGACAAAGTGTATAAATTTTACCCGTTTTCAGAATTCAGACCAAAAAGGCCCAAAAACCCTTTGGGTCGGCACATACCCCCACCTCCCCTGTGGATTATTCCCTTGAGGAATGTGCGTTGATCGGTATGCAAATATTGAGTTCTTTTTCAAGAATCGAGCCAGGTCAATAGAAACTGTTGAAGATAAGTGGATTTTGACATGTACATATTCCACTAGAAAAATAGCCAGTCAACATTAAGACTGACACGAAGATGAGGTTAACAGTAAAAAACAAAGAAAGCTAGCAATTAGCTCCCACCTCATCCTTCTTTCCCTTATTGTATGATATCACATGGGCCAAGGGTCCAGGGATTTTTACGTTTCTTCTCGTTCATCGATAGGGTAGCTTAACTTGACCGTTGACCGCATAGTCAATTAGTACTGGGTCTTCCTCTAGAACTATTCACCGGGGACTATATAAACCAGCGATGTACGTAGGTTACGAAGTTGTCTGCAAACTTCCTTTGTTTGCGGAAGTAACCTTTCATCATACTTTGTGGGTTAGAATCTTGTTGAAAGACACCCGGAGGTGTGCCCCTATGGATTACATTCATGCAATGTTCCCACTCTCACCCACCATGTGGGTAGCAAAACGTTTTATCACGTTTCTGTATTCTCGAAAGGAGAGGAATTGTTGTAATTAACATCTGTAATAAACATGACCCGATGTAAAGAAAGCTTCGGTCAAGAAGACAAGATGAATGTTAGCATAGACCTTTGCAAATTGAAAACATCAATGTATGAATGACCGGATACGTACTAGCCATGCATTCTCCGCTTTTCCATCCACTTTAGAGATAACGAACATCGAGAAAAAATGGTATATTCACGGTGTTCTTTCAAAAGTGTATCAAACACAGTTTTTCAGGTACTGTCCACGTCACGTTGCCACTTTGGTGATTGATGA
Organism: Porites divaricata; assembly: GCA_038088405.1. NCBI lineage: Eukaryota > Metazoa > Cnidaria > Anthozoa > Scleractinia > Poritidae > Porites > Porites divaricata. Next base: position 10,901,232 of record JBBMOI010000012.1, on the reverse strand, counting down.
TGATTTTTTGGCTAAAATGCCGCGGAATGGATACGCCCGTCATCCGTCTTGAAGGCTACTCGGCCTTCCTCGGCTGTTCATCGATGTATCTTTTGAATACTATTTTTTATACCGCATTGTCGGCCTAACATATCTTCGAGCGCAAAAAATGTTATTGGTCTGTTGGATTGCAGCAGGATTATGGCTGATTTTTCATGATTATGACATTTGATACCGTATTTACGTTTCTGTCTATCTCACATGCACGCGAATGTCAATCATAAAATAACGATTAGCAGATGAAACATAATACATCTTAGTTGTATGTCTCTTTGTGTTGGGCGCATGTATGTCTCGGAATTGTACAACTAGAAAATAATCGAAGCGTCGAAGGCACATTTTTAACCTGCTTCATCGCTGAGAAATGGAAAAGAAGTCATTATTCGTTTGGGTATTTGTCTTTTGCTCGTCGATAAGGGGTTCTTTAGCAGGTAAGTTGCGATGTTACGTTTTGTCAGATGTGCTATTTGCCGCTGGGGTTAAGGTCATATTTCGAACAAAACTTGGTTAGGTATTTCGCGTTCATTTCTTCTTATTCTTTGCTATGCCTTAGATGGCTTTCTTTCGATCGTTAAGGCTTTCTCGCGTCGCTAGGTTTTATCTGCGTGGGCTTTTGCTTCGAGATTTATTGTACACTTTCTTTTGCCGTTGATCATTTTTGATGCCGCTTTATATTATCTCTGACAATATTTATCCATTATGTCTATTCGAAGCTCTACGTTCAATAAGCACTGAGCATAAATAGGGTAAAAAGACTTCGAAGGAAATAATAAGAAGTTCTGCTTTAAAATATCTTCTTTCGTTTTCGCCCTTATTTATTGCGGGTTTATTGTCAATTGCACTGCGGGTTTGACACCGATTCCTTTTTGTTTATTGTAATAATTTAAGTTTTAGAATAATTTTTTGGTCTTGAGAATTAAGAATTTTCTTCCTTAACGTTTCATATATGCAAGGGGGAGAATGTCTTTTTAATAAAGAAAGCTCTTCTTTACTGACTTTACACTGAAATTCCCATGGCTTTACGCCTAGTCTATTTTTAACGTGCTGCTGGTCAACATGAAATGAACATGCAGTGCTAGAATTGTTCGTTGATGTTTATGCTCGACACTCAGTTTATTGCCGCAGTCTTCTAGAACAAGTTTGTTTACTTGGAGATGGTTCAAGTTTAGTTGATGTGAAAGAAGTTGGTTCGGTGAATATTGGGATTTATAGCTAAGTCTATTTATCTAAGAGCTTTCGTTTGCCCAGCTATCCAAATCCTTTTTCAATATTTGCCGTCTCGTCATTAGAAAATTGAAAATGTAACCATCTTTGGGTTGGTTTGATGTTCGATGCATTATCTTTATCAGAGACAATTAATTAATGTCAGGCTCGTAATAATTTGGGTTTTTCTCTCTCGCACACAGTCAAAACATTTCCCGGGTAGGAAACGTAGCTCTTAAGTAACATAAAACACTTTTTAAATATGGCCCGCACCACTGAAAATATTGTCTGGCTGTTCTGCCGAGTTTTTCTCCTTTCTTTTCCTCATGAACGTCATGACAGGACATCTTACAGTAAATATTACAGTCGATTCTTTCTTAACGGACACCTCTACCTCGGTAAAACGGACACCTAGAATTGGTCCCTTGCTCTCCTTACTTCCTTCATTTGAGTCTCTAAAAGATGGACATCTCTCTAAGATTCCTAGTCACGGGTCCCAACAGGTGGCCGTCTTTCATAGAGAGAGAGAGAGAGAGTTGACTCTACCAGGGGTGATTTCATCAGCGTCAAACACTTATGGTGGGCAGCAAATACTAAGTTTTCAAAAACTCTGCAACAGCCAAAGCAAAAACAAGAAAACTCTGGAAAAATTAAAATGTCTAAAACGCATCGATGACGAATTTGTTGCTCTCGCCAGGAAACGACCTCGCTTGGATGTTAATTTTTTGGTTGGTTAGTCTAGCTCCTTTTCTTGCAATTATTGTGCACAATGTACAACTTTCTCTCGGCTAAATATAAAGCGGGTTATTTTTATTCGCAGGTAACGTAATATGTAACATTTTGTGAAGTTGAACTATCGCGTGTTGCAGCTTTTACCTTTCAAAACGCCGGCTCTCAGTGGAGGAAAGCGGAAAATGTAAAACGCGAAGAGAATTTCTTCATTCTGAGTAATGTGAAACTAGATTCCGGTTTGTTGTCGAAGTTTTCGGGAAAAAAAAAATCCAGGTCTTTTGACTCTTACTTTGTCGAACGAACAAAGAGACCTGCAAAGCAAAGATTACAAACTGATTTTATTATATTTTAAATATAATGAACTTATCTGGCAACGCATTAAATAAACAAATTTGATGTGTCACCGATTCAGACGCGCCTTGAAATTGATTGTTAATTAAGGATCAAGGTGAGGAAGATAAAGTCCCTGATCCAATTAGAAGAGTCGCGTGAGTTGTTTTCTTTTTTCAGTGCACGTTTCTTTTTCTAGTTTTATTGTAGTTTGTTTTCCAGCAATAATTCATATACATCTTTGTCCAAGACTTGCGTAACTCAGTCTCTTTATAATAAAATCTCTTGGGGAAATGATCGCGGTCCGTCATGACATGACTTACACTATCCACTAAAAAACGAAATTGAAATGATTGAGTTGGGAGTAAGAAGTTTGAGGGTCATACAACGACTTTGTTCAAAAAGGGTCAGTTTTGCTTTTAAATGCCTCTGTATAATTTCTTATTTCTCTATAGAGAACCGTTAATGGTTTTTAAACACCTTCTCATGCAATCCACCGCAAAATGTGTACATTATACGGTTCTTCTTCCCTCAAAGAATCATCATCAGTACAGAAATAGTTTTTGTTTGACTTATTGTCCACCAAAACAATAAAATAATGGACAACAACCCCAAAAATGAGAAAAAAAAGCTATAACTATTGTCAGGTATTGTAGGTGCAGGATTGAGGCTTTAAGGAATTCCTCGAAATTTTTTAACGCCAGCTTGTGAAACTTTCATTTAGAGGAAAGGAAGGCTATTTATGTTTTCGGGAAAAGTAGTCTTGGATGAACTAAAGAAAATTATATCTTTTTTTTCATTGTCCAAAAGCTGGGTCAGCCATCCCAACAATTGAAAGCACTTTCCCTAGGCCTCTAAACTTACAAAATTGTGGGTTTGCCCACTAATTATGAATGGTAAAGCTAATAGTCCTAGCTGAGCTTTTAGCCATAAAATTTTGTTATCCATTTTAATGTTTTTGTGGTATTTATGGAAAAAATATTGGTTCTTATCTCACATATTTTATTCATTTTTTTTCTTTTAAATAAGAAACCCTTCCAAGATGGATCTGAACAAATTAGTCATGGTTATTTTGGTTAGACTGGGTATTTTTGTTTATACAGAAAGGCTGATGAAGATTCTGGTAGTTTGCCATTTCCAAAAATGTAGCCTTCTATTAAGTCTGTTGTTACAAAAAGTCTAGTGTTAATTCCAAAACTTGAAAACAATTCAACGCCAGTCGGATTCATGTTTAGAAATGATATCATGAAGATGTGATCTGCAGCTGGTAACAACACGCCACAAATTATGCTATAATGTAGTTTCTTGAAAATCTTTCAGTGTTCCAGAGCTAAACCTGCCAAAAATTAAAGAAAACCAAAAGTTCGAACAAGTGTTTATATGATAAGTAATATATTTTATTTTGGGTACATACTGTACTCAAGCGAGGTTCCGTTTTCATGTACTGTTTGTTCTTAGTGGCTGTTATCACAAACTGATTCCAAAAACATCATTTGACTTTCTTACTAGTTGTTGGCTTTAGAGCTTAAGAGAATTACTAGACGCTAATCTAGTCTGTATACTTTTTGGCGACCAATTGGTGCATTTTGTGAAGTCTTTTATCTTCGCCTAGCTACCAATTTATTGTGTGCCATCATTGTATAGCTTATGCATGTCTTTTGGCAAGTGGAGAAATTTCTAGATCATAAATATTTGAGTTTTTTTTTTCAACTATAACGTTGTCGTGGTCGCCAGAAGTTTGCTGGAGCGTTGAATGTGAAGGCATGGACCAACTGGAGCTGAGTCAGAGCTGTCGCTCCCCAACTTACGCCTGGTGCCCAGGGCTGGTTGGAACGTTCTGAAAGGGCAAATTAACTGTATGATAAATAGAAGACTCTTATAACTATGTTATTTTTTAAAAAGAAAATCTTCCATATTTTTATCAACACATAATATAGATATGCCAATTGTAGACATATACCCCAAGTTTAATTTCTCGAAAAACACTACTGACAGTAAAACGCCGCGAAGAAGAACCTAGATTTTTTGAAGTTTGCCAAAATAGATTCTTATAGTTTGGAATACTTGTTGGAAGTTTAGGCTAAATAGTCTTAATTAGGTTCTTAATTTCTATGAAGAAAGATACTGTTGTTGGTTAAAAGAAATTGCTGTAAATGGTATTTGTCCTTCATAATAGGCATTTATTTGCCAAAAATCTAACTAGGTTAACGGCTAGGAGATATGCATTTTCAACAATGGTTGTATACATTATACAGTTTATTATATAATGTAATAAATTTCCCATATTAAAGCCAGACTTTTGTTCAAAATGTTTATGAAAATGTAGTCTAACCCCACATATAAGAATCTGTTGATTTTTCTTGGTTACACTGGTTCTTATATTTTGGAGTATTAAAATGACAAATTTCTGCCAGCAGGTTCTTAAATCCTAGGTTCTTCTTTGCGGCGCTCGTTTTACTGTATCAGATCAGACTGATGACTGACTGAACAGTGACTAAAATACCATACGTTCACCAAATTAATGTAGCTTTTATAAATCAAGAATAATTTTTCGACGTGATTTTTTAAACCCACTTCCCACCAAAGCCTTTGTTAGGGATAGTTAATCTGTACTTCCAAAGTTGCTTGAAAGTTTCGCGAAAAAAACTGCAATGTATGTGGACTAGAAAACGAACGGATAAACGAAACGGTGATTCGAATATTCTTGAATTTTCTTTTAAACAACTCACCCCCGTCCGATCTTTCGCCACAGCCCGGTGCGGGGGGAGGGGGGAGGGGGGAGAGGGGAGAGGGGGCGAGTATAGCCTATACGGGGAGGCTGCGCCGTAAGATACGAGTAAGTTACGAGTTGCCATCTTGGATGAGTGTCAAAACTACTTGGGGAGGGGGGGGGGGGGCGGTTTAGGAGGAAGCGAGAAAAATAATTTTCTCGTCCCCCTCCCCCTAGAGCTACATGTATAATCCCCGACTTCCGCCCCTTTGCCCGGAGTAGTCAATCGATAAAAATCGGTAAATCTGATTTGATTCTCGGCTTGCACTGTCACGCAATGAAAAATAAAAATGCAAACCATTCAATACAGAAGGACTAGAATCTGGGAAATGAAAAAAGATAAATATACAAAAGCCCTTGCCAAGAATCAGGTCTGTGAAGTATTTCAATTGCGAGATATTGGGAAAAACGGTTTACCCAAATTTATAAGGCTTTGTATGGAAACGCCATGTTGGTGTCCCTTTCAGGAACACCAATATGGCCGCCGGAAACCAACAGAAACATCTGTTTTCGAGTTTTCCTACTAATGCGTGAATTCTTCGCTTGAGGAACTCATACAGATTACAGTAATATTTATTCTGAGACAAGGAATGTTTAGATTGCAAAATCTCCCAAAATCGGTAATGTTTTTAACCCACATAAGAGCTTTCCCGGCCACCACCAAAATGCCGCGTCACGCAAAAGCCTGGAAATTCAAGCGTCCTCTCTCGCAAAACGAAGAACCCTTTCGAACCAAAAAATTGTTTATGCAAACATGTTTAGGTACCGTAATACCTCGTGAAAGCAGAAACTTAGAAGAATCGATAGTTTCTTAGTTTGAGTTTTGGTGACGTCATGTGCAACCCAAGAATTGATATCGATTGTATCGATCAATCGGTAGAAATCGATGACACACTCGTTTCGTTTATCGATGTATCTAGATTTTACCGTTTCCATCGATTTGTATCGGAAGATGCATCTGTTCGTCTGTACATCCAAAAATGAAAACTGATTTCATGCAAACAGTGAATTTGTTGACAATTGAGTTGCAATTGAGAGTCTAAGGATTAAAAAATTAATTGTTATCACTTAAAAAAGAAAAGTTTAAAAAAAACCGCATATCCTTTCTTTAAAACCCGCTTTAAAGCCTTCCTCGGATGGCCGATATTGGCCTGGTTTTTTATTTTTCCCACTTTTTCACGATTTAGATCTGCCGCTCTTTCAAAATAACCGCTGTTCCGCGTGCAGTTACTTCCCGGAGTAGCGATCAATGCAAGTGATTTTATAGTTTCCACATTTCTTATTTTTATGTTTGTTGATCAGTTGTTACTCGTGGATGTGTTTTCTCAGCTGTACTGTATAACTTTTGACAAAAAAACAACAATGTCTGACTTACCGTTAGAAATCGTTAAAATCATGAAAAATCGATAATATCTATTTGACACAGCAATTTAGTTTATCGATTTCACCGATTTCCATTATCAATCGATAAAAATCACTTGATTGCTATCGATTTTTATCGATGACTACTACATTCGAAAATCAAGATGGCCGCCATTTACGGTAAGACGCGATGTATCACGACGATCTCACGGAAAAATAGGGGACTGTGAACAGTCTACGTTCCGTGTGACATCGAATGTTTGGTCAAACAGTCAGAGCTTGATAAGCAAACAAGCCATGGCAAATGATGTCATCTTATTTTCCTTCAGGTCACGTAGCGCATTCTAGAATAAACACAAGGCCGCAATGTGAAGTTTTTTAACGTTCACTGCTTAGATTTTAAATTGTAGAATATATAAACCGAACGACGATTTGGTTGAAGAATGACTTGCTAATTATTCTAAAGATAGCTGGGATCGATTAAACAACGTAAAATACCGGATAAGTTGAACTCACATGTAGTCACGATGTCTCTGTAAGCGGAAAAGGGGTTTATTTGACAAGATTAGCGAATAAACTATCAGAATTACATACTTTTGATTCTTTTAGGGTCGAGTCATTATACGTTACCAAATCATTTTGCCGAATGCTTTAATAAAATGTTGTTCATACACCATGTAATATATTTTTTATTGAGGTAATGAAACACTCTGATCTCCTTTGGCGTGTTTATATTTCACATTCGTCCTAAGTTCGACCCCTTGTGCCATTCATACCCTAAATTAACATTTGAATGAACAGACGTAAAATTTTCACACCCTCTGTTTGTATTTTCCGGTAAGAAGATGATTAAAATTAAATTTAGTTTTTGGGCTACACAAAAGACACTCTTACTGCGGTTGAATGGCTCGACTAATCTGAACGAAGCAGACAAATGTAATGCACTCTTTTATGGCGAAATGACGCCTTTTGCCTTTGTTGTTTTGATATTTATTTCACAATGCTGTGGTAGGTTGAAAATTTTATTTCTAAACTCAAAACTTTGTTCGTAGTTAGGTGTACTGGACTCGACTCAATTCTGCTTCCACATTTCTACACTAGGAAAGTGATCTTTGTTCCTTTGCTGTTGCCCCTTTCTAGTCAGGTACCTATGTGTGAACACTAGACATTTGAGAGAAATCGATGTTGCTTCATACCGAATTTTTGTGGCAAGATCTTTTGCCGGGACTGTTACTATAAAGTCGAGTTTTCATTCTTAAGCGTCTTTATTTGAGTTTATTACCGAGTGCACCGTGTGCCACCAAACAAAAGCCGCCTCGACTTCCCAATCTTTTAGAGACATTTTCTTAGCATTTCCTGTCAGAAAGTTGTTTTTCTGAGCTAGACAGCCGTAATTATGGAATTGTTCAATGCTTAATATGCTTTATACTTACCCGAGTGGGAATATAATACGTTTAACGCCGCGTCCGCAGCGAAAAGGAAATGTTAATTAAATGATGGAAACTTATGACTGATTAGAAGCTCTGATTCTCTTATTAGAATGCTAAAGTGAAGTGCGCGTGGAAACTGATGTTTTGTTATTTATAGGCCTTACTGATAAAGTACTTTTCTTCAGGTTGCAGCCGAGCCCTTGGAATGGAAAAAGGTTTGATCAATGACAGTCAGATAACAGCGTCTTCGGAAAAGTCAGATGATCACTCGAAGTCCTCATATGCCAGATTACACCAGCAAAAAGGGTGAGTAGGCACCTCTCTATATCATTTTGAAATTTGTTGGTCGTCAGAGATCGAGTGATGTAACTGGTGACTCTGTAGCGTACTGCGTTGAGAACAACGTTGTAAAAATAATTAATGTAGTACCTAATGGGTTATTGTTGAGATATACGTATTAGAAATTGTTTCCCCAATGCCTTCAGTTTGTTCCATTGGAGAAGACAAAGATCAGTATAGCGACTTAGTACTTAGTGCTCATTAATTCTTAATCCGCAGGGGAGTAGTGGTAATGTAACTTATACTATGCTGTTCAATAAGTTATGCTCTGCAGTTAAAAATGTTACATTTTTAAAACTTTACTGACGCTTTTTTTACGGCAAGGTTTGAATTAATATTCTGGTGACAACTGGAGTTTTCGAACTCGTTCTTTGAATATTTACTTAATCCTTGGTCAAACAAATTATAGGGTTGCGGTTTTCGCTGGTTTTACTTTTAATTTGAAGTAAAGTCGTCCAAGTGAGGCAGCAAACCTCAACGAAAAAAATAAATAAGAGAAACACAATTAGACCCAGTCAAATCTGTAGACTGATTTGAAAAGTTAATCTGAAAATTCCTTAATTATTCGAAAAGTTTATAATTATATTATCTTCACTTTACGTATCTAACTTTAGCTTGGGAGGCTGGTGTCCGGAAAGCAACGACAAGAATCCATTTCTTCAAATAGACCTCCTGACGCCTCACACGATTACTAAAATAGCTACACAAGGAGCTGATTCAAACTATATGCAAAGTTACAGATTGTCTTTTAGCTATGACTCCATTACCTGGTATAATTACACTATCAAAGGCAAAATTAAGGTAAGTTCCGATTTGTCTTGGTTCACTATTTAATCCAGAACTCATGCGATACTCAACTGAACTTGACGTTTTTAATTCTTCAGCCATAGCCCACGACACTTCCTTATCTTATACTTCAGTATGTGTTTTTCAGTGCGGGCAATGTTGTAGCCATTGGAATAGAGAGAAGTGTGACGTTACGTTTCCATAATACAAAATTTCTGCCGGATTTTAACAATCTTTCTTGACAGAGACAGCCATTTGCATCGTCGAGCAATGAAAGAAAAGTATTGGCCACCGTTTTGGTCCTGAGTGCAATCATGCACAGGAAAGTCATACATGTCATTTTTTTCGTTTTTTTTTTCCCTTCCATATTGGCAGGACCAAGGTTTGTGGAGATCCAGAAATTTTGCTATCGTGGCAACGTGACGTAACTACTTCTTCTCTCTATAGCGCTAGGAAAACAAGTTAACTGTAGTAGTTATCATTTGGTCTATCAAATGGTTTAGTGACGGATCAATAGTGGAATACATTGGATGAATCATGTAACTGTCATATGTTTGGTTTGTCGGTTGCTCGTTAATATATTTACTTTCGCACGGTACTGTGTTTGGAGCGACAAAAAAAACTAACCAATCAAAGTTTGTAAACGACGTGGCGTAATTTTACTCCACTTTCCCTTGCCTACTCAAAAAGTAAGGAGCTTAAAGGTTTGGTAAAGCGGGCAAAAAAAAAAAAAAAACGTTCAACTTGTTTTGCAACACACGCTCGAACCTGTGTTGCAACAAATATAAGGCTGCAAAGTATTTTCGTAGGTGATAAAACGCGCAACATTGCTTTTCAGCTCGTTTTGTAGCAAAGCCGCAAAACAAGTAAAATAGAAAATAAAAAAAGAGAAAAATAAAAATAGAGAATAGGTGGGAAAACTTGAAGTTAAATGTCGTCCTAGTAGTCGCCTTCGTCCTCGAATCTAAAGCTCTCTAATAACGACGACGACGGCTACAAAAATAAATAGCAGTCTGTGACTGCATGTGACTACTGTTTTAGTTTTGTAGAATATATTGCAATAAAAGGGAATGCATAAAATTGAGAATGCGCCAAAATTGAGAAAAAAGGATGGCTTGGTTTAAACAGAGTTTATTAGTATTGTACTTTATTAAATAACAGTTATTTAGGTGTATATTGAAAAATAAAAACAAAGCAAATAAGCAAACAAAACAAAACAAAGCGCAAAAACGAAAAAAAAAAAAAGACGCAAGACAGAGAGAGAAAAAAAAGTAGTTAGCAGGATTCGAACCCGGTACCGTCGGTCTGTGACTTCATGTGGCTGCTGTTTTAGTTTTGTGCAATCTATTGCAGTAAAAGAAGGAAAAAACAAAAATGGAAAAAAAAAAAAAAGACAGAAGGAAAAAGAGAAAGGGTACGTCACGTCGCTCCACGCGACTTCACCTTACCACACCACTACACCACAAAGGATGGTTACCTAATTCTTGAGAAAAGTCTTCAATTTAAGACATGCATCACAAATGTTTTTATACAACGATTTCCTCTTATTTTAAAACTGCTGGTCCGAATCGCTTCAGTTTTCTCTGCAAAATACTTCTGCCGTCGAAATGCATGCTAAAAGCACTTTTTTTAACCGCTTTTTGAAGCGCGGCCACAATTTCAACCGGACCAAGATAGTGGGCTTCCTGTGCAAGTTTACGGACTTACGGACTCACAACGCCATGACATAGTGGCTACGCTCCCTAAAGGGAGGCAGAAGCCACAACAACAGGCCTCGCGCTGCTTGATCGTGCTCATATTCCATCTCGTTTATTTCGTCAAATGTTAGCAAATTAAAATGAATTCTTAAGACTGTAGTGCAGTGACAACAAGGAAATGTACAAAAATACGTTATGCACGTGCAAAGTAAGCAAAGCTGTTGTTAACCAAATTCATTGCCTTTTTGAGGCCGCAGCGAAAGTTTCCAAATATGGTACTCAGGAAAATGGATATTCACGAGCATTGAACGCGAGTTACAAGTTGCTACTCCTTGTCAGTTTCTGATACCAACGGCTACCCATTCCGCTATGGGCTGAACAAAACGTATAACCACTGCCCTTTAGTCCCTTCGTTTGCCTTTTTGAGATGCTGGTTCGATATAGTTTGGAACAACAACAACAGCAACAACAATAACCACAAAAAAAAAAAAAATGCAAGACGGAATCCTTCACTCAAAGTTTGCTGCTTCCCCCTTTATATTAAATGTTATTAATTTTTATTGCAGATTTTCCCTGGAAACAGAAACGGTAGAAGAGTGGTAAATCATAATCTAACACAGCCACTGACCGCGCGCGTTTTGCGCATTCATCCCATGAATAGCAATAGTATTGCCCCTTGTGCCAGAGTTGAATTGTATGGCTGTACACCTTCTGAAGGTATGTAGTGTCTGCTTAAAAGTAATATTTTAGGCAACGTTTCATGTACAGTGAATATCATTAGGCTGTCTCCTGCCTGAGATAATGAATGTAAACAATTTCTCATTCCTAGCCTCTTTTAGTAGCAACGGTAGCATTTTTATAAAAGTAGGAAGACTTTCTTTAAGTGTCAGTGTTAAGGTTTTGCAGACTAATTAGGAGCACGTCAAGTAAAGTAAAACTTTTATGAAAGCAAAGTATGATACAGTTATATAATAAAATTACCGCGTCATTATATTATATGATAAATAATACTAAAAACTTGTATAATTACGGATCCGGCATTACTGAATTTAGAATAGTTATTGGTAGTGATGGTAGACTACTGTATTTAAACACGATCAGTGATTAAAGTAATTAAAAAACGTGCTTGACGAGTCGTGTAGTTAGCTAGCCTTTAAACTAAAAAAGAATGCCGAATTCCTTGTTGCTACCTTTTCCTTTCTCTCTCGAAGCGCGTAGAACTTTCTAGGCTTGGCTGATTTGTCGTTTTTTTAAAATAATATTTTGCTAAAAACAGATTGCAAAACGCCAGTGGGTGTGGAAGATCGTAGGATCACCGACCAGCAGATGACAGCGTCATCTCAACGGGATGGTCATGATGCCTTTAATGCTCGGCTGAACATCGAGCTTCTCAGGCAAAGCAGCCCAGGCAAATATATCTGGGGTGCGTGGTGCTCTGACAAGAGGGATATACATCAGTACTTACAGGTAACGCCGAGACTATTCCGTAATCCGCTTTATGGCTTTAAAGGGGCTGTGTCACGGCTGTCTACTTCATTTTGTTAATAAGTAACGAGCTTAAGCAACCACGACGCCGAAGGAAGCAAGAACGGAGAAATAACAACTTTACATGGTTTCTGCATGTGCGTCACGCTTTTTTATACATTTCTTTGCCGTCACTGCACGACTACGGCGTTTCCTGGAGGACGTGAACATATAAGACAACCATTTTTTTTCTATTGTAAACTTAGATACAGTCCTTTAGAGTTCAACTCCTGAAAACATTGCCAATCTTTGACAAATTCAAGGAGTTGAAATGAGAGCGATGAAGTTTGAATCAGCGCGAATTCAGTTTTTGGGTTACGTTTTTTTTCGTTGCTTAAGCTTCCTATTGTCAGTTACCAGTGGCGGATCCAGACCTTCAGATAAGGGGGAGGGGGGCGGGGGGCGGGGGGCGGTCATCCAGACCCTGAGATAAGGGGAGGCCCCGGTCTTAAAAAAAATTTTTTTCGGCCCTTAGGGCCTTAGTTTGGTCCAAAAATAAGGGGGGGTGGGGGTATGCATCCTTATTCGCTGTTTAACTTAAATTACTTTTAAATGACAAAACAACAAACATGCATCTCAAGCATTATATCAAGCGACATTACAAAACAACAAAAATGAATTTTGAAAACTGTTAGGCTTACAAGGTTTTCACAACCGCAATTGCAATCCGTTTCAATCTCAGTCTTCAAGTTTTCCATCCGTGCCTACTTTTATATTTACTGTGTTACTCATGCTTTTTTTTTTAAACGTTTTGAGCGGTTATTTTTGTTCAATCATTTTGATGGCGGTTCCTAACGTTTGAATTTTTCATGCTTCGTCCTATCGGACCACTGACAAACGCTCTGTGAGTGATTACTCGGTTTGAATGCCTTCATATGCATGTAATTGTTAACTGTAACTAGTAAAGCCTTTTTAGCATTTGACTCAATAGTTGACACATACTACCAGAAAACTATGATGAATAAAGCGGTTCCCTCGTGTTAGTGTAAATGCGATGGAAGATACGGTTACGTTACTAGGATATTGGAATTCAGGTCATGCGAAGACACGTTTAAGCTTTTTTTTTTCCCAGTGGCTATTCGGACCTTTACACCGAAGTGTATTTGCTATTCATACGGGATCAAGTCTCTTCTTGAAATTTATATGAAATTTTTTAAGTCTCGTGAAATTTCTGGTCATTAAATTTCCATGAAAGTGTAAGTCTCTTCAACCACCGTTCAATTTTTAAGGGAAAAAAAATTCAGTGGCAAATTCTTAAAGGAAAAAAATTCGATATGGTACGATTGAGAACCGACCCCGGGGCGTAGAATCTATAGTTCGTGGCCTAGCCACTCTACCATGGAATACTCGCTACTAGGTAGAGTTTGATTTTCATTCATATAGCAACAACCGTAACCCTAAATAGAAGCTAACCGTTTCGAGTCAGTGTTTAGTCCTAATCACTATTTTCATTGCTTAACCCTAATCAGTCTTGTCAGTGCTTAACCCTAATCAGTTTAGTCAGAATCCCGTATGGATAGCAAATACAAGTCGATGTACGGGTCCCGTACGAATAGCTACTGGGTTTTTTTTAAGTAATAAAACAGCGTGACATAGTTCCTTAATTTAGGGTGAGAGGCCTGATATGGAAGACATACAATAGCCAAGGGAGTGGCCCTTAAAAGTTGCTGGAAGGGGAAGGAGGGGAATAGGTAACCAGCAATATGACTGGAGGGCAGGACCTGATCCCCTCTCGCTTCGCTTTATTCGCCCAAGTGTTATTTTGCTGACGGGATATTTTTGTCTGTTCGTCTTTGGCTCAGATTGATCTTGGTCGAGTGCGATCCGTTTCTGGTGTGGCTACTCAAGGCTACACCCCGGGAAACTTTGTGAAAGCATATAAACTTAACTACAGTACTGACGGAACAACGTGGCAGTCCTACAGGGAAAAGCCAAACAGCGGTATCAAGGTACAACGATACTCAGTTGCTTTTTATTCTGATAAGTTTGGGGACTGCTCTGGTGCTCTGGGATATTAAAGAGAGCTGCTTAATGACGAGAGAATGAGCTCCACTGGTAAGAGCACAAGAGCGAACAGCTACAATCAGCGAGCAAAACTTTTGCGACAAATGGGTTACATTTTGGATTGCAGAATGCTCTAAACTCTTCATCCTCATCCTCCCCCCAAAAAAATTGGGGTAGGGAAGGGGTATTTGCTAACTTGATACTCTGTCTGATTCGTAACATGGACACTTTATTTTCCTCCAGATATTTCAAGGAAACTGGGATAACGAGACGGTGATAAGGAAAATGTTCCCTCGCAGAATATTCGCGCGTTATATTCGCTTTAATCCAATCAGTTGGAGCCCAGCAGGCGAAATATGCATGCGGGTTGAGATTTATGAATGTCTCCCTACTGAAGGTAAAGTATGCTCAACTGTTCTAAGGGACCGTTCATTTTTTACGAGGTAGGGGGGCTGGTGGGATTTGCGGGGGGGGGGGGGGGGGTCACGCAAAAAAACGGCTTAAAAGGGGGGGCCATCCCAAAAAAAACGGAGGGGGGGTCACGCGAAATATTTTAGTTCACGTAGAGTTGAAATAGTGTTTTATTATTAAATAATACATCTGTAGAATGAGTTGTCAACAGCTTTACATTGAACACAAAATACAAATCGTATTGTACGCTGCAAAATATATGCATGTCGGGTTTAATTATCATAATGTCTTTTTTGAAAGGGGGGTCACCCCCCAAAAATGACCGTCTATGGGGGGGCATGAGAAAAAAAGAGGACTGAGTGGGGGGGGGGGCATGGTAATTCGTAATGGGGATTCAAAAAATTCCATCAGCTTACACCAGCCAAACAAACAAAGTATTATTGCATTATACCGGACAAGTGATTTAAAGAAACGGTTCATTCGCCATTTTTACATCTCCCAATACCAAGAGAAATCGAACCGAAGTATATGCAAAGTTTGGGGAGGTGGGAGAAGCAAACAAAATCTGTTATTGGAGATGTGCAAATGGCGAATTCTTTCGGTTTTGTGTTGTTTGCTTCTTGTAATAGTTTAAGATCCCAGTACCTATCATACGTGCTGCAGGTAGTGAAAACTATGAATTGCACTTGCATTTAATTCCTTGCAGGAAGCATACCTCTTGTGAGTCCGCCTAGCGAAACAGTGAAGCTAAATCGAACAAGCTCCGTGAACTTGACATGTATTGTGTCTGGCCAGCCTGGATTCCACATGAATTGGTACAAGAACAGAGTTGTGATTCCCCCGCCGATTCACCTACCACCATACAGGAATGGTAGCGTCAAAAGTGTGTTACCTTTAAACCGAGTCAAGTACAAGGATAGGGGATCCATTATATCCTGTTCGGCCTGGTATCCAACACTATCCATCAACTCGACGCGCAATATTCACCTTCTTGTTCATGGTAATATTCTGTTAATCATCCTACTCACGGTGTAGTTTTCAAGGGTGTAGACAGCGAACAGGGGTCTTTTCTGCATGAGCATGCGCGACCGCTGAACAAGCGATGTGCATGGAGGCTCACCACAGGGTCTGCCTTCATCAAAATGGCGCGTCTCAAAGCCATGGTCTTGATTATTTTTCTCGTTGGTCTTGGCGAATGTGCTCGTGATTTAACAAAATAAGTAGTTTGCAAAAAAACTGTAACATGGTCTTAAGTAGACTGGCTTTAACATACACGAGCTACCATCAAATTTCACCTCCCCACTTGACCTGGACAACATTGCGCGTATATGTAGTGCCTGTAGGATTGCGCTAACCTCATCAAAGTCTAAACAAAGTGCCGAAACGTTTGTTGATGCAAGTAAACACTTTCAATTTTCTTCGTTTTGAAATGAGAAAGGAACAGAAGTATTAAAAAAAAAAAACAGCAAATTTCAGCGAGCGGGCTCGAAGTGCGCAAAAGCCGGTGTTGAGTTCAGCAGTGAATTAATATATGTTCTACAATTTTCCCAGTACTTAAAAGCTACAAAATTAACAGCACACGAGACGTAGATTAGTCACCTGGTGAGATTTTGGTGGTAGTCACTCTGTATGTCTCGAAAAATAAAAAAAATGAATATCAATGAGACACAGTCAAAACTGTATTCAATTGGACTGAAATTAAAGTCGAATCTTGTGACCGATTTCGATGAAACAAACGGTTAGGTTTCCCAAGAAGTACAGTAAACATGTGATGCCGACCAAAAGTTAAAAATTATTACAGCACTTAAGTTCTGGCTAAATGAATATTCCTGTTAATAATGCGTTACAATGTTAGTCCACGCAAAAACAAGACGTTCTACAATTTTCCGATAAACAAACTTTGTATCGCTAAAATACTTGAGGGAACAACTTTCTATTCCAACTGATAACGGCATGGTAGTCGCCCGCTGATCGTTATTAATCCACTCCCGAAATATGGCTAAATCAGCTATGAACAAATTATTGACAGAAATCCTCTACGGTATCGAGAACTAATTTACATCCGATTTATAGACAAACACTAAATAAACAACATTTTGGCTCAATAACTACGCATCAGCAATGCATTCTATGCCAAACTTTGCGGTTCTAGAACGGGTATCAAGACACGAGTCGAGCGCCAAACAATAACAAGCAGCCATGTTCGTTTCAGACATCCTTGAGAAACTTGCTCTTTCACCTCGTTCAGCGCATCAGTCTCCACTTTAAATCACCAGATCTTTACTTATCTTGTACAACGAAGGTCTTTCCTAAGTTTCAATGTCAAGCAAACTTTCAAAGTGAACAATTTGGCTTCTACGACTATGCACCACGTTCGCTGTCACTGGTCGCGTGCTCTTTGTCAAGTCAGCGGTCGCGCATGCTCATGCAAAAAGACCCCTGTTTAGACAGCGAAGCTTCATCCTCTTTGTGATTGCGAATGTTTTATTATACATCTTCTACTATAATCGTTCAATGCTTTGCTATCTGTATTTATTGATTCTACATCGTGAGTAAATATCACGATACCAATATAAGCATTCTATTTCATCGTCCCTCTCTATGTTTCGCAGCAGTATTTCGACATTTTCATATTAATTGCGGTTATGAGTCGGGGAGGTTGAATTAACTAATTTCAGGGTACCATCAGATCGGTCAGATAGTTGAAAGAAACTAAAATTGTGTCGGCAATAAGAATTTTTCGTTCTACAACGGTTGCCAATAACAATTTTTTGTTTTTGACGTCCATTTCCGCTGAAGGTTCTCGGAAATTAGCACGCACAAGAACGAGAAAAACCTGAAATTGCGCCGCGCCACCATCACGTCATTTTCATGATCTGTATTCTTATCGATCATAGCTCTCAACCGATCAGCGCGAGATAAATTGCTCAGTTATTGTAAAAAGACACTTATTAACGATTTTGTTTCCAGCTCCACGACCCGTTATGGTTATCTCTGAAGTTCAGGCCAGACAAATAACGCTTTATATAACAGACCCGACACCTGCCGACACTGCAAAGTACTTAGTGCGCTACAAAAAAGACACTGGACATGCGCAGTGGGTGACTAAAAAGAAAAGTAAGATTGACCAAGATAGCCACGTTTACGTCACGTTGAATGGCGTGCATCCATTCACGGAGTACGTGGTGGAGGTTGCTTCCTATTATAAGGATCAAGATGAAGGGCCTTACAGTATTCCGAAACGGTTTACCACTAAGCAAGCAGGTATGAATGTTGTACAGAACTGTTCTTTTTTTCCGCCATGTTTTATTTACTATGCGACCTCAATAGGCCACTTGCACTAAGAGGTCACGTGACCAATGCTTCCTTTAAACAATGAGTTGGAATCTTGCAGATGCCAAAAATTGACAGAGCACAAAAAAATTATCTTACACCCGACATTTGAGAGGAAACGCATATAAGGGAGATATTTTATGGCTCTTTGATTTTTCAACAAAGTAGTATGATTTGCTTTGGCCGCCATGTTGGAGAGCATACTCTTGCTCTCCAACATGGCGGCCAAGACTACTTTTTGCTTATAAGAACGTCTACGTGGTAGGCTAAATTTAGTAACGGCAACTTGGATTTTTAAACAGACTTAAACAGTAGATCGTTTCTTTTGTTTCATCCACTTTTGCGCTTACCCGTTCCCATCTTTTTCCAGTAGCTGAATAAGAAGATGGGCAAGCCACTCACCATTCTATTATTTTCTTTCTGAGTGCTTTTTTACTTTTTCGTTTGTAGCTCCGAGTGGTCCTCCCCGCGATGTATTGGTGATACCGCGTGCTAAGAAGACCATTCGCGTGTCATGGTCCATTCCTAGCGCTCAAGACTGTAACGGTGTAATCACTAAATATGAAATCGTCTTATACAAGCAAAATGGTGTCACGCAAACGTATCCGAGGAAAGGGAAGACTCTGTATAAAGACATAAGTGGACTAGAACTTAATCAGCAGTATTTCATAGGAGTGCGTGCTTACACGAAGGTGGGGCCTGGGCCCTACAGTAGAAATCAGAGTTACTCTACAGGTAACACCAATGAACTTAGTGCAAATGTATTTCCTTTTATATGGACATTTGCGTGCGGTTTTAGAACGTTTTTTTTTCGTTTTGTTGATTTAGAGATCAGCCAAGGATCACAAATAACACAAGCACTGGAAAAACTTGACAAGGTAAAATTCACTCCAAGCTCAAATAGTCACTTGTGACTGTCAATTGTTTCGTTGTTTAAGAGAAGTTTTGCCTCTTGCGAAAGTTTGGAATTTTGGTCCTCCGTGAAAAAAAATTTCATGCATTTTCAGTGTATTATCTCTGAACACTAAAAGTGTGTTTTTTGTTTGATAGTATCGATTTGCTGACGCTTTGTCGATAAAAATGACACATAATCTTATCGTATTGCTAGTTTGAGGCAACATGCTTTCGACCTGTTTCAGGTGCCAGTTACGAACACTAACGCACTCAAAGTTATGAAGGAAGTCCGAAATATTACCTCCAAGCCGTCTGAATTGGTACAAGGGGATTTGTCATATACAGCAAACATCCTGGATAAGGTAGTCAAAACAAACGTCACTTCCGCTGATGTGGGAGATCACGTGTTGGACACTATAAGTCACGTGATGGATGCCAAGCCGGAAGTATTACAAGATATACAACAGAAAAACAATAAATCTGCTCAGTAAGTCATTTCACTGAATATTGGTAGCATGGTTCCTATAGAGCGTTTTCACATGACGTCATGGTGACCATGTTGGTGTTCCACAACAATGAAACGGTGACCGCGTTGGTCCTGTGGGAGTGGAGCTCTTTTCTTCTGTAAACGTTTTCTTTTGTTCTTACAAATGTGCATAGATGCTAGCCATGTGAGTGAAAACGCTCTATAAAATATTCGGAAATAGAGTCGCCCAATTTAACTTTCTGCAGTTGACAGCCGGTTGGATTTGTCAGACCTTCTTGTATCGTACTTGAGTTGCATTTTTTCTTAAGGAAGATTGAATTGTTTTGGAAGGAATATATTCAGTAAATAAGGACCAAGTATGAAGATAAATAATCACAACAAAAAGTTAAATGAAGCTAAAAAGTCTCAATATTGTACTGATGTAGGCAAAAAATTCAGACATTAAAGAAATATGTTTTTCACTGCGGTTATTTTGATGGTTATATGCCAGTCAGTCAAATCCCCCTGAAAAACACTTCCCATCATGCCCTGGCGGCCATGATCAGAACAATGTTAGCGTTCTACCCTCCCAGATCGGAGTATTCATCCTTTTGGTTTCACTTTTTCCCTATAAATTGAAATGGAACGCTGAAAAAAGGTAAAATTATCAGGAATAGAGATGACATTGCCGGTATCGAATTTTTGGCTTCCTGTGATTGTCTGATCAGGAAAACCGTAAAACGCCTGAAATATTTCAGAAACATGATTGCATTTCTTCAAGGAACAAACGGATGTGAGATAAATCTACCGCGACAGGTTGTGGTCTTTCCCTTATTCTTGACCTCCAGCATGTGTCATAAGAAGAAGAAAATTCCTGAAATATTTTTAGTCCTCTACGATTTTCGTGCGGGGTCATTTCACTATCGCTGTCTGCATCGGTGCAATTTACAGACTTTGTCACGACCGTGTACTAATTTTCTTGTAAGTTTTTCCATTTTGTTGATAGAATTTCCGATATGAATCGGTGGTTTCCAGTTTCATTAACCTATTGTTAGTATTTCTTCCTGCTTTCGCTAATTGTCTGTTCTCCGTTTTAAGCTTTGTCCAGATTCTTGAGGATTACATCGACAAGGGAGGAAAGTTTAACAAGGACACACCTAACATCGCCGTAATATCGCAACTTATGGACAGAGGAAGAAAAAATATTGATGTCTCCGTTACAACTACCGTGGACAAAATTGCTATTAACGTGAGCGTAAATTCTACAGGAAGGGATAGCGAAGCTAGTATAACTGTACCTAACTCGATACTAAAGGCGAACGACACCGGAAATTCTACGTTAATTGTGGTATACTATCGAACCAGCAAGCTCTTCGCGCCCGAGTTTCGAAAAACAGAAGTTTGCGAGGACAGTTACACAACAGAGAAAGAAACGAAACTGGAGTCTAAGGAGACTTCAAGTTACACGATGGAGAACGCTACAGGAAGCAGAGTGACTGAGAGTAGCCCTGTGTTATCTGCAAGTTTGAGAAACAAGCGCGTGGCAAACCTCACCACACCCGTAATCATCAAGTTTAAAATGCCTCACGATCAGGTATGGCCGACCGAGCGGTTTATGTATAAGTGATTTTCCTTAGTTTCCTATGGTTCCTTCGTGTTTGTTTTTGTCTACTCTACTACAATAAAAAAAAGGAAAAGAAAAAAGAGAAGAAAAAACGGACAATAACGATTTTACTCGTCTTTCGGAGTTAATGTCTCTTTCGAAGTTTCTCTCTCCGACTGCGCGCTGAGTTTGCAGTATACAAAAATTCGAAATTTTGTTTTGCTGGCAGTGAAAAAAAAGCCATTTAAGCGCGCCCGTGATGGCGCGTACTGGCCAATTACTTAGGCATGACGCGTACTGTCCTATTAAACTGTCCAATTAAGGCTGAAATCAGGGCAGTTGATAGCCAATCAGATTTGACAATTTTGTTATAGTTATGGTTAAGGCTGAAATCAGGGCAGTTGATAGCCAATCAGATTTGACAATTTTGTCATAGTTATGATTATAGCCTTAATTTATTACATGGCTGAATTTGCGAGCGGGAAAGATGAAGTAGAACGTGTGTTTTGCTTGGCCACCCGAGCGGGCAACATGAGCCCATGTTGCCAGATCAGGATTTCTTGCTTTAGTCTGCAAGGAAAAGCTCTCTTTTTAACCATGCAATAAATCCGCCTTTGAAAAAGCTCGTTCAATCCACAGAGCTTGATATTGGCCTCGCTCTTTGAAAAAAGAAACGAACTTTGTTAATATCAATCCATCTTGACCTCACGCTTGTTAATAACGCACATACTATATATTGCCGAGAGCGGGAAAAAGAGGACTTTGGGAGGAACGTGGTGCGATGTTCGTCTATTTAGGCGTATTTACAACTAGCGACTTGAAGGGGATTTCTTACTTCAAATGCCATCCGTTCCTCGTTACATTTTGCATGTGTGTATTTACTGTAATATGAAGATGCTGAGAACAGAAGTTGGAAGGAGGTACTGCAATTCTGTCATAAGAATTGGAAACTGAGCAAAACAAAGCTGGAACTTGGAATGCACGCCAGAGGAAGGTCGAACCTGGTTTTATAATTATAAAGTCGCCAGGCGCGGATCTAGGATTTCCTAAAGGAGCGCCGAAGGCTCAAGCTTCTAGCGGGGTCCGAGAGAGGGCTCCCTCAGGAACTTTTTTGGATTTTTACTCCTTATAGTCCCCTTCCCAGGGTTTCCGAGTCATTCAGAAAGGATTTCAACTTGGGAAGTGTTTTTTTATTAAAAGATATATTTGTTATGAAAAATGTGACCGATTTCGGTAAAACGGTGGAAACCGGTGTAGATCCGCGCCTGGTCGCCGTCAAATTATATGTAGTTTAGCATATGTTGCCAATCATGGCGATTTTAGAAACCATACCTCCAGCTCGGACTTTAGTAGCTCAGTAACTTTGATCCTCTTCACAGATTATCAAGCACAGCACAAGGTGTGTTTGGTGGGATTTCAAGAAACGTAAGTTTCAACTGACGTGAAGTGTGTGCTTTCGCTTAAGTTACGGGTTGTCTTAGAGACCGCTTCTCAAGTTTAATACAGTTGATAATGGTTTGTCTCTTTTTGTTCCCACTGCAGGTGGTTGGTCGACTGCAGGGTGTTCTTTGCAAGGAATAGTTAATGATACTATAATTTGTGAATGCAATCATATGACCAACTTTGCAGCATTGGTGGTGAGTAATTATTAATTATGTTGTTTGGATGGACCCCATTCGGCTCGTGATTTACAAGCTTTTCGAGTGTTCTCCCAACATCCCAAGTGGGTTATCACGCCGTAAACCCATAGAAAGTGTGGTCTATTGCTTTTATTAAAAAAACTTTTAGTAGAATGGAGTCTTTTAGGTAAAAAATATGGTTTTAGTACCGTGATCAAGTCATGTCTTCTCTCTAAGGTCATCATAAGCCAATCATGACTCACGATTTAATAGCGCTGAACTTTCTCAAAACTCAGTTCAGTCAAACAACAAACAGCAGCACTTCAAAACACGAGTTTTTGCACTCATTATATGATAACTCATGAAAGCTGTTTTACAGGAAAAGTCGATATTCATTCATGCGAACGTACAATGAAAGAGTAAGTTCATGGTTTGTTTACTACAGAAGTAGAAATTAATTGAACATCAGACTGTACGCAGCTGTATTTTGTTGAGTCGATCCGTAAGAATTTCGTGCTTACATATGGAACTGGCAGCTATTGTAATGGAGGACTTCATTCACATTTTACAAGCCGCAGTGGTTTAACATCTGTTTTCTGGACTTTATCATGATTAAGAAATGCCTCGGTAACGACGTGGCTGCATTTGCGAAGTTGTCGCATGTAACTTTATATGCACGTACAGCGACCGATGAAAATATGTCAGTGGTGGAGAAAAAGTTTCTTTGCCGTAGCCACATATTCGCGTTAATATTTGTCGATTTGTAAAGTCAGGTGGTTTGAGGTAGGTTATGAAATCGATATCACCGAATGATTTGTGCAAATGTTGGAAAAAACCAGCCCGAAACTCTGACATCTTTCATCATCGTTGGCAGCTTATTTACAACCTGCAGCGGCCGATTTTGTACTATACCTTGATCGGAGATCTCTTTTTGGAACAATTTCTTTCATTAAGGATTTTTTTTTTGACATAAAGTGAATCAAGAATGCTAAAACTATCCGTTTTGTTGCTGGTTGGCACATGGTTAAGTTTTCCTGGAGACTTTCTACACCAGAAATTCACACAGTTGTCGTCTTTCTCTGCGATTTGGCATCGTCGTGAAATGTAAACCGCTTTCCAGCTTTGTACTTCATTACTTTAAAAGCTCTGGCAGTAATAAAATGTGGAAACGAACGCTTTTGATATTAAGAAAGGCTGGGTAAGTAACTTGTGCTGTTTTTTAGCCTTTCTAAAATCATTGTTTGCAGATCAATAGCCGGTTTTGCTTATGGCTTGTGGTCCGGATGCCTTTTTCTATGGGTTTACCGGTATAATAAACCATAGGTTTTTGACCAATCAGATCACGCGTACTATCTCAGTTATTTTATAAAGGAGACTAGAACATGCAGGTCGCATTGTACCTTTGAAGTAGTTTGTAAATGGCCAAAGGTTCTTGGCTCGTATGATATAAAACATTTCGGTGCGGAAAAGAATTAGTTTGGCTATATGGTTCAGAATAAAAAGCAAGCCCCTAAATATGGTAATTTTTGTCCATTTATACTCCCCCCCCCCCCCCCCCCCCCCCTAATAGGCTTCTGCTGTGAAGAAACAAAGACAACGAGTAACGAACTGACCAGGGGTGTTGGGGCGGGCGAAGTTCAAAAAAGTATTCGTGCAAAGGAAAGATTACCGAATAACTAATGAAAAAAAATATATATTAAAGAAAAAATTCATGCATCTCGCGGAAATTGCCGACCATCTCCGCCATAACTTTTAATCAAGAGAATTGTATTCAATTAGAAATTTATAACACACAGGGGCCGTTTAACATTCACTAATATTTTTTTCACAGGATGTCAATGGCCCGTCATCCAAAGCGTGCGGTAAACATTCCAAGGTGTTATCACTCATCAGCTACATCGGATGCGGATTGTCTATTTTGGGTCTGACGCTGACCATTTTTACCTTTGGATTTTTCAAGTGAGACATTCTTGTGAACGTGAAAACTGCATAACTTGATGGCTTCAAGACCGATGTACATGAAATCCGTAATCCCCACTTCCCCTTTGACCTCTGACAAATGATAGCGGATTACCACTCGTTTTTCGGTAACAATGGTCACAGCTGTACTGACGGAAACGTTTATATCATTTTGAGGCAACAATACAAACAAATACTTCTATGTCACATCTAATCATGAGATTGCATTCAAACGTGTTTTGTCCGCAGTCCCAATAGCGTTAGAGCTACTACTAAATAAATAGTGCCATTTGGAAGGACTGCTGAAAAGGTTTCATTTAAATGGTTCCATCTCAAGTTTTCATCCACAAAACAGTATTACCTGCTTCCGTAATCGACTCTGAAAGTGAAATAAAAATGTTGAGATTCTTACTCGTAAGACTTCAAAAGTTCGCTAATGTTAATTGTTGTTGCCCTATCACAGGAAACTTCGAAAAGATCAGATTGCCGCCAAGATATTGCTTCATCTGTGTGTCTCCCTTCTATGTGTGCTGATTGTTTTTGTGTCAGGGGTGGAGAGGGGCAGTGTATCTGAAGATGCCTGTCGCATTGTAGCAGCACTCTTGCATTACTTCCTACTTGTAGCGTTTCTATGGATGCTGATCGAAGCGTACTTCATGTATCAGGCTTTTGTCAAAGTGTTTAGAGACTATGGTGATTACGTCATGTGGAAATGTTCCGTCCTTGGTTGGGGTAAGTAAGACACTTATCTTAAAGATGAGCTTTCCATTGCCCATTTCAAGAAATACCTAAATACTGCGGCAGCCCCGAAGGGGCCTAATCATTCCAGTAGTCTTTGTTAAATCGTACCTTTTTTCTTAAAAAGACATACTTATAACCTAATTCTCAAACAAATGGGAGTAATTAGACCCAAGGAACTAAAAGTTTATTTTAGTTAACCTTGCCACTGCTGCGTTCCTAGTATGTATTTGTGCTGAGTGAGCAAATTGTCGGAAAGCTGACGCATAACGCTACCACCCAAAACGGCGGTGGTTTGGCAACGGTTGCTAACCCTCTTGCCATTTTCTCCTTTTATTCCCTAGGGCTTCCGTTTATCGTTGTAGTAGTCACTATTGCTGTGGATAAAACTAGTTATGGTGGAAAACATTAGTAAGTATGATATCTTGTTTGGATATAATTAACTGTCATCTCTTTTTGAGTTAATGGCCGTTGCGTCGCTTAATTTGGCGATCTTATTTAAAATAACCAAAAAATCCCCAATACTGCCATTCCCAAAGAAATGATCTCTTTATAAAAGTTATCGGAAAGAAACGGCAAGGCGTAGTAATTCACTTTCGAAGTGAATCAGTCAAACTGATGCAACAACAACGTTGTCTACGGAATGCCAAAACCGAAATTATGTAATTTCATTTTATCCATTTTATCGATCGATAATAGTTAGGTTGGTGTCAGTTATTCACAAATTCCTTTTGTTCTGATTTGCAGCTGTCGCCTTGGAGACATGGCATTTTATGCGGCCTTTGTTGCTCCAGTGGTGTTCGTTATGCTTGTCAACGCGATTACTTTCTCTTTAATCATGTACAAACTCGCTATGCGTCCACCAAACACTGCTGACTCTGACCGTGGTAGCGAAGGTCTTCTGAAGATCAAACGAGCCTTTGGAATTCTTATTTTGGTCGGTATCACGTGGATGTTTGGTTTCTTTGCAGTAGCTGACGCTCGCCTTGTGTTTCATTACCTCTTTGCTGTCTGCAACAGCCTTCAGGGTTTTTCAATCTTCGTGTTCTATTGCGTCATTCAAAGGAAAGTACGCGAGTGTTGGTGGGCCTTGCTTACATGTAATCTGCACAGTCTTAAGAAGTCCAAGTCCCTTTACACAGATTCTTATGACCGACGACGCTTGTCATCTGCCAGCAGGGCTCAGCTGGACGCCATGCGCGCAAGAAGTAACACAGGGCTCTCTCAGGTCAGCTTAGTCGCTTGCTAAAGATAAGTACCTACTTGGTAAAATGACCAAAAAAGCTGCTGAAACAACTGTGCTTAGTTCAACGTTTTGTCTTTCATGACATTCTAGACTAATTCAAATTAGTCTTGCGAGTTTAAGTAATACCACGAGTGTTTGATTATGAAGAAACCTCAACCTCGTTCATCCTCTGCCCTTTTGGTACCGCTTCACTACTAATGGATGGTCTTTACACTGTTGTTCTGTACTGAGAAATATATTTTGAATTTTTTGTTCTGCCTGCAGATTCTTCAAATGCCGTTACGTCCGGTGGCCTCCTCCCAACCTGATCTTGTTCTTGATTGTAATCACCATAGCAACATAGTATACGATGATGATCAAGATGACCCTACAGTGCCAGTTGAAACAAGTGATTATCAGCTAATTGATTTGAGTGATAGCCAAACAATAGAAGTACGCAACTCAATGGACCAACTTTCCACTGGTTGGGTATATCCTTCTGGCTCCAGATCACCAAGTCTGAGGTCTCACGGAATCGTTGTGTGCCAATCACAGAATCCCAACTTGCGTGGTTCTCGAATTGCGGTGAATTCTGCCCAGTCCACACCTAAGTTGCGATTACCACGAGTCTGTGCTTTTCATCAGGCTAATGCTTTTAACGGGTCTCGTGGTAGTATGCCTGTAAAATGTAGTCCAACAAAAGAGACTCTGAAGAGAACAGCGTCACATACTCCCAAGGTGACAAACCCAGCTAAACGGACGTCGTTAAGAAGAACTAAATCCGCTAGCGATTCATTCGGGGATGATACAAGATACAGCGCTGCGTTTAGTTCATGTAGCGACCGTACTTCATGCGAGTCACTGAGCTCGGAAGGTGGTACTCCAACGAGGAAACAGTGCCTTGGTGTCCCCATAGCAAACCTGGGTAAGTTTAATGTTTTGTACTCACAACTGCCAAATACTTTGAGCACGATATCTCTAACTGGAATTATTTGACTTTGAAAGTTATTTACTAAAAATTAAAGCAAAATGTTTTGGCCTTGTTTTCAGCATGCGTCAGTTTTGAAATTCGTAGTATATAAATGTAGCCAAACCTAAATGCGGAGCCCCCATTTCAGTAGGGGGCTTAAGCAGCGACGGCGGCGACGGCTATGAAAACGTCACTTAAAAAGTGATTTGCGCTGCTTTAAACTTTATCGCGCTTATTCCAAGTCGTTCAATTCGTCAATTGTTGGCAATTTTTTTTTCTGGAGTTGAGATATAAAAGACTGTATCGAACTTCAGGAAAAGAAAAAGAAAGTCGTTGTCTTGAGTTCACGTCCTCCACAAAACGTGAAATTAGGCATTTTCACGTCGCAGTCTTGCAGTGACGGCAAAGAAAACAACAACTCTGCACAAGCAGTTCTTCTGCCAGTACTTCCCTGCATTAATAGCCTGCAAACAGCAGACGCATTTCCGGTCGTCGCTTCTCTCCCTCCGAAAATTATTTTCGGAGGGAGGGAAGCGACGACCGGAAATGCGTCTGCTGTTCGCAGGCTACCACATTAACTAATGGATATAATCAATAATAATTATAATCAATTTTATATGTATTCTAAGCAAACTGAAATTTTCAAAAGGCAGCACGTGTACCTGCGCTTGCAAATTGGAAGGCACGTTGCTCAAAGTGGCTGTCACGCTGTTTGCTGTCTTTTTTAAAAGCTAAAACGTGTCTTTTATTCGTATCACGTCAATTCCAACATTAAAGTTCCTGTGCTTTATGTAGGCAGCGAATTTGTTTCTTGTGGTCGATTGAAATGGATGGCGAGAATGGACGTGGATTGTAACTCACAAAAATTGGGAAAGCTTTGTCACGTTTTAGTTTATGCGTGAAAAAATATCAAAAATTATTATGGCCTGTGCTTTTTGATGAAACTTGCTTGATATCTTCTTCATAGCTTCGCAGGAGCATTTTGTGTTTGGCTTAAGCCACCAACTAAGAATTTCTGCACAGAATTGACCTAATCCGGCCTCGTGACAGTAGCCCCTTCAATGTTTAATTCCTTCTATTTATCCTGCTTTTCTTAATTCGTTATGATAAGAACATGCATGATTCTGTAGTTTGATGATCGCCAACAAGAAGGAAGTCATTCTGAAGTTAAAACAACTTTATTGATGCCGGGCTCTTGTTCCTTTTTTAGGTGCACAAATCGTGGGTCCAATCAGAGGTTCGATCAGGGGATTTGTGGGATATGTGGAAACGACTGTTGAAAACTTTGACTTGTTAATTGATCTGGGGAAGCTGAGGTCAGCTTCCTCTCCCACTGAATCTATCCAAAGAGTTTGAAATAGAGATAATACTGAAAAATTGTCTTCTTACTAGCAACTGGATGGACTAAATGAAGAAGCCCTTGCGAAATCTTGGGAGATAAATTAAAATGTCTTCACTGACTTCCTCCCTTCTCCTTCGAAGTATCTCCACGATTTAACACAGCAGTCTTGATAATGGAGGTAGGGACAAAAAGACAGACAGTAAGTTGTGGTCAAATTGTTTCAAGGCGGAAGACAGAACACTAACAGTATTCATCATGTTGATGTAATGAACCGTGGTTTTGCTCAATGTGCGTTGCGGGCTGATATTTCTAGGTAATATTAAATGATAAAATTCTTATGTGCGCAAGAGACGAGGGCGCTGCTTGTAAATATATGACAATAGTGTAAGCTACAACCAACGCTCCGGCTATGAATTCCGTGTCTATGCTGGACAGACTTGTTTTTATTTTAGGAATAAAAAATATATGAATTACGTGTTGTTGCTGTTGTCATTTCATCTTGCATCAGAAACACCAAATCTCCTTTTTTTCTAAAATTTTCTGTTTTAATTCATGAAGAGCTGAAGCCATGAAACCTTTTCATAACTTGGAGTGTAATCATCATAATTAAAAACTGAATAATTGGATAATGCAAGTCTAGAGCTCTGATTGGCTTAGCCATCTGGTATATTAAAAGTATTATTGAATTCGGCTTTCGTATGATATGAAGAATTCTGCTGATCGAGGAGAGTTTTATCCTCGATGGATAACACCCTCCTCGATCTGCAGAATTCTTGATATCCTACGAAAGCCGAATTCAATAATAGTTTTAATATTCCTTCAAAATTATTGCAACTTTAAAACAAGCTAAAACATGCTAACCTTGGTCGTTGTAAGTTCACATTGATAATGTATCTTTATCGGGAAGTTTAAGAGATAAAGGTCTGTTCAGGTCTGCAAATATACTCCAAATAGAAGGTGTCGTCTTCTTGCTGTTCTTGCAGATAGAATTTCGCCGTGAAACGAGTAAAATGTTCCGCCGACTGTTCAGCCATTTTGTTCTCTCTACCAAAACAACTGAACCTCGTTCCAGGTTTTCTCGGTTAACGGTTCAATAACCCGCAACAAGGTATCACTTTTGACGTCATCCGTTCATTAATATTAAGTATTGGTTTCTTTATTGTATTTTATTCTAATAAGTCACTCAGATTATCCGGGAAATAAATAAATAATTATGAATTTGTTGTGCTCAAATTCCATGCATATATGTTCAAATGCGCATTACAATGAACGTTACACGCTAAAAGTGAAAATTATTCACAGATCTGATTGCCAAAGGAAGAGTGTTCCAAAGTTTTGGGGCGGCATATGCAAAAGAGCGATCACCCAGTGTTGCCTTGGATAACGGCTTTGGATAACTAAGGAGGAGGCTGTCCTTAGAGCTTCTTAGGTTATACCGTGAAGTTGATTTGATACTAATTAATGAATCAATATAGGTAGGTGCCAAACCCTTAAGAGCCTTAAATGTAATTAAAAGAATTTTGAACTCAATACGAAACTTCACTGGGAGCCAATGTAAATCAAAAAGGAGCGGTGTAATATGGCAAAATCTGCTTTGCTGGCAGATCAGTCTAGCGGCAGCATTCTGTATTCTTTGTAGCTTGTTTATACGGTAGTCGGGAAGACCATACAGAAGGCTGTTGCAATAATCAATCCTAGAAGTAATAAACGCATGAACAAGAGTCTCAGTACACCGCCTTGAGAGATATTTCCGTATACGCCGAATATTGTAAAGATAATGAAAGGAAGAACTGGACAACTTTCTGATATGAGTAGACATCGAAAGCTTGGAGTCAAACCAAGAACCAAGGTTTCTGGCAGAGGTTACTGTAGAGACATTGCAGGATTTGGATTTGATCTAATTAAATCTTTTAATTTTCTTTGACCTCTGTTTCTTACGGCTTAACAAAGATTTTAGTTTCTTTGATTTTCTCCGTAATGCCTGGATCTGAATAACTACATGCATGGTTATTTCCTGCGGCCCAGCTCTTAAAGTGTCGTTTGCAGGATGTCGAATTTTCACGGATAGTAAGATCTTCAGGTATGAGTTGTACACTTTAGCTGTGGGTAGTACACAAAACACATCATTTCCCCTGAGTAGCGACTGCAAAGCTTCCCTCTGCTCCGATTTTAAAGCAAATCCAAGTTCTTGGGTGAGCAAATCCAGGGGATCAACATCAGCCATTATACAGCGAAAGCGTCAGGAATTCATCACGCGAAATGACTTGTTGAAAACATTACTTGACAGCTTGTTGACAGCTTGCATTGAATTTAGCCAATGGGAAAATTTCCCGTGGCTGGGGAAGCGGGTAATTCGAACGAATATAACGTATGCAAAGCGGACAGTCCGTATTTTTAGCGTCTCTCCCCAGTCTCACTCTCCGTTTTCAGCCTCGTTCCAGACCTTTCGTTTGACTGTTGGCGCTTACTTGAATACGCAAAAATACGGACTGTTTTACAGTCTAAATTAGTGCTAGAAAAGCAGGCTTATTGTGGGGACTGAGCATGAAGAAATCAATACTGTAGGTCAGGCTAAATGGGAGAGTGACCTTTGACCGTCCGATCGAGGTCCCTTCCCCAAGATTTAAAAAAAAAAAACAATAAAGAAAAAAAGTCACTTGTAGATTGTCTAATTGAGCTTGCAAACCGCGGCTTCGGTATGTCCACGGATGCCTTCCTTAAATCCTGTTAAAACAGTGAAAAAGTTCCAAGACAAGGAAGTAAGAATTACACCATTTAACAGCCGCTCGCGTTTCCCACTATACCCCAGTCATTTGTTAAGTTTTATATCACGGTACTAGGTTATATTTTTGGAATCGATTTCCAGGCTACTTTGCAAGTGCAAGAGAAGCTTATAAGTTGCTTGCCTGTCGAAATTTATGTCGTTATTGTTGTGGCCGGATACTGGACCAGCTGTCCGGATACTGGGCAAACATGGATAGGAGCTCTGCAAAAATATTAATTTCGCGATGGAAACAAAGCAAAAAAAGTTAAACTGTCTTTCGTCATATTAAGGACTAAATAGATTTTCTCTGGGCCAAATTTCAGAACTCTTGCGATTAACATAGGAAAGTTATTGCAATGTTAAACTGAAGTGTCCAGATACTGTGCAACATACTGTATACCATGCTCTTCAAATATTTTAATCGTACGCGTCTGCTCAAAACTAAAAACAAGCTGAAAATCGGCCGCGGTATTTACAAATAAATTCGGGAAGAATTCTCGATATTTTGTGGGCGTTTCTAATAAAACAATTATTCCACTCGCGCTTGTTGGATATGAGATGATTATAGCCAATTAACTCGGCGCTACACGCCTAGTTGGCTATGTACCACCTCATATCCAACTTGCACTCATGAAATAATTGTTAACTATACGATTTAAGGGAGTACAGTCAAACCTGAATGAAGCGAACCTGTAGAACCAAACGTAACGGAAGATAAACGTTTCCGTTGATTCTTAACCTGATTCTTCTTCTTCTTCTTCTTCTTCTTATTATTATTATTATCACCTCTTTTATGAGTAGCTGTGATCAAAGAGTCTTCTAATCCCAACCTTTTCCCCGTCAACCAGGTGAACCAATAGAGAGATCAGTAAGCATCGCGTTTACGGCAAACGGCAAACGTGAGATTCAAGTTGAGAAATTTTCAAAATGAGAAGTGATCAGATTAAAGGAGCTTAAAACAATTCTTATGGATAGAATTGGCGTGAATCTACCGATTTCGGTGTGGTTATAATGGACAGTAAATTACGACAAGTAAAGGTGAAACTTGACCACGTGGTAATTCACGTTTGCCTGCTCCCGTAAAAGAGTTGCTTAATCTCTCTTATATGGTTTTCGTGCGGCGCAAAAGTTATCCGGTATAGAGTGAACAAAGCCCAAGGAGCGCTTTAAAGAATCGTGGGAATTGCGGGCAAGAACGTGTTTCCTTTCTATCCCTCGCCCTTCTTTCTTTCTTCACCCTCGTGTCAATTTTCTTAACGAACTCGAGCGGAAATGCTTGCTACGCAGGCTAGAATCAGGAGCCTAATAGACTCCTGCTAGAATTTATTTATTTGGAAAACAACTGGTTTTGAAGGTGGAGATTTGAAATTGGCGCTAATTCCTACGAATAAAGAGCCCATTGTGCTGTCAATACGCCATTCGAGTGGGTCTTTTTCCCAACTCGCCAATCACAGCGGAAGGTACTGTTATCAAGTCCGCGCTCTTGCCCTACTAGTCTGTGTATTGACTTCCCCGTCCCCGTTGAGTTTTCCCGCGCAGAGACGCGGCTGTCCTGCACAGTTTAGCACTCCTCCAACCATACAACAAAAGGAACGCTCATAAGCTCTATCTTACCAACATGATGCCTTGTGCTTATGTTAAGTGGCCGTCTTATTATGGAATAGGCAAAGTGAGCACCACTTATCATGATCAGCAACAAAAAGATAAATGAATTCTCGAAATGAAATACTTACCTTTAGGTACTAGTACTTGGTCCTACGTTCTGTAGCTTTTTTTTGATGTTTTTTGTTTTGTTTATATTGCGTTGTCGTCAATAAACAGTTCAGTCGAAAAAGTTGCGAGGAACATTGATCGGTGTCTCTCCAACTGAAGGAAGATTAGTCTTTCTCCGTCATATTTTCCTACTCCTGATTTGGTTCCGCTGAGATGAACCTTCAAGTGGCCCTGTTTGTTTGTTTCATACATAATTCTCATTTCGATGACTATTTCAGAAGCTATCATAGGTTGGTGACTGTCTTTGACTGCCATTGTTACAATCAAACGAAGGCAATCTCAAATCCAGTAGTGACGTAAGACACTTTTATGGTTGAGAAGAGTATGGAGGAAAACTTGTTGAGGTTGATGCCTTAATCAAAAGATAAGTGCGGTGGGAGAGGTCTTTAAGGGAACGGTGTCACAGGATTCATCAGGATAAAGGCCTTGGGCAAGATGATGAAAATAGCTCCAAAACTAGTTATCATAAGATCTTGACGTACCTGTGAAGCGGCGCCAATGTAAACGTCTGTGTCAGTATGGTGTTTACGCTGTTATTTCTCTTACTATTCACGGCACATTCGTTTCTTCCGACGTCACCAAGGGGTAGTCAAGATTGCTTTGACGTTCTTTTTATATCAGTTCAGAAGGGCACTTATCATACTGTCTATGATTTAAAAAAGAGAATGGAGAATTTTTCTCCTTCTCTCATATTCTGGAGTCCCATATGATCAAAATATTAAGTGTGAAGATACTTCCAGTGAGGTCATAATTGGGTGTGAAGGGGCTTCTCATAGTCATCCTGTCGTTATCGAAGACAGCTTTAGACAGCTCAAAGGAGTCTGAAAAAATAGCCAAGAAAAAAGAGCTGAACATGATTTATCATTTACATTGTCATGAATATATGTGAATGTTAAGTAAAATTCAAAACAGTTATTTTCGGTTAGATAGGGTGGATTTGATCGGACAAGTAGGATAAAGCTGATTTATGATTTCTAAAGTCATGCAAACTATGTCCTTGTAAGATACCTCTGCGGGACAATGCGCCTATGAAAACGAAGTAGTTCAAATGGGGCTGAAGTGGGGACTACAAAATGATTTATGATTTCTAATGTCAAGCGGCCAATCCTGAGATGACGTCTGGTATTTCGGTAACTGAATGCGGTTTGTTCCACGCAAATATAGCTTAGAGGCATAGGGTTTCATTCAAAATAAAATGAGATAAGCTGATTGAAACGTAGTAGCTTTATCTCTCTCTGGTGAGATGCATTAGTTCTCCGATTGGGACAACATTTACTACCATTGGATCAATTCAATTTCTGTGATGGGGAATAACTCACTGGTGATTCTGGGACTTATTTTTTGTTCATGGTTAAGAGGAAGTGCTGCTGGTGAGATTTGGTATTGTTTGTAGGTTTGCTTTCCTTGTACCAACGGCTTTGACTTTGTTTCCTATCCTTCCCCGGCGTCTCATAATTTGGCTGTACAGAAATAAACGCGCAGGATAGGCGGTGTACATGTATTCATATCCAGTATTGTACAGTTCGATTAGGGCGCATCTTAACGTATATCAATACAATTAAGGTTTTTATTTGAAAGACATTCCAGATTCATTGTCCGCGCTTACTTAATTGCAATAGCATTGATTCCACCGCCTAACGGCAGAAATACGCTATCTTAATCTCTTTGTTACCTTACTAAAGTTGCCGCTCATTATGGTCACAATATTTGAATGTACTGACGAGTCATAATGGGACATTATGGCTCTTGATGTATTACATTATCAGTTTTGGGAGAGACTATAAAAGATTTGCATTCCCTGATCGCGTGTTTGTACATGCACTTGTTTCTTAATAGTTGACATATCTATGGGCGTCAAACACTGTTCTTTGACGACAAATGGTCTCAAATACTCAGCTTTTGTATTCCACAGTATGATCCATCTGATCGTTTTCTTGTTACAGTGCAGTGTATTAATCTTGTACATTCTGTATCAATGGAAGTTGACGTTGTCATAATAGAAAAAATATTTGGTCTGGAATGATATCGAAGAGGTCATCAAAAAACTTCAAGTTCCTCAGCATTCAAGTCTTAGTCACGTCCAAAACTTCTGTCGCAGGTTATTTCGCATTAGTTTCGTATTACCGTAGAGACTTACGATGCCCCTTTCGTCCGATCTGTTTTTTAAGTAAAGTCAGAATTTATGCACGGGATCTTAAGCAGTATGTACTTGTAAAGCACTCTATCACAAAACCGCTAATCTTAACTAGTCCCTGTTTACAGACATGTACGGAAGTTTGGCCGTCGATGCAATTATCAACAAATTTGTCATTGCCGCTTAAGCGGCTTTGAAACAAAACGAATGGTCATTTAGATCAACACTAACTGGCGTATTGTACCATAGAAAAATTATGATATTCACGTTTTAACTTCGTCTCTTGTCATTCAAAAAGTATACGCCATATCACCTCCACAAAGTACATGAAAGGAGCTCTTTATTTAAAATTTGCCTACTGTAAGCGTTTTACGCAGATCATCTTAGAATCCATAAAATCTCTTAAAGCACAATGTTCTGGAGCAATAAACCATGAATCGTTTGGAAATAAGATTCGACATTTAAGCTCTGTTGGCAATTCTTTATGCGTTATTACAAGTGGTTCAAAATTGATTTGATGTCTGCAAAGGTGCGAGACTTAAACACGATAAGTAAGACTACAAAATAGAATGGTAATAATTTTAAGGGGGAGTGCAACCCAAACCACGAGAGTTGCGAGTGTACCCAATAAAGAAACCAATTTAGTATTAAGTCTGGAGCCGCCAAACGATCTCTGCATTTTTTAGATTGAATGACCAGTGTACGCAAATAAAGTTTCTACTGTACGTGACAAATCTACAATATTGGACAGAATCTCTGAAATGGAACAGTAAACCCCCATCCCCCAAAACAAGGATGAAGACGCAAGAGCCAAAACCCACCATTTTCTCATCCTTGATATGGGGGAGAAGGGGGGGGGGGGGGTAGTTTCCATCTATTTTGTCCAAGATTGAAATCTTGGACAGAATAAAATGGACAACAACAACCCCCCCCCCCCCCCCCCCACCCCAAACCAAGGATGAAGCCGCGCAAAAGCCAAAATGGGCTATTTCCCCATCCTTCATTTGGGAGGGGGGAGGGGGGTACAAATTTCCATCTAGTTTGTCCAAGATTGCAGCTTCTTTACAAAAATGGATCAGTACAGTGAAAGTGAACACTGTCGATATAAAATTCAAATAATGATTTTATATATAGTGTTCTTAAAATCGAGTGCAAGCTTCTAAGACGTTAATTATTTTCCTCTCGATTCAGGTAATTGTGTATAAACAGTTTTAGTAAAAACATCCTTTAAAGTTTTTTCCTTTCTATGTAATGGCAATGGATCGTGAATTTAACACTGGCGGGTCGCTTGATTGCCACTGCTATCTAATGCGGATACCTTTAAAAGCTGGCCTTACTGTTAAATGGCCTCAGTAATTGCTAATTCTTATTGCTGGCCCTCTTTGGTAGTTCATAAAAATTTAAATAAAATACAAGTCTGCATTCTCTGGCCTACCAAGCCTCGCATTCACGCATTCGAAACCAGGCCGTTTCGCGCGGCGGCCATTTATGAATACGGTGTATAGAGCGTCATACTCAACTAATTGTCCATGGCACTTTTAGGTTCAAAGTACATTAGAGAGTGTCAGAGAATCTCAATTTACCCATAAACATTCATTCTCTGTAAAACGCTAAAATTTTCAAATAAACTCGTACTAATATGAAAATTTGATAGTATAACAATGGATCTTTGACTTTTATTACGCTTCCATAATATCATCTCAGTAGTGAGTTTACGCAACAGGACGGCAGGAAGAAGAGGACGGTAAAACGCTTGTGTGTGACAAACGTGAAGAGCTATTACTTGTGTGCTTTTTCGTGATCTTCACTTAAAATTAAAGTTTCCTGGTCTTTACAAAAATATCTGTTTAAAGGAAAGTGAAGTTTGGTGAAAAGTTATTTCAAACAAAATTATTGTCACGCGTGTCACACAAGGCTTGCCGTCTTCTTTCCTTTCCCGTCCTGTTGCGTAAGTTTACTATTATAAAAAAAAACTGACAATGTTGTTCCTTCAATCCAAAGGAACATTTTTTTGTTTGGACACAAGAAAACCAAACTATTCTTAACGAATGTGTACTTATTCCTCCAGGCAGATAATTCTCATCCTATTCTGCTCCAGGTCCATCTCTTTATATTTCTAAAACTAACTTTGATTTAATTCTCAAGATTGTTCCAGAGCCCTAGGAATGCAAAGTGGAATTATCAGAGATAAGCAAATAACTGCTTCATCGCAATCAGCTGCAATTTTTTTCAAGCCGTCTAACGCCAGATTAAACCGCAAACAAGGGTAAGCTATAACAAGATACAGATTCCCTTCATATTTATTCATCTTTTACCGTTTCATGCATGACATAAATTTACTAACCAAGGGTGAAAGCTGAGAATGCTCTAGCCCGATACTTCCCTCCCTGTTCTTATGATGTTATCATCTGCTACATTTGTATGGCGCTGAAAAAATTTAAAGATGTGATTGTAGTATATTAAAAATATATAGGACAATAATTTATACTATCGATGTGCCTTTGCAACGGCGTTTCCAGGTAGTGGGCAACCGTACTGTTCTAGCATTGGTGAACTTAAGGAAAATGATCGCAGAAGAATTCTTGGTTATCCGAAGACGAAATAGCCCACTAAAACTATTTATTTGGCAGTTGTATGCAACATCATTCTTAACAAACGCGCACTTTGTGTATTTACGAGATGAGTTGATATCAGTATAAGGAAATCACATTGCTTTTATTTTTTAGAAGGAACACTGGAGGCTGGTGTGCTGATGTTACTGACCAGAACCCATATCTTCAAATTGACCTGCTCAGCTCTTACACTATCACTGCATTGGCCACTCAAGGAGGCCATAACAACTGGATTGAAAAATACAGTTTGTCTTTCAGCTATGATAACATCAGCTGGTTTAATCACACGGCCCACGGCACACCTATGGTGAGGAAATGTCAATAACTAGGAACTTCTATCTCATTTGAAAGTTATTTACCCTAGTCAGTACGAAAGGTCTGGGTGGTTACATTTGTATCACGATTTTAAAACTGCCTAGGAAAGTAGCATTACTTTAATATTATGTCCTAGAGAACCTAATAATGATGATGATGATGATAATAATAATTATAACAGATTCCCACTATCTTGCTAGCTCCTTCAACTGATTTCAGCTTGCAGGTTAAGCGTTTTCCCAGAATTGTAGGTAGCCTGTGTACAGCCCCCTCCCATCAAACAAAATCCATGAGAGGGGTTGCAAAAGTGCATTCGATAAAGGATCCAAAATTATTTAATGCTGTGGATAACGAATTCCATCTTCCAAAAGGCAAGGGGGTTGATCATTTCACACTAGTTTGCTTGTTGACTCTAAACGGAAGGTAAAGATGTGATTTTTTTCAGATTTTATCTGGAAACAATGACGATTCATCGATTGCGTGGAATAATCTCACACGTCGTTTGACTGCTCGTGTTTTGCGTATTCACCCTATGGTAGTAGATAAAGCCATCTCACCCTGTGTCCGACTGGAGGTGTATGGATGCAAACCAAACCAAGGTATGCAACCCTGTATTAGAGTTCTAGTTTTTTTAGTGCTTATGATACAATTTTCTTTGCTAACCGCCATCTGATGCTTTCAGGCCGGAACGCTTTTCTAGCTTTTCTAGCTATTAGCACAAACCCTGTATTTAACATGTTTGACTGCTGCATGGCACATGAATCAATTATTTAATCCTCACTGGTGCAGAAGATTTTTTGTAACCTCCTTGCAATCGAAAATTTCTAAAAAGTCCTTGAAAGACTTTATTGTTGGTGCTAAACATTGAAGTTGTAGTAGGGAATCAGTATGCAGTATTCGGGTAGAGAACAATTCTCCTTGTCGGAGAAACGATAACAGTTCCTTATTTACTTTAATAATACCAACTGTATGATGGGGTTTACACTCGGTGTCCTGTTTTTCCTCTCACGTCCATTGTGGCACTGTTTCATAGATAACGCACGACAATTACGTACAACAACTGTAGTTATCTTAATCTGTTTAATTTTCATTGATTTAATAAATAGAGGATATTACACGGTGGCGCGAAGATATGAATTTTATTTTCGAGTGGCAAAACAATATTTTACTCACTCGCTGCGCTCGTTCGTAAAATATTGTTTTTGCCACGAGTAATAGAGGGAAATGACCGAAATTACGTCATCGATAAACTCACTAGTGAGATTATGGAAAATAAACCACTCGGGTCCCGGATGTAGCGTTTATGAATTTTACGAGTGGTATATTTCCCAGTAAAACACTCGTGTCTATATAATAAATTCATTTACATTTGAAATGACAGACTGTAAAACGCCAGTTGGTGTGGAGCGTGGGAAGATCACCAATCAGCAGATGACCGCAACATCTTCATATGCGCAATACGACGCCTCTAATGGCCGCCTTCATAACAAACTTAGTATACACAGCACAGGCAAGTTGGTTGGGGGCGGATGGTGCACCGATAAATTGGATTTACATCAGTTCCTACAGGTAATCGTGGCTAGAATTATCCTCCACCTTTTCAATTTTCGTTAAAAAATTATTTATTTTAAAGACAAATGGACTGGTATACTGCTATCGTTAATCTGATTATGAATGATAGGTTCAGCGCGGGGCAGGAGATTTATCCATTGAGGTCGCTTATAATATATCTTATTTGCTTTTATAATAGAGTATTTTTAGACTCACTGTCAACAGGAAGGAAAGATTCTACATTCATATTGTTTTGGTGAAGTACGCTCACGCTTTGGTTGCTAGCTAACTTCCGGTGATCGGCAACAAAATGCCAATCACAGTTCAAAATATCAATTATTTAACACTTTTTAAAATAACTAAAGATAAAATTAAAGTGGCTGTCTTTTATTTACCTTGTGCATAATTTGGTAAGTTTGTCTCATGAAATCCATTAATTTCCGGGTCGGTAGATTTCCTTTGTGTACGCTCCCTTTTTTGACATTCGTCACACAATATGCGTTGTAAGGACGTTTGGAGGCTGTTATCCACCAAGGCCATTCCTTTCATAGTAAAAAATGTGAGATGCGTGGCATAAATTATGCAAAATCCAAATATTATATACCTCTAAAGCTAAGGCACAACTTTCGTTCGACTAATGAGAGCTATGGTCCAAGTCGTGTGTGGGTAATCTGTAGGGAAATATCTTATATTAACAGTGACAATTTCATCACCCTTATCCATGGTACAATACCGTAATGGCTTCCTTTAATGAGAGCATGAGCAGAAGTGGCAATGTTTTTGGTTCTTTTTTGTTCAGGTTGATCTTGGTTGGGTGCGGTCCGTCTCTGGTGTAGCTACTCAAGGTCTAGGCGACATGGCTGGCAATTTTGTTTCGCAGTATAAACTGAACTACAGCACCGACGGATCGATATGGAAATCCTACTTGGAACGGCCTGGAAGCCGGAGCAAGGTATATCGATCTTGCATTATTTTTATGCGAATTAAATACCAAATTCTGAGACACGTTCTGATTAACGTAGTATCGAACGGTCAATCGGCCTGACCAAAGATTAGACAAGACTGTGGCATGTAAGCACGATATGGTCAGAGTATCCTCAAAATGAATAACAGAGAAATTTGGTGTATGACTTAAACCTTGCCTAAGTGTAAGAAGCTCCAGTTTGCTCTACTATAAACAAGTCGATACAAGTCGATTAGCTTGTGTCCACAGTTGATAGACTGCTAGCAGTCCCTCAGGATGGTCACGCGAGCGAGGAAATCGAGCAAGCGAGCGAAACGGCA
The DNA here is from genome assembly GCA_038088405.1 of Porites divaricata. Taxonomy (NCBI): domain Eukaryota; kingdom Metazoa; phylum Cnidaria; class Anthozoa; order Scleractinia; family Poritidae; genus Porites; species Porites divaricata. Next base: position 10,860,023 of record JBBMOI010000012.1, on the reverse strand, counting down.
AAAGACAACGGGGCATGCTGCCCAAATACAATACTGTCTCGTTACTAATCTGAAAACACCCTTTTTGAAAGTACCCAAGTAAAAATTCGGGCACGGTACCGTTGCGTGAGTACAAGGTCAGAACTTGAGTTCCCAGTTCAGTTCCCTGTGTGCATACTTTTGCGGGCAATTCCAAAGATATCCACATACTTTGACTACCCGAGACGACCTGCTCAGATCATGATTCAAAATGGCATCTGATAGGGTGAAATGAAACAAATTTGTACAGTCGGTTATATAATAGATTTAGCCAGAGCTAAAAGCGAAGCTCCCGTTTATAATTATTGAAGAAAGAGCCTTCTCGATGAGCAAAATTCACTTTAATGACAACGATGAAGGAATCAATCTACAACCGAACAGGAACGCAAAAATCACAATACAATACAAATAGACTTAGCTGATGAAGCGAGGGCACTTACAAGAAGTCCATAAGGCGAGGAATAACTAGCTTAGTCCTTCAAATCGCTCACAGCGTTGAAAACATAAACATGGCCGACGCGTTTGGCCGTGCACGTCAGTCCCCGGTCAGCGGGTTTACTTAAGAGAAGGCCTGGTACTGGGTTGACCAGCGGATAACTCTGCATCCCCCCCAGTCCGGAGAGCTACAGACTAACGTAGGGTGACGGACTCAACGTGGTACCCATATGCCCGTCTCAGGTTCGAAACGTTTTGGTGGGCGACGTTCACGACATGATCGTGGTGGCGCTGGCAGGGGTGACGATGGCTCTGGTAACGATGCCGGTGATACGTGAGGTTCCGGGACCGGTGCGGTGTCTGAGGTGGGGGCTTCAGACGGCTCATGTCCTGACGGAGTGTGATCAGCTAGGGTGGGGCCCTCTGTAGTGGGTGCTGAAGGGTCGTCCAGGGTCACAGCGAATGGGTCAGGTGCTGGAGGTAGGGGTGTGGATTTCTCCTGGCAGGGCGGTGGAGGCATCGAAGGGTGGGAGCCAAAGTCCGCTGAGCGAAGGGGCATTGGTGGCGGCTGCGCGGTGGGACGGGCAGTGTTCGACAGGGAGGGGGGTACCATTGGCTGCGGCTCGATGGTAGGTGTAACCGGGGTATAAGCACGAAGGAAACGACGATTGCGTAATGTGAGGCGTCCGGAGCCATCTACCTTGACCCTGTACTGATCGTGGCCTAGGGATTCGACTACGATCCCTGATCTGTCCCATTTGGTGGGGCTGGGGCCATGCTGGTTCTGAAGAAACACTTTTTGGCCAAGGGCTAAGGGCCGGAGTGGACGTGAGTGTGCTTTTAGGGACTCAGTGGTGCGAGTGAACCGTGAACGGAGAGCTTGTTCCTTGGCAGCCCATGCCTGGCGCCAGAGGGGGCGCACATGAGGATTGGAGAATTTCTCCAACCGATTCACGAAGGAGAGTGTGTCTCGTAGGGGACGGCCAAAAACGATCTGCGCCGGAGAGATGTGACAGTCCGGGTCGGGTGTGTTGCGTAGCTGCAGCATAGCACGCAGGAAGCGGTCATGATCAAGGCTGCCGGTTGGGCCAGTGTTGGACATGAGGAGACGCTTTGCAGTTTTTACTGCTACCTCGGCTCTGCCATTCGACTGAGGGAAGTGGGCCGAGGACACGCGATGTCGTACTCCCCAGAGACGGAGGAAGGCCTCTGTACAACCTGCAGTGAATTCTGGGCCACCATCACTGGAAAGTTCTTCCGGTACGCCAAACGTGGCGAAGAAGGAACGGAGGTGGCGAATGAGGCCAGCAGCGCCTGCAAGGGTTGTGCCTGCTGGGGAACCAAACACCTCTACCCAGCCAGAAAGGCGGTCACCTACTACCAAGTAGTGGCGGCCGCCGTAGGTGAAGAAGTCGGCGAACACTGCTTCAAATGGAGTTGAAGGTGGCGTGGTAGGGAGAGGAGGTGTGGCTGCCTGTGCGGGTGCATTTCTGTTGCAGTCTGCACATCGGTCCCTAGTGTCGCGGATGTCTTTTGACATGCCGGGCCAATAAACTATGGCACGGGCACGCTGTTCCATCATCGATGTTCCTTGGTGAGCGGCATGGAGGTTTTGCAGTACTCGGGAGCGGAGGGACGAGGGGACAATGACTCGATCCTGATACAAGAGGACACCCTCCTGTGCATACACGGACTCGCAGATCGGCCACAGTGTGGCGAGAGAGGGGGTGTTGCGGGCAAGACTGGGGGTCCCTTGGTCAATAAGCTTCAGGAGTGTGCTCAGTGAGGTGTCTGAAGCTGTCGCCTGTGCGAGGAGGGACCACGTGATGGTACCAAGTTCCTGAGTGTCCTGGCGGATGGACGCCATCAGCGCCGATTCTACGTGGTCGGGGATGCTGGACGCTCCAAGGGTAGTACTGTTTGCTGAGCCTGACGGTGAAGGGTGCCTGGATGTTGCATCAGCAGCATGGTTGGTTTTGCCGGGCAGGTGTGTGATGTCGAAGCGCCAGGGAAGGGTACGCTGTTTAAGTCGGAACAATCGGGAGTTGGTTATCTCGTCCAACGTACGGTCGCCGAATATCTTGATCAAGGGCTTGTGATCAGTGACAACGACGAGATTATCACAACCTTGGGTGAAGTAGCGAGTTTGCTCAAGGCCCCAAGCGACAGCCAGGGCTTCACCTTCGATGGCCGCGTAGCGTTGTTCTGCAGAGGACAGGAACCGAGAGCCAGCGAGGGTTATCCGCCATCCCCCAGGGCAGCAGTCTGGGATGCCTGAGGGGCAGCTGCATTGTTGTTGGAGAAGAAAGTAGCCAATGCCACGCCTGGACCAGTCAGGGCGAAGGCAGGTGCGTCTATGCATGTCGAAGATCTCCACACCCTGACGGATGGCGCAAATGATGGCGTCTTTAGATAACTGGAAGGCCTCCTCCAAGTGAGGGGACCATGAGAACTGGCAGCGGGGACTGAGGAAGGGCTTGAACGGCTCCATTATGTCACGTAGCTGAGCATAGTTGGCCACCTGGTTGACTAGGCCAAACCAACTTCTAATATCCGTTGTCGATGCCGGGGAGGGAAAGTCTCTGATGGCATCAAGGTATTTCGGGAGTGGTTCGATGGTGGAGTCTGATACTCTAAATCCTGCAAAGTCTACGCTCCTCTCTGCGAACTGGAACTTGTCTGGGTTTAGCACGATGCCGGCCCGACCTACACGTGTGAGGAAGTCAATGGTTCTCCACCAGTGCTGCTCGAGGTCGGAGTCATAGTGTACGGTGTCGTCGACGCAGCGTTCTTTGCGCTCGAAGGTCGACAGTACAGCATCGAAGCGGCGGTTGTAACCATCTCCTGACGATAGGAATCCTTGGGGCGCCCTTGTGTACCGCCAACGGCCGAACGGAGTGATGAAAGTGGTCAAGTGGCGATCGGATTGCCGCAGAGGGACGCTGTGGTAGCCGTTCCAGGCATCTGTGACGGTCTTCCACGTGTCTTTGGGAATGCGACGTGCAAGATGGAAGGGTGTCTCGGTAGCGAATGTCTCACGTTTACAGAATTTGTTTAGTGGGGAGAGATCTACAGTGCGACGGGGGGAGCCATCATGCTTCCGGGTAATCACCATTCGGTGGCACCATGTCACTGGTTCACCATATGGTACGCGTTCAATAACACCAAGAGCCTCGTCTCGCAGGAGGTCTTCATACACTCGCTGCTGCCAATGTAGCGGTACAGAGGCCGGGGTGTGGCATGCCTTTGGTGTGGCAGTCGGGTCGACGTGAATCTCGATCGGTGGACCCTCCATGTTTGGTAATGCGCGGTGAGGGCACGTGTTGAAAGTGGAGGAGGCATATCGGTGAAGTAACCACTTTTTCATCTGCCCGTTGTTTTCTGCGGTGCAGGGGAACGGCAACTCAGAGGGGCGTGGTGGTGTGGCGTCACGCTGAGGGCATGAGCATGTGATGTCACGTTGGTCGCTCGATGTATTGCAGCCGTTGTTAATAGCCCGCACAGGGTTGATGGGCGGTAGCTCATAAGTGGTATTTACAGACTCAGGGTCGCTGGTGTGGCATCTCCCTGTCGGCGTGTCCACCGTCTGGGGCGAGGGGAAGTAATTCGACAGGATACCAAGGTTGAGTAAGGAGTCGTACGACAAGTACATAGCTTGGACAGAGGTGCTGACATAAATCATTGAGCGGCACGATGTTGCCTCACTGTTATGGGGCCTCGTTGTGATCTCGGCGAAGAATGCGCCCTCGATAGAGATGGGAGAGCGGTTGGCGGCTGACAGACCAAGGCTGACGGGTAGAAGGTCGTCATGAGAGAACCCACAGGCTAGGAAGTCTTTCATTGACCATAGGTCGGACTGTGCGCCGGTGTCGGCGATGGCAGAGACCTCTGCGTGAGTGTGTGAGGTGCGAGTGGGGTTGCCATATCTGGTCTGGGCTGAGGTGTCAACAGAAATGGTGATTGGGACTCTGGGGTGTTCTCTGAGGCGCGCCTGTTTCCATTCACCCTTTGTAAAAACATGATGGTCAAGTCTCACAGGTGGGCGTCTCCCTACGGTGCCATGTGTTGTGGGTGCGCGATTGTGGCGACGTCGCTGGCGGGTTTTGCTGGAGTGACACGCTGCAACCTGGGATATCGGGTCTGAATCGAAGGCCTGGCTGGTAGGTGGGGCCGCTGGGGGCGTATGATGAGGGCGTTTCCGGCGGCGGCGAACCCTGTAGCAATTGATGCAGACGGTATGAGGTTTAGTGTTCCAGCCCCGAGTCCCCTCCGTGAAAATCTTAAAGAGGCTCTTGCAGTCTGGGCACGTCGCTTGTTTGGCCTGGTCCACTCGAGACGGGGTCGTTGTAGGGGTCTCTTTCGGTGGATCTTGTGGGCGCTTGAATGAAGAGACAGCAGACAGGGTTGATGACGGGAGGGCATTACGTGCCATCTCCTTATTTTCAACGAGGGCGATGACGTCGTTGACTGGGGTCTTAAGAACATCCTTGGTCCCAAGAACTTCCCGGCGAATGTCGGGGTCAGATATCCCATTAAGGAGGACGTCTCGTATGGCGTGGTCGGTGTAGTCGACATTTTTACCGCACTCACATGTCGTAGTAAAGGCACAGGTTTCAGCCTTTCCACGTACTCTCGCGGTAAACGCGCGAAATGGTTCGTCGCGTTCCTGACGTAGTTGCAGCAGCTCGGTGCGTAGGACGCCGGTTGCAACCGGGATTACGGCGAGAGAGCGCATGGCAGCGAGCAGATCTGGTAAAGTACTCGAGGCAGCATCTGGATTGGCTTTAAGGAGACTGTCACCGAGCTCATTTTCTGCGCACTGGAATAACTGGGAGGGCGCAGATGCCTCATCGATGCCTGATCCGGTACGGAAGACTTCCCAGCGGCGGGTGAACACGTTCCACTCCTCGGTCGAGACGCCAATATTGACTTTAGGCCGGTCGAGTTTGGGGCCACGAGGGACAGGCTGTAGCGAAGGCCCAGCGACGTTAGACAACGTACCTTGATGGGCCAAGCCGTGGTTTGCCAAGAGAGCGATGGCGAGGGCCTCTGTCACGTCATCGGTCTTGAAATCGCAGGTGGGGAGAGTACAAGCGATGACTACCATGATTCCTTCATGAAGAAAGAGCCTTCTCGATGAGCAAAATTCACTTTAATGACAACGATGAAGGAATCAATCTACAACCGAACAGGAACGCAAAAATCACAATACAATACAAATAGACTTAGCTGATGAAGCGAGGGCACTTACAAGAAGTCCATAAGGCGAGGAATAACTAGCTTAGTCCTTCAAATCGCTCACAGCGTTGAAAACATAAACATGGCCGACGCGTTTGGCCGTGCACGTCAGTCCCCGGTCAGCGGGTTTACTTAAGAGAAGGCCTGGTACTGGGTTGACCAGCGGATAACTCTGCAATTATGGATTTTAAATTTACTTCATTAATCAATAAAACATTCCAAAGAAGTCCACAAATGTTTACGTAACTTTAGGGGAGAACCATATAACTGAAAAGTATAAACTTGCGATCAATTAAAAGTTAACAAATGGTCAGCAAAAAACTTTTAAAAATGAGGTCAATGAGTTGGCACCTGAGCCCGCGATACAATCATGTGACACTGGTCAGCGGATACCCTATTTTGACAGCGGTCAATTAAATATAATACAGGAGGGAGTCATAAACTTAGGCCTGGGCGCTAGAGGAAATATTGGCGAATGAAATTTCGATGTGTCTGACCATCGTGACGTCACGTTCAAGCCGGCCCGGGAAGGTTTGAAAGAAGGTAAACAAATGCTAGTCGTGAAAAGTTCACGGTCCAATTTCTCAGCAACGGTAAAGCAAATCGTTTCAACAACTTAAGCGAAGCTGCAGATGTTATCATATAAAGTATCAATAACGTAATTTTAGCCTGAAAACAAAAAACAGACTGGCGACAAGACTCAAAAGAGTTGACAAACGCTTCTATCGATCGATAAAAATCATCACCAAGATCATCTTTAATGGCCTGTAAATCAGAAACCCCACAATACTGCCCTTTGAGACAAAAACATAACTTACAGAGCTCAAAACTCTTTCTAATTTTTGGAAAATTAAATCTCATAACAATTTCATAAAAATGATCAGTGGCTTTAAACACTACTTTTCACAGGTACCTTGCGAGTCAGCGGCGAAGTGCAAGAGAAATAAACCATTTAATCCAACAATAAAGCTCTCGAACTGAAACGAATTCGAGGATATCTTTTTATGTCAATGTTTGGACTTAAGAGGTGCTTGAATACAGATTAAGTCTACAAAATTGCCTAAGAAATATGTTACACCCATTGTACGTTTCTCGCCACTTGGGCTGACGCAACTTCCACTGAAAACAATACCTTCAAGAAAAAATCAGAATCAAAACAATGGCTTTTATAAATAGGTGGAAAATATCTCAGAACTGGGAACGGAACGTTAAGGCTAGTGACTCGGCGATTTGAACATATTTATACTTCAAACCTAGACAGCGACATCGAAGCTTATTTGTTAATGGCTTACGACTTGAAGAGAGTGTTCCTGAAGGTACCAAATCTCTTCTCAATGAGAAGACAAATATTCTGTCAAGGTTCAGCTATACCGTTCAATCGTCCCGCCCCCCCCCCCCCCCCCCCCAAAAAAAAATGGTCATAAGAACGCCTTTTAAGTAACTGTTTCCATGGGGGTCCGCATGTTACAACTTTCAGTTCAAATTCAAACATTTCACCGTACATACTTCGATTGCCGAGGCTATTCGGGTGTAAGTTTTTCGTTGGTAAATAATAATTGCTCCGTTTGCTCCTCAGAGGTAAGTATAAGGAAACTACTTCCCAAGTCTGTTGTTATGTGGGAGTATATCTACCTCACTTGAAATTATGCTTCTAGAGCTGATACCACAAGTATCCCAGCAACAAAATACTTACAGTGTAAATCTTTTATTAACACTTTTTTTTACTTTCCATGGAACTATGCAAGATATTCTTACTAAATGAAAGGAAAAGTCAGGAAAATGTCTAGACAGGTCATATTACTGAAGACAGTACAAGAAGTACTGGGCAAGGAGAAAACTAATCAAACTTACTAAACAAAACATTTTGGGTTGTAGTTTCACGTCACTAAAAAACACAACTGAAAATATGTCTGCATTCTCAGGCTAAAGCTTCCCGTGATGAATTGATTTGAATGCTGTGCCTGTTAAAACAAATTATTCATTATTTTTCTTCTAAAATCCTGTCAGTGAGAAGTTTCACGAAAATGATTTCTAGGTATAAATCCTCATCACATTGTCAATAACAAAAAAAAAAAAAGAACAGGTAGATGATCAGTAATGTTATGTTCTGGAGTGACCATAGATGTTTTGATTGAACGATGATGCAGAGGCCAAGAGAATAAGTAATAATGAGAGGCCTGCCAGTCTACTCTCCAATTCTGTTTACATGTAAGACATGTAAGCCTGGAAATGTCATTGATCTACATAGTGTTGATCCTGTAGAAAAAACAGAAATTAAAATTACACCTTTCTAATCCATACCACTATAGTTAGTAGTAACTATGATACTACTGAAAACCTGTTTAAGATTTATGCACCTATTTCAATTTATTAAGGCTGCTCCTATGAACCATGTTTCATAGCCGGGAGTGCACTATGGTAAACCCTTTTGTGGTGGGAAGTTTAATCTTGTTCACGTTCATTGAAATAATTTGTGAAAAGGCGTTCAAGGGAACTTTCAAATCATATGGCTGCTACAATTCTTAAGCATGAGCAAGCTGAAAAATTTCATTTTTAAAATGTCATGGTAAAAAATTAGAAGCCTCTTCTTTTTTAACAAAGGCCAGCTGTCTGATTAAGCTGTGTTTTTGCATGGGCCAGAATGCTGATTATTTCAATAACGCAAATCAACACTGTTCTTTTTTTTATTCAAAGTTATTCATTGTATTGTTGTTCAACAAACGACTTGAATTTGATTTTTTTAACTGCATCCAAAATTCCCATGTGCACGAGCCAAGTAAACTCATTGAAAATTTGCAGCATTTGCATATTACCACAGAGAAAATCCTAACCTCAAATTACTGTCTTAAATTAATGAAAAGAGTAGGATTCAGTGTTTGAACTACATTGTCTTAACGTTCTGACATAGCATAGAAGCGTCAGCAGTGTTTGCTTTCTATGTTTCTAGGCTCATTGCGGGCACATAATTTACTAGACTTGCTACAATAATGCCCCACAGGCTATGAAACATGGATAATGCATCATTTTTCTCTGAACCAACCTTAATTGAAATAGGAGTATACTGACGAGTTTTATAAAGTTAGATAGACTGATTAGTTGCTCTTGGTGACAAAGTAAGCGAGTAAAGGACGCTACCAGTGTTTACATGCATCAGTGAATTGAAACCCTTCCCCCCCTCCCAAACCTCTGGGGCATAGTAGGGATTTAATGCAGCCAAAGCCAGGATATACACATATTTTTAAAACAATGTGCTGGCCCTGGGTGCAGTAGAATTAACAACATTCCTACTTGACCCAGCTCATGAGCAGGGATTTAACAGCACATAATTTATACATTTTTGGAAGCAGGGACAGAGAGTGGGATTTAACATGAGTGACTTAGGAGAAGCCCTTGTTTCCCCCAGGAAGGGGGGGGGGGGGTTGTGCCATATATGGGCCATATAGGTATGTTCCACTATGAAGGGTATGATTTTCAAGCAGTTTACTCTGGGATAGGATATAAAGAGAGTTTGAGTTCCAGGACACTGATCAATTGGTTGAAGATTTTAGTCTAGACTAGGCAAACCGGGAATTGTCACTCAAAATTAAAATCAAAAGCAAGGAGTTGCTGTTACTCAACGAAAGATAACCAAGAATGAAGTTGATCGTCAGGCCCTGGTTGTTGAAACGTTGGATAGCGCTATCCAACCTTTGAACAACCGGGGCCAGGACTAGACAATATTAGCAAAGAAACCAAGTACCCACTCCTAAAATGCACTGCAAAACAAAGGTAAGCCTTGGAACAGATGGAAGCACTGTCAACAATTACAAAGTTCAGCTAGGGGATGACATTTCTCATGAATTTGATAAAATGAAGTTGAGAGTTTCTATTAACAGGTCCATTGGTTTGAAAATAAAATAAATAAATACAGAGTACCAGACAGAAGACAGCGGTTTAAATCAAACCTAGAACTACAACCACTAATTCCCCGCCATAAGATGCTTTTAACAAACTACTTGGCCTAGGAACTGGAAACATTAGCGGTGTTTTAACACCAGGCTAATGTTAAATTCCCCACTAAGTCCCAGGGATCAGGGGGCCGGGGTTTCAAATCACTGATGCATTATATGACCAGATGTTGAGAGGATATTGAAAGTGATTTGCAGTGTACATACATGTACATATGCAGGCTTGATAGTTCGGTTTAAAATTATCCTGTTGGTGTCTTGTTTCAAGAGTGTTTTCCCCCCTCCAAACCCCCTCCACTCCCAACCTCCAGGACTTTCCTAACTATAACTTAACTTTCAGCTGGGCCCAGTTGCTTGAAGCATGGTTAGCGTTAACCAGCGTTTAATACCTTGACAACGTATTCTATTGGTTTTGATACTGCTTAACCAATGGTTAAAGCTAACCATGCTTTGAGCAACTCAGCCCAGAAGGTGTACAAAAAATTTACAGGGGCTGAACAAATATTTAAATGTGGCCTCATAAAGAGTGAACTTCTCCACGATCGGTCTTTTACGAGGTCGTAGTAAGCTTAATCTTACTGAAGAACCGAAATAACTACAAAACAGCTCATTTATAACAAATTTTCGTAACCAACCTCACTTCAACAAGATTGCCAAATCATAACGGAGGAAATTGATTCGAATAAATACACTGATCATTTTTGTGGTTCATTCCCTGACATTTATTATATGCTACATGGATTCTGTGAGATATAAACTATTTTTGAGCGAAGCTACAAGTTTTCTCATGCTTTTTATCCAGAGAAAAACCAGATTTTGTCGAGCGAAATGCCGCACCGCACTCACACAATTTTCCTAACTTGGAGACTCACCAAAACGCTTCAGAAACCTTTTTTGCAGAATTTTCACGTAGTAATCAAACTACACTTACCTCTTCCGTTGGAATATGAGGTAATGTTATCCTCGATGAAAAGAGAAGCCACATTGCAGCTTCATTCACGGAAAAAAATAAGCTCAGTGTTCACAAGAAAAACAATAACACCGCCATATTCGAAAATTCTGCTCGTCGCACGCTTCACTTTGCTGTGACGTCGCGATGGCCCGACATATTGAAAGGCCGCGCTGACGAGTTTATGACTCCCTCCTGCTACAATATAATGTCTATTATCAAGTTAAACACAGGTTACAGGATCCCTCACTAGATAGATAGTTTGACATTTTACATTGGTTTTCCTGTGGTGCGGACGGACGGACGTACGGTCACGTGATTACCAAAATTTCTTGGATGGATAGATTACCAAGTATGGAGCTCCTCGACAAGTTGTGAACACAATACTATCTTGCGCCGATACTTAGGTATCAAGGGTAAACAGATTCTTATTATGTGCTTTAACTAAGATTAAGTTTTTTCTTTTGCTTCTTTGATTGTTTGTGTGTTTTTCTGCCTTCCAGGTGTTTCAAGGAAATTGGGATAAGGACACCGTAGTAACGCAAATATTATCTCGGAAAATACTCGCGCGTTTTATTCGGTTTAATCCAGTATCGTGGGAAATTAATGGATATATCTGCTTGCGAGTGGAGATTTACGAATGTCTACCTACGAAAGGTAAGAAATTTGACTTAACAGCTATTACTATGCAATCCTGAATACCTTGAGAAAAAAATATACTAAGATTAAACTTCGGATAGTGGAGAAGGGCGACAAAGCCTTTGGATGATGCGTAATTGCTTTTAATTAATATCACTCCTTTCTGAAAATCCTACAACCACCACTGGGTATAAAAAAAAAACCCTTAAAAATGGCCCGGTCCTTAGAATTCCACATGTAGCCTTTAAGATGCCACGACGGCGACAACAACGAGAACGTCGAACAAGCAATTGGTTGAATAAGCAAAATAACAGCTCTCCGCTCTCTCTTTGTACATTTCTTTGCTGTCACTGCACTACTGCGATGGAAAAATGCCTAATTTCACGTTTTATGGACAAGCGACGGCTAAATTTTCTTTCTCTTTTTGAACTTGAATATGATTCTTAGGAATTCGGCTCAAAAAGAGTTCGCTTGCATTTGACAAAGTAACTGAGTTGGAGTAATAAGGATAGAGATTGAAAGAGCGCAAATTCACTTTTCAGGCGACGTTTTCGTGGCTGTCGACGTCGCCTAGTGGTATCCCTATTGGTCGGGTGATTGCAGTTAACGTTGTGCACTAAAATAGCTAGTATAATAGTGCCTACCAATTGCTACAAGCGGTACCATCTTAGATTAATTGCATGGAGTCTACATTTTTCGCGAGGGCGACGCACTTTGATGGCAATAAAAAACTTCAACAGCAGGCTCTAACGTCCCTTAGGCCCAGGAGTCCGATAGAGTGGGATAATTTGAACTTGACATTTGAAATTGGCATTTTACCGATTAATGATACAATGCAATTTCTAGAGCTTGCAATAACCGCCCTCCATCCCTCCTCCAAAAAGATATAAAATAAAATAAAATGAAAATAATAAATAAATAAATGGATGAATAAAATAACATATAAAACGAACTTAAAGCCTTAAACTAGGTTGGGATCCATGGAAGATAAAATATAAATAACACGAGAAAAATGGAACTGAATTGATTTTAATGTCATTTCTATGACCTAAAAGAGGGTAGACAATAAAAAAACTTCCAGTGATGTATTACGTTATTTTAACTTCTAAATGTGGATAAGATCCCAAGTTAAGATCTCAGCCATAAGGAACATTTAAAAGTGGGAGTCTCACGAACGATCAATTCTGTCCTGTTTAGGGTAGAGCTCTTGTAGAAGAACAATTAGCTCAACTCTATGCCACTGGCCTCTTTCAGTCTTCTCCTGTCTAACTGGAGTTAATACATAATAGGTAACCTGAAAAGGTTGAAACTTTACTTTACTTATTTTTTCGTAGGAAGCGTACCACTCGTGAGTCCTCCAAGCGAAACAGTGGAGCTGAACCGAACAAGCTCCGTGAACTTGACGTGTCTTGTGTCTGGCCAGCCTGGATTCCTCATGAATTGGTACAAGAACAGAGTTGTAATTCCCCTGCCGATTCACCGACCACCATACGGGAATGGTAGCGTCAAAAGTGTGTTAACTCTAAACCGAGTGAAGTACAAGGATAGGGGATCCATTATATCCTGCACGGCCTGGTATCCAACACTAACCATCAACTCTACGCGCCATATTCACCTTCTTGTGCACGGTAATAGTTTACGTCATTACCGCTTTCTTGCAATAAACTTGTTTCTCAAGGAAGGGACCACTTTCTTCTGAACGATTACAGTTTCTCGCAATGTAATGGTGTCCTTTGAAAGTGATGACTTTTTTTGTGCACGGTTGAATTTTCTCGCAATATAAGGTCCGAATGACCTTTTATTGCGAGAAAATGAGGTCCAGTACAAGAATTGTACCGCAGTGGGTGACTGTGATTATTATATCAAGGATAAAGTAGTGGGGGAGAAATATAGCCAATTACATTCTGTCAATAAATGGAGAACACACAACCAAGTTCAGTTTGACAAGGAAGCTAGTGATCAAGGCGTGGCGATGTTAAATATACAGAACAAAAATTTACCCCAGCATAAGATGTTTATCGTAAATTGCAAAATTTCGCATGCCTGTTTCAACGGTCTTTCCCCATTTGATAATAAAATAAGTTGAAGACTGCAGACACTGGCAGAGTTGTATGTAAGCTCACACTGGTCACTTTTATGTTTGGAAGACATGGAACAACCCAAGTGTTGATTTAGAGCGGTCTCGAACAGACTATCAGGAATAAATAAAGTATGGAGATTCCCCCATTCTGATTGGCTGATTTATTCACAGTCACAGTAATATCCAGTGAACTGAGACAATCAGAAGCATGAGCAGAAAACCAGAAAGTGTTCCAATATTCTTTTCGTTTTCTTGGTTCCCTCACGTCTTCAAGCTTTTTTTTATCTTTCACTCCGTCACTTCTTTTTAAATCACCACTCGTCATTTATCTGCAGATTGAAATCCTAAGGGCACAGTTTTAACTGTCAATAGGAAGCTTACGTAAAGGCGTTTTTGATCGACACACGTCAGCCGGAAGTTAGTCCTTCTCCCTTTTAGTAAGCCTTGACCTTACGACATTTGCATTGCTAATTGCTTTCACTCTTCTAGAAAAGATTGACCCGAAAACTGTTGCAAAACCACTGTTCAATAATACAAAATGTTTGCTTTCGGCTGACTTGCAAAAACGTCTTTGCTGAAGCACCCTAATGTCCCACGATATGACCGTGCCATAACTGTGTAGGGTGTTCATGAAAGGAGGTTTATCTGTACCCTAAAACTCTCATCGTGCACAGGGTGACTGACGTAGATGGGTAATTCTGATTCTGTTTCCAGCTCCACGGCTTGTCATACGTATCTGTGATGTTCAAGCCAGGCAAGTAGAACTGCATATCACGGACCCGACACCTGCCCACTCTGCAAAGTACTTGGTACGTTACAAAACAAACGCTGAAACTTCTCAATGGAAGTTGGATGAATACAGCAAGGTCACACAAGGTGGCTACACTCTGATAACGGTACATGACCTGCATCCTTATACAACGTATGTCGTGGAAGTTGCTTCTTATTATAAAGATCAAGACCAGGGTCCTTACAGTTTTCCTCAAAGTTTCATCACAAAACAAGCAGGTAATTGTACTATACAGCTTTTTAAGTCATATTCTGTAAACAAGAGTTCCAATTGAAAGTGGCATTATACATGTACGTGTCCTTGACCTTTCTCTATTGCCTGCCAGTGGATAATTTTGCATAGTTATAAGGTCTCTGCCTGCCAATTTATGACACAAGTTGTCTTAGTTAACTTTTTGGCTTCAATGCGAAGGAAAAGAAAAAACAAACAAACATAAGAAAGAAAGAAAAATAAATTTATGAAAGCATCAATAACATAAACCCCCCAACGGCGCAAAATTTTTTTTCTTTGATTTCTTTACTCACAAAACAACATACTTTGATCTTCTTGATTCTACACAAAAAGGCCATTAAGTTCTTTGGAAGAACTGAACATATATAAATCAGAAAAAAAAATCTTATAGTGATAAACGTTTGGTTAAAGAAATAAAATAAATTTTAATGAATGACAAAACTCGGTTTCTATGATAACATCTGTTGGGGAGTTACTTTGGCGGGGACAGCTCTTCTAGCGAGAGGACACCAAGACTCTCAGAAAGCTTTGATACCTTTCTTCCTTTTAATTTCTGACGGCAACACCAATTACTTCAGCTCAGCTTCTTAGACGGCTAATCACACTCCTTTTTAACCATCCAACTAAACAACTTATATAAGCATAAGGGAGGTACGTTTAGGCTTGCTGATCACGAGAGTTACGAAAGCTATTCTGAATTCCCCCCAACGAATTTCCCGCTGTTAACAAAAGTGGAATAAATAATCCTACAAGAAAACCAATGAAAGCTCGACAGCTAAATTCATGAGGTTAAACCTGACTATCAAACTCAATTAAACCCCAAGCTTGATGACACTTCTGTCGACAAACCCATTAAAAAGGTAATAACACTCAAAAACCTGTTAACGCATATATTGGTTAACCTTGAC
The DNA here is from genome assembly GCA_038088405.1 of Porites divaricata. NCBI lineage: Eukaryota > Metazoa > Cnidaria > Anthozoa > Scleractinia > Poritidae > Porites > Porites divaricata. Next base: position 10,844,788 of record JBBMOI010000012.1, on the reverse strand, counting down.
TCTCAAACCCAAACATAACGAAACTTAAATCACGAGAAGAACAAAGAACAAACAGAACTGTCATCAAAAATGCTTATGATAATAATGTGGAAAATAACCACAAGACTACTTCATAACACATCAATGCACATATCACAAAGATATGAAATTTCGTTAAGTTTGGCGGCCATATCTTCAGCAGTATTAAGGTTATGACTCTCTAAAGTTGAGGGCCCGGGTGGTGTGGCCTCAAAAGCTTCCCCGGTCTGAATAGGTTTTTATTGCAGTTTTTTGTTCGTAGTCCCAAGCGGTCCTCCCCGAGATGTATTGATACTTCCCCGTGGTAAAGACACCATCAAAGTATTATGGTCCATTCCCAGCGCTGGAGACCGTAACGGTGTAATCACCAAGTACGAAATCATCTTATACAAACAAAATGGCGTCACACAAACGTATCCCACTAAAGGAGAGACTTTGTATAAAGACATTGGTGGACAGGAACCTAATCAGCAGTATTTCATAGGAGTGCGTGCTTACACCAGGGTAGGACCTGGGCCCTACAGCGGAAATCTCAGTCACTCAACAGGTAAAATCTATAAGATATCTATCATAAATCAGTAACTGTGCAAAGTTTAGTGGGGAATTTAAAGGGGGCGCATGATTGAATTCTCCCTCGAAACGTGTCTGATGTTTCTTTTATCTTCTTAGGAATCAGTGGAGAATCACAACTAACAGTCGCTTTGGAGAAACTCAACAAGGTAACTGTTACACAAAACAGCACTTGTTTAATTTCTACAAGTCTATGGCTACGGTAAAAATTATGATTAATAGCCACTGTTCAACTGAACATTCAATGGTCCCTGTGAATTGAAAGTTTGAAGCTTAGCCCTAAAGAATCATACAGGCGAGGAGGTTTGGCCTCGGATGTGAAACATCGCTCCTGATCTGCACAATTTTTTCAGACCTTACCAAAGTCGAATCCAATAATTGTTTTATGATTCATTCAAAATATTTCATACTTTAAACACGCTTACTCTTATCGATGATAAGTTCCGGACTTGCTTTTTTCCTCCTCGGCAAATTAAGAATATAAAAGGATGTCACTTTAGTCTTGCTGCACACTACTGCGACGTCCGTTCCGTTGCGTTGTAGTTCCTGTTCTTGCTATGGATTTAGGCAAAAGCTCGGCTTCTTCTTCGACAAATGAGTGAAATTTTTTGCTTTTTCTCTCCTGCTCTACCAAAACAACTGAGCTAACGCAACCTCTTCCCTACGGCTTTTTAGTTACACTCCTTTTCTGGTGTTAGCTTGGCTCAGTATATCGCAAACGTCTCCCAAATTTGCTCAACGCTAGCTGTTGATGAAGAATCAACCCGTATTATCCGTCTGGGAGGAAGTTGGATAAGTGTTTGATTACGTCGTAAGTCGCAGTTCTTCTTGTGAAAAGAGGGCACGAAATGCAATATGCCCCTGGTCCAGCTGGCTCTCTTAGCTCGTCTAAACTACACGTAACAAAAGACATTTTGACTAGACGGGCAAATGATATATTGCATGCAGTATCAATATAACGACGAGCAATAGCTCACATGCGATGTCTTCCGAGGAGAAGAAACGCCGTATTGTAACTAAAATTAATTAAGTAGCAACTCTCTATTTTCAGGTTTCAGTAACCCCCACTAACGTAATCGACATTATAAAGGAAGTAAGAAATATCACCTCCAAGTCATCTAAATTAGTACAAAAAGACCTGTCAATCACAGTCAACATCCTGGACAAGGTGGTTAAGACAAACGTCACTTCCCCTGATGTGGGAGATCACATGTTGAACACCTTAAGCCACGTGATGGACGCGAAACCCGAAGCACTACAGAATATAAAGCAGGAAAACAACAGATCTGCTAGGTAAGTTATACCACACTTTTCTTTCTTACCCCGAACAAACACTAACAAACACCTATTTTACTAAGTTACTTGCATATATAATCAGGTTTAGATACACAGGAATCCCAATAAAAGAGTCTTGAAATTAATTGAATGCATATCTAAAGGCATCAACGCATCTGTTCTTTTTTAAGTTTGTCTTTTGCAATGAAAGAAATAGTTTAATAGCCTGACTCGTCCCCAGGCGTCTCTCCTTGCTATTACGCGTATTACACGTGTGTGCATGCATAATGATTCCACACAGCTACATGGTGAATTCTCGCTTTCTTTTTTCTTCGCAATAGTGCAGTGGTACCTGGATAAAGTAGACGAGTAGTTGATCTTTTATTGTAGGTGTTTTGTAGATTATCTTTTCTCTAGTAATTATTCTTTTATTAACGGTCTTAGGTTTGTTCGGATTCTCGAGGATTACATTGACAAGGGGGGAAAATTCAGCGAGGATACATCCAACATCGCAGTTATTACACAGCCGCTAAACCAGGAAAACAACAACCTTGACGTTTCCATTAAGACCACAGTGAATAAAATCGTTATGAACTTGAGTGCAAATTCAACCGATGAAAATAGTGAAGCTAGTATTACCGTGCGCAATTCATTGTTGAACGCAAACGGCATGGACAATTCTACATTAATAGTGGTTTACTATCGAACTAGCAAGCTTTTTGCACCTGATTATCGGAGAACGGAAGTTTGTAAGGGAAGTTACACTGCGCAAAAGTTAAACATGGTAGAACGACCGAAGACTTCACGTTACACGATGGAGAACTCTACAGGAAGCAGAGTGACTGAGAGTAGCCCTGTGTTATCTGCAAGTTTGAGAAACAAGCGCGTGGCAAACCTCACCACACCCGTAATCATCAAGTTTAAAATGCCTTATGACCAGGTATGGCCGACCAATGCAGGTGGTTGATAAAAGTGACTTTCCTGTCATTTCCAATTAAATTTTAGCAAAATCGGAAATTAACAGCGATTGATGTCTTTTAGTATTAAAATCGTGTTTGATGTAATTTGTTTTTCTTTTGAATTGTTTAAGCGAACTAGTTGTCGAAAGGATGAGGGAATGAGAGGGCTGTTGAAAAAACAAAACAACAACAAAACTCGTTTTCTCGTTAAATTATGGCCGGTCGCAGTCTGTTTCTCTCTGATCTATGGCTCCTTCAAAAAAAAATTGTATAAGGCGGAAAAGCGCTACATAAGAGAAAAAGTGCAGAATTTTGTAATCTCAAGTTAACGCGTAGTGAAATCAGAGTATTATTTCCCGTGGTATAAGCGTATGATATATTTGTGAAAATAAGTGCCGTTAATAAAAAAATAATGGTTGGTTGATCGTCGTTCGTCATCAGCAGGATACTAATTAAGCGAGTATAGCAAACGTCTTTTTTCCTTTTGTAATTGCAGAAATAACAATTAAACCAAAGAATTAACGTTTTGTAGTCTGCATTCAATCTGATTGGTGGTTGATGGTCGCCAGTCACAATGCCCATGACGGACTAGAAACAAAAGATAGGCACGAATTTTCTTCGATTTCATGACTGATCGTTACTATGAATCTTTTTTAACTTTAGGTTGTAAAAACAAGATGTGTTTGGTGGAATTTTCAAAAAGGTAAGTTTGACTTAATGTTGTACTTCAAAAAAGTCGTGTTGATCCCCGTTGACTACCTGTTGAAGCTTTTAGAGAAATAATGTTTATACCCCCTTATGAATAATTTTAAGAATTAGGTCTGAGGACAGTTTGGGCACCCGACAAGTTATTTAAACGGCGGTAATTTAGACTGAATTACCTGCCTTAAACTAGCGCTTATAATGGTACAAGAAGGGGGTTATTTATCGTTTCGATTCTCTGTTACAATCAAGGTCTTTTGATACTACTCTCTATACTGTACTGGTTTTCTTCTGTTAGACAATACAATTATAGGTAAATTTATTTAATTGATCATTGCGGAGGATTTATTACCAGTAACCTCCTCCCCTCTTTTATTCTGACGTTTCCAGGTGGTTGGTCGACTGCAGGTTGTTCTTTACGAGGAATAGTTAATGATACTATTATTTGTGAGTGCAATCACATGACCAACTTTGCGGCCTTAGTGGTAAGAACTTTTTAAAGCTTTTATATATAGCAGCACCTTGGCACTTAGACAAATTGACCTTAATGTCAGTTAAGCTTCGTAGTGAAGCGACTTTCTTGCCACCCCAAAAAGTCATCAGTCCAATTTTAACGGTGAAACTCCTAACTCCTGCCGAAGGTCGTGAGTCTAAAAGTAAAGTAGTTTAAACGGATCTCAGTCTATTAGCTCCAAAAGTGATTCATAGTTCACCACACTCTAAGCTAGTTGTGGAACAATAAAAAGAAAATATTAATTACCACTAACATAGGCCAAATGAGGTGCTGATTCATTACTTACTGAAGTGTTCTAACATGATATGACTCTCTTTTTCACACAGGATATTGATGGCCCGTCATCCAAAGCGTGCGGTAAACATTCCAAGGTGTTATCACTCATCAGCTATATCGGATGCGTATTGTCTATTTTGGGTCTGACGCTGACCATTATTACATTTGGACTTTTCAAGTAAGATTTCTTCACACCTAAGACAAGCGTATACATAGAGGATATTACACGGTGGCGCGAAGATATGAATTTTATTTTCGAGTGGCAAAACAATATTAAATTTTTACGAATGAGCGCAGCGAGTGAGTAAAATATTGTTTTGCTACGAGAAAATAAAATTCATATCTTCAAGCCGCGGTGTAATGTTCTTTTTATTATATAGACAAAAAGACATCGATAAAATAATAGAGGGAAATTGCCTAAATTATGTCATCGATAAACTCCCGTGTGAGATAATGGAAAATAAACCACTCGGGTCCCGGATGTAGCGTTTATGAATTTTATGAGTGGTATATTTCCCAGTAAAACACTCATGTCTATATAATAAAGTAATATTTAGAATACACAGTTCTCATCTTTTTAAAGGTTTAATAAGTTATTTTCCATTTTCGTATTTGTGGAACAATTTCACATTTTGTTTTGACAGGAAACTAAGAAATGATCAGATCGCCGCCAAGATATTGCTTCACCTGTGTGCCTCGCTTCTATGTGTACTGATTGTTTTTGTGTCAGGGGTGGAGAGGGGCAGTGTATCTGAAGACGCCTGTCGCATTGTAGCAGCACTCACGCATTACTTCCTGCTTGTCGCGTTTCTATGGATGCTGATTGAAGCATACTTCATGTATCAGGCTTTTGTCAAAGTGTTTAGAGACTATGGTGATTACGTCATGTGGAAATGTTCCGCCCTTGGGTGGGGTAAGTCAAAAATTGCGCAACCCATTAACTGCCTTGTTTCCAGAAGTCTCTCTACCATGAATATTTGCCCGCAAAAGAAGGCAGGAATAGAAAAAGGGCTTCGCCTGCTATCTGTCTTCTTCCCATAGTCCCTTGTGCTTCGTAAACAGTCACTCGTGTTTCGCGCTCGTCTTTGTTCGCCACCAAAGTGCGAAAACGAGGAGGTAGCCTCACTGACATCTTTTCAAGGCGCAGCCTTTTTGCGGAACAACGCTGAACGGTGTATTTCACCTTTAACATAACTATAAAAAGTATAAAAGAAACAATTGGTAGTACAAGAATCGAAAAATCTACGAGCAAGGTTTTATTGCATCTTACGCTGGTATCTTAATTTCTTGGCTTGATTTTGTTTTCAGGTCTGCCATTTATCGTTGTAGTAGTCACTATTGCTGTGGATAAAACCAGCTATGGTGGAAAACACTAGTGAGTATGACAATTAACTTGCTCTAAGTAAAATAAAGTCAAGGTTATCTGTTGTACGTATAGCTTGCCTTAAACCCTGGTTGATACTTGTCAAACTCAGTTACTATGTAGTTTTAAGACTGCTGATACTGGAACTGCTTGTAATCGATTTGCTCGGTTAAAATTGTCCTTATAACTACAAAAAAAACAAGAACCTTCTTAAAGGCGTTAAAGGCGTTTATCGACGGATGAGTATTAAAGTTCTCGAAAGCAACCTCTTACACTTGCGTGAGATGTCTCTCTTTTTTCAGTTTTATTCAGAAATGTTCACTACTTCTCAACGTACTTCTAGGAAAAACAGAACTCTAATTCCCGTGCTTGCCTTTAAATGTACCTCTCAGGGAATTAGGGGACACGTTGCTAAGGCCAACCGATTTAATCTATAACAACAACTTTTCTCAAAGCCTCAAGAAAATGAGTGATTGAACACATTAAAACTCATTTAAGCTGTAAAACGTTAATGCTTCTCCATCGAGAATTTTCTGCAGTTCCGGTCTACCAAGTTTCAACGCAAAACCATAGAAATTTCAGGGTATTCCTGCCAGTACAACTTGGAAATGCTTTGGACTGGTCCAATAAAGACTGTGGAGGAGACTATACAAAATGAAAACGGGCAAATGATATCAAATCGTTCAAAAGTGCCTTTTTGAAAACGAAAGTCTGTGTTAAGTAAAGCTAAAAGCCCTTTTCTTTCTGTGAAAAATCCCGTATCTTTGTCCACCTTGCATGATCGATAGCTCCTCTTTTTAAATTCAATATGTTATAAAACTCACAAATTTCTTTATTCTTTTGTTTTGCAGCTGTCGTCTTGGAGACATGGCATTTTACGCGGCTTTTGTCGGACCAGTTGTTTTTGTCATGTTTGTCAATACAATAGTCTTCCTTTTAATCATGTACAAACTCGCCACGCGTCCTCAGAACGCAGCTGATCCTGACCGCGGTAGTGAAGGTCTTCTGAAGATCAAGCGAGCCTTTGGAATTCTTATTTTGGTCGGTATCACGTGGATGTTTGGTTTCTTTGCAGTAGCTGACGCTCGTCTTGTGTTTCATTACCTCTTTGCTATCTGCAACAGTCTTCAAGGTTTTTCAATCTTCGTTTTCTATTGCGTTATACAAAAGAAAGTACGCGAGTGTTGGTGGGCTTTGCTGACGTGTAATTTGCGCACTCTTGAGAAGTCAAAGTCGATGTACTTAGATTCTTATGACCGTCGGCGTCTGTCGTCTGCCAGCAGAACTCAGTTGGATGCCATGCGCACAAGAAGCAACACGGTGCTTTCCCAGGTCAGTAAAACCTATTCCTGAAGTGTTTGGATGAGGCATCATGCTTCGCTAAGAGAGCGTCCCATATACGATGTACCAACAAAGACAAAACTTGCCTTTCAAATTTGAGATTCCATGCACCATAAGGGTTTGGTTAGGAATCGAATTGAATCTGATTTACTTTTATTATATAGACACGAGTGTTTTACTGGGAAATATACCACTCGTAAAATTCATAAACGCTACATCCGGGACCCGAGTGGTTTATTTTCCATAATCTCCTAGTGAGTTTATCGATGACGTAATTTCGGTCATTTCCCTCTATTACTTTATCGATATCTTTTTGTCTATATAATAAAATGCGCTCGTTCGTAAAATATTGTTTTGCCACTCGAAAATAAAATTCATATCTTCGCGCCACCGTGTAATATCCTCTATGTAATGCACTCTCACATTATGCGTTTTAGTCAAGAAATTTCTTGCCATTCACGACTAAGCCGTGAGTACATTTGAAGAGTTGCCTATTTTCACATTTTCCACTCGCTGTACCCTTTAATTTTATTATATTCGGACTCAATTTGGTAGCCCTACGTGCCACCGTTAGTGACTTTTGTCAGTATTAAATATTTTAAGTGATGCTACTACATATTATAGCCTGAATAGATCTAGAAAGAGGACTACAAGATGATACTAACTTGTCAATCTAATGTTTCAGGAATAATATGATATTTCTTTTTTTTTCTGCTCTAAAAGATTCTTCCAACACCATTACATCGAGCAGCCACTTCCCCACCAGATGTTGTTCTTGACTGTCATCATCACAACAACATAGTGTACGATGATGATCAAACTCATTGTGCAATAACATTTGAATCACTGAGTGATTATCAGCTGGCTGACTTGTACGAAAGCCAGTCGATTGAAATAGGGGACTCTATGGAAGAACTTCCCAATGTTTTGTCACATATGCCTGGCTCCAGATCACCGAGTTTGTTATCTCAAGGAACCCCTTCCCGGAATGCTAGCGTGCGCAGCTCACGAGCATCGTCAAATTCTATACAGTCCACACCTAAAATGTCAAGGTTGCCTCATATCCATGCTTTGCGTCCTGTCAGAGTTTTCAAAACCTCCCCTGAGAATTTGGCACGTCATAAAGAGACTCTCAAGAGAACAGCGTCACATACTCCTGACGCGACGAGGCCAACTATGTGCTCTTTACTAAGAAGAACTAAATCCGCCAGCGGCTCATTAGATGACTTAAGACAGAGTGTTGACTTAAGCATAAGCAGTGACCAGACTTCATGCGAGTCGCTGAGCTTAGAAGGCGATAATAAAACAAAGAAACACTATCTTCGTGTCCCTGTTGACAATCTTGGTGAGTATGTACATACCAATGTAGTTACTCGATTTCACATCCCTTCCTTACTTGTATTTTCATACAAAGAGCAATGCCTGTTAGAATTGCCTCTTGTTAAGATGATCAGTACGTTCAGGGAAGCAACTTTCATTTCAATTCAGTTTTGGAAACCTCAACGTTTAATGTCTGGTTTTTTGGGTTTTTGAAATACTATTGAAAGGGTATATGATTCAACTAAATAGTAATTAATGAACTCTGATCCAATATATATCCTTAATACATTAATAATTCATGATCTAGGAAACAAGGAAAATTGAGATTTAGCCAGGCAGTAGGCGTATTATAATGTAAATTCATTTTAATTTTCTCTCATTGCTACCAATTTCTCTTTAATTTAATTTACATTTGATAATGACGACATGCTAGCTTCGAAACGTCTTGTCTATAGTGCTTTACGAAATTTTTCGTTATTACTGTGATGTAAAAAAAGAGAGAGAGACAAAAGCGGGACTCAGTTTTTGAATTTCGACATAACATAAGGTCAAGTGCTAAGTGCAGCAATGTTTCTGACCCTCACTATTGAGTTTTGTCTAACTTTTAATGTGGAGGTTTTGTTCTGTTTCATGAACGTTTGTTGTCCGGCTTTTCATTAATCGTTAGTATGTTCCAAAACCTTGATTGACCGACTTCCTTTCTTTTAAGCTAAAACCCGTTGTAAGAGAAAATGCTGTTGTGTTGTATTTCCTTTTTCTTAGTGAGTTTTCTTTTTGTCCTTTTCAGGTGAGCAAATCGTGGGTCCACTTAGAGGTTCGATCAGAGGATTTGTAGGATATGTTGAAACGACTGTTGAAAACTTTGACTTGTTAATTGACTTGGAGAGGCAAAGGACAGTGCCCCCTCCTTGTGCTTCGTCTCCTGAAGCTGGGAGACTTTCGGTATCTTAGCTTAAGCCTTTTGATCCTATCGGCTAGCGAAGAAAATTATAAGAGAAAAATTCTTGCACTCCTTTATGCACAGAGATTAAGCTTACCCGTGTAAGAAAATCTCAAGGTAGGACGGCGCCGTTACAGTTAACAAGAAATGCCAAGCGTTACTTACTACATACTTCCCTTTTTTGCAATAAAATGGAAAGTAAGGGAGAAGCTTTTATACTCATCACATTGATGTCAGATTGTAACTCTGGATGCGGCTCCGAGACCGTGTAGCAGTCTTTTAGTGACTACTGTTAACAATTTCAGACTCCTACCTTTGTAGATGGAGTGCATATCTTTGCGAGAATTCAAGATAATAATAACAACAAAAAGGAAATTTTATTTCTGAAAGAGATAAATGGTTTTATTCTTAATGAGACTGATAAATGTGTCATTTTTCCAGCTACTGGGCAGGAGGGTGTTCCTGCCATCCGGGACATTATATATTATGTGTTTTTATGACATGAAAGCGAGGCATAAGGCCTCTCTGCTCATTGCAACAAGAAAGTTGGAAAACATTCCCTCTTTCCTCCCTTTTTGCTTCACTTTCATCTCCTGGGTGGCGGGTGTGCCCTCACCTTTGCAGGGATAGAGCGATTTTCGTAGGACCTTGAAATGAAAACGCGCGAACAAAACAGAAACAACAAACGAACGGAAATAGAGCGATTTGATTGGTTTATCGAACGGATACAAACGCGCGTGGCTTTTGGTTGGTTAAGCGAACGCTGGCGTAAAAAAACTTCATGCCCGAGAACTTTCTAGAAATCAATGGATCCTTCGCTTGGACGTCATACTGCAACACGATTGGCCAATCGAACAATGCCTTCTCCATACTAGGGTTTTCTTTGGCGGGAAAACGAAGAGTCCATGTTTTGATCTTTTCATCCATTGACTTATGAAACAGATGACGAGCACTCACCGAAACCATTTTTCAAGGTCATACGAAAATCGCTCTAAATCTTCTTGTGTATCTGGAGTTTCCTATCTTGATATGCTTAAATGAAATAAACGGCCACTCTTGTGGCCAAATTTATCCCAAACTTGAATAATTGTCATTATTGGGTATCCCAGCAAACAGAGCTCACCCAAAGCGAGACTCCACCAACAGCAATAACCGACTCAATAATACTATCTAAAGGAACGTGGAGCATAAAGAACTTGATTTCACATCAGACAGATTAAGTTAATCGGGGCGGGGGTGAAGTGGAGAGGAAAGAAAAATAAGAAAAACTAGAGGTAGTAATAATCATAAGCATGAGTATAGAAAAAACATTTTGATAGATACCTTGCACTGCGTAATTATTTGCTAAAATACGGAAATTTATTAAATAAGTTTCATATACTTTTAGGAGCTTAAGTGTTGTCTTTGAGTAAAGGTCACCGTCGAATTTAACATAGTCCTCCCTGTCCAAGAGAACATCGAGAAAAAATCCGCGATTTTTTCTCTGAAAAGTAGATTAAGTGGTGTCTTTCCGGTCGGAAGAAATGAGGAGATTCCATACTTTTGTTCCAGTTTTTGAAAATGAGCGTCTGAAAATTTCCAATGTATTTTCTCTCTGATAATAATTACCTTTATTAACATGCCTGGTATTGTACCAGTGAATTTTATTTTTAAGTACCAATTATAATGAGTGAAAAGATCTCTTAAAGGCGGAGGAGCAAGTCCCTTCCGATTATCGTGCATCAAATTCGCTACACGGAAAAGCAGGGAGACGGAGAGAAAGAAATACATCCGTTCGTCAGCGAATCTCTCGTAGATTCTTTGGATTCAGGTTGCATCAGAAAAAACTGTGATATATGCCCAAAAAATGGACTATTTTGATACGGTGACCGAAAAGAACGAGGCTGGCCTCATTTTTTCACAGGAACACCACTTGCCAGCTATATCTTTTCTAGAGGCGCACCAGTCAAGAATTCCAAAAATACGGATTAAGATTTGATGAAACTCTCGAAACGCGAATTCTTTAGTTTCAAAACACAGTTTTGTATTAAGTTTTGGTTTCCCATAAATGTGCACCCTCAGATCTCAAGCCACGTGCTGATAGCTTAGGTGCTTCCAACCATACTTTCCTTGAATAACAGAGAAAGCGTATTGCTTTCGATCAAAAATACTAAATTATTGAAGATTTGTTTCTGTTTCCTTTGGCTCATACTTTTTAAAGTGACTTTTGCTGGTTTATGGTCTTAACAGCTGTACATCGCATAGTGAAACGAAACGAAACGAAATCTTTAATGAAGCGAAACCTGTAACCCTATACCCGCCCTCCGATATGTATATCGAAAAATAATAATGAACAGACTGCTTTTCTTTCGAACAAAAATCTAGTAGTGAAGAAATGTAATAACAAATAAATAACAGTAAACAACAATAACAATAAACCCCACCAGCAGAGCGTTTTTTTCGCCTCCTCGATCTTGGCGTAATCGAGAAAGAGTCTGCATGAATCCAATCTCGTCCCCAGAGCCTCCGTTACTTTTGTTTTCCCGTCGCTGTACAAAAGTATCGCGGCCTCTGGGAACAAGATTGGCATGAATCGAGTTAGATCTTCATTGAGCATGCGCTCCATGGTGCTAGGAAACAGTTTCAAACTCAGGCCTAATAGCCGTGCGCTTGGTCTTGCGGGCTCAGTTATGACAATCGTTTTATCAATTAATGGATAACTCGCACTCCCAGGGTTCTGTCTAGGATTTCTCGTTTGAGGGAGAAGTCCCAAGTGGCCGAAGGCCACGAGCTTTCTAGGGGGGTCCGGGGGCCATGCTCCCCCGGAAATTCTTTGAAATGAATTTGCGCTGAGATGCAATCTGGTGCATTTCGAGACCATTTTGAGAAATGTTGCAGTGTTTGCACTGACCTCGTCGAGTCTGGATTCTTTTCCCGTTTTTGTTACTTATATACTAGCTGTATAGCTAGCTTTTGTGGGGGGGGGGGGGGGGGAGGGGGGGCGAAGCTTGGAATTTTTAGGGGGGCTTTCCACCCCTCAAATACCCTACTAGATAGAACCCTGATTCGAAAAGCAGTTTGACAACAGTAAACAAAATTGACTACCATCCCGGTCATAATTTGTTGAAATACTTCCGGAAAACACAACATAAACTTAGTCGTTTCATAAATACACTTATTGCTTCCCTCCCCTTCCCTCAGTGTTTGTTTCACGCGTTTGCTTGGGCATCTTCCAAATCAACGTTGAAAGGAAAGGGAAGGAAAAGCTCGCAAGCGTTTTAACAATTATGACCAGGATTGTAGGCCAGAAGTTTGGGCCGCGGCGACCTCAAGGTCTTGACGAGATTCATGCAGAGCCTCCATTTCTCCTTCGCAATCAAGAAGACAAAGGAGGCTCTACTCGCATGATAAAAAATAAACTAAAATTGTCGGGAAAACAATTAACAATTGTTGCAGTACCCAAAGTCAATAAAATCTTACTGAACCACTTATGATAAACATAAATTCTAGCTCTTAAACTGGTACACCTTGTAGCTATTGATTAGCATGCATTTATCAGATTTTAGAGGAAATGTTGAATCGCTGCCACACTAGCCTTTAGAGAAAACTTAACAAACACCAATGGTCACACCACCAGATACAAGGAAACTACAGTGAGCTTTATTTAAAATTTGCATCTAATTTTATTTTGGTGTTGTTCTTATTCATAAGTTCAATCTTTAGTCAACTCTCTCTGATACAGACAGTCACCTTTGAGATTGAAACCATGTGTCCCTCCAAAAGAAATGTCTATGTTATCTGAAGAGTATTCTCTAAAACAAAAGTTTTTAGTTGAGGCAACGACCAACTCTATTTCTACGTTCGTTTTAGCTTGGTACCCGAATAATGTACATCAAGAGAGAGCTGAATTTAGTTTGCTACAAGTTAGAATATATCTGGCTGCGGCACAAGACGGGATAAACTTTGCTTCCAGAGTTAAAAATTAGATTATTACTTTTTGTTTGAGAGAAGCGTTTTACTGCTTGACAAGCACCGTTCCAGTACTCACAATTATTGTTATAATTGTTTTCTGCTGTATACCTATCTGTTAAATATTTCAACAATAAATGTATTCGTAGTCAAATAAATTAAAAAGAGAAAATGGCCTTACAGGTCGATAGACTTTTTTACTATTTCTTACTAAATATAGGTACTAAGTTAATGTTTGACAGCTTTGCAGTCCTTCAGCTTGAAGAAGTAGCCTCGTTTTGGAGAGCTTTTGAAGTAGCGTACTCCCCTATATGTACCGTCAGTTCCAAGTTTATTATCAGTTAGCAGCTCGACTCCGGCTATGAGATGTGCATTGTCAAGCGGCAATTGGGGTAAGTGCCCCACCCATCTCAAGTTCCCATTTACCAAATCCTTATTGCCAGCCAAACGGCAAGCCACACTCGAGCCAATCATTTTTGCGAAACGCTTGTCAGTCTCGGGAAGTTTAGGTGCTACGATCTTCTTTACTTCTTGAGGTGGTCTCTTCAGAGCGGGAACCTCAGTGCGTTTCTTGGGTTTTACCAGAGAAGAAGGCTTGGTGTCATTTATCAACTGTTTTGGTTTTGGTTTGGCTGGTGTTTGTAGCGCAGCGGGTCTGGGTACCATTTCCTGTTTAATATTAGTCTTGCTTTCGTCACCACTCCCCTCACCATCAGCAATAGACTCTTTCGTCTTAATGACAGCAGTAGATCCACCATCTCGGTCGGTTTCGTCGTCAAGTAGTTCATTCTCAAGTGATAGCCTAGCTCTTTGGTAACGAAAGGTAAAATTAGAGCAAAACTAATTGTTAAGCTTTCTTGAATTACAGTTCATGACAGTTGCTCTCAAGATTTCTCAAGGTGGCTCCGTTGTACCTTATAGGAGCAATCGGCCGATTTTTTCTGCAAGTTTGAGAATTAATTATAACTACATTGCTGGCCACTACCAAATATAACGGAAAATGGTAAAATTCGTTTAAGCCACCTACTGTAAATAGGTTTGAGTTTAGCGAAATTAAAAGACAATATAAAAGTAACTGACAAAATGAAAGTCTTAAATCGAAAATGCAATGTTCTTTTAGAACAACTTTCCTAAGTACAGGTTACCTGTGTGGGATCGTTGGTCAGTGTTCGAAAATTTCATTCCTAACATCCCCATCGAACCCATTTTCTGTTCGTAGCTGCCTTTCTCACAACTGTTAATAGCCTTGCAGTAGCAGTTTTTGATACCCCACCGTCTCCATCATGCTGTCGGTCGTTGGCGTTCTTTAGTCGTTATCTTAAGACTCGTTCCCAGGGTCTCTCCTTTCCGTCCCCTCCAGTTCCAGAGGACCCTGGGAAAGAGTTTGTTCACCCTCCAGCCTGGTTCTGGAATGTGTTGCGCGTCTTCAGCCTTTCCTCGATATTAGTTACAGAATCCTTACTTGATAGAAGGGATGTTGTTGAAATCAGAAATACACCTTGTTCCAAAATGGCAGCAATACTAATTATATTTACATTTATGTTAGTTGCCTCTTTTTTGCTTCAATTTCTTCTGCAGAATTCAAGAAAAATCTCACCTTGAAAGGAGGCCTCTGTCTTAGAATAAGGTGTATAGAGGAGGTCTTACGTTTGCGTCAATGTTTCTAAAAAAGGACTCTCTAAAGCGGATGAGGTCTTCTTTAGTAAGCGTAAATTTAGAATGGTCATCGAATTGCGGCCTTTAGAAATACTCTAACTTTTATGATATTTCCAAAAATCCACACACCTGTCGTTCATCCCGGGATGCATAACGAATTTGTGCGGGGATTGTTCTTCTCTGTCATTGAGACTTGGTCTTGCAATGCGTTCCCTTGGATCATCAGCCTGAGTCTCTTCTGTCATATAGCCACCAGCCTGTCACAAAAGAAAAACAATTGTCCATTCATTTAGACTACGAGTAGTCCCCCATTTTTCCTCAGGGATAGTAGAGCGAGCGAAACGCGAGCGCGCGTGAAAATCAACCCACGCGTGTCACCTTTTCTCGCGTGAGGTGATTTCACGCGCGCTCGCGTTTCGCTCGTTCTTCTATCCCTGAGGAAAAATGGGGGACTACTCGTAATCTACCATTCATTTGTCATAATCTTTAACTACGAAGCCCCTGATTAAGACAGGCGCAGTGTATTAAATTCCTGACTGAGCAAGTTCCGTGGCTAAGAGAAAATTGACATCGTCAAGGTATGAATAGTTTTTTTGTCAGCCAGTGTGTCAGATCTGCAAGTTACAAGTAATTTTGATTGGTCCTGGGTATGTGCTGTTTTGATAAACTCAAGATACAGTTATAACTATAACTTTTCAGGCTCCTAAGTTATTCTGGGAGGAGCACTCTGCTGTGAAAGATAAAGTTTCCAATAACCCAAATATGATGTGAAGTCTTCAGGAATATAACTCGATTTCCTTTAATTTACTTCTTCACTGATAGCACGAACCACTGAAGATGCACTAGTCACAAGAGTATTCATATTAGCAAAAAAACAGTAGCCATTGCTTCAAAGGTTTTAGAAAAAAGATTGGTGACAAAAGGTCAGTGACACAAAGCTCTCTCATCGTTGCGCTACACTGTCCAATCCGTTGCGTGAGAAAGTTCAAATAATTTATTACAACTGATGTTAGAGTAATACTTGCCATAACTCTGTCTAACAACTCATCTTCATTTGTCCCGTACGAAGCTTGTGTTGTATCATCCTGATTTGGCTTTAGAGTGAAGTTAAGTGTATGCCTTTCAAACGCGTGTAGTTCCACTAGGCGTGTTTGAGGCTGGTACCCGTCTGCTGAGGCTGTAATTTCGTAGGAGCCTGGAACGAGAAGGCGCCAGTAGTCTCCATCCTTAGAGGAGGTGATGTCATGTCGACGATCAGCCACCCTGATGGTTGCACCAGAGAGATGCTCGCCTTTCGTGCTTTTGACAAATCCACTCACACCATAATGCACCTTCGAAACAAAACAAATTTAAAGGGTTAAATTAGTGTGCCTATGAATTCATGCGCTTTTAGAATACTGAAAACCTGACCCGTCTAGGCATTACAAGTCTTTATAGTTTATTTAAGCAATAGACCACACCAGGGTTTACCGGCGTGATAACCCATGCGGGATGCTGGGAGAATACGAGAAAAAGCTTGTAAATCACGAGCCGAAGGCGAGTGATTTACAAGCTTTTCGAGTGTTCTCCCAACATTCCAAGTGGGTTATCACGCCGGTAAACCCATAGAAAGTGTGGTCTATTGCTTTTATAAAAAAACTTTTAGTAGAATGGAGTCTTTTAGGTAAAAAATATGGTTTTAGTACCGTGATCAAGTCATGTCTTCTCTCTAAAGTCATCATAAGCCAATCATGACTCACGATTTAATAGCGCTGAACTTTCTCAAAACTCAGTTCAGTCAAACAACAAACAGCAGCACTTCAAAACACGAGTTTTTGCACTCATTATATGATAACTCATGAAAGCTGTTTTACAGGAAAAGTCGATATTCATTCATGCGAACGTACAATGAAAGAGTAAGTTCATGGTTTGTTTACTACAGAAGTAGAAATTAAATGAACATCAGACTGTACGCAGCTGTATTTTGTTGAGTCGATCCGTAAGAATTTCGTGCTTACATATGGAACTGGCAGCTATTGTAATGGAGGAATTCATTCACATTTTACAAGCCGCAGTGGTTTAACATCTGTTTTCTGGACTTTATTATGATTAAGAAATGCCTCGGTAACGACGTGGCTGCATTTGCGAAGTTGTCGCATGTAACTTTATATGCACGTATAGCGACCGATGAAAATATGTCAGTGGTGGAGAAAAGTTTCTTTTGCCGTAGCCACATATTCGCGTTAATATTTGTCGATTTGTAAAGTCAGGTGGTTTGAGGTAGGTTATGACATCGATATCACCGAATGATTTGTGCAAATGTTGGAAAAAACCAGCCCGAAACTCTGACATCTTTCATCATCGTTGGCAGCTTGTTTACAACCTGCAGCGGCCGATTTTGTACTATACCTTGATCGGAGATCTCTTTTTGGAACAATTTCTTTCATTAAGGATTTTTTTTTGACATAAAGTGAATCAAGGATGCTAAAACTATCCGTTTTGTTGCTGGTTGGCACATGGTTAAGTTTTCCTGGAGACTTTCTACACCAGAAATTCACACAGTTGTTGTCGTTCTCTGCGATTTGGCATCGTCGTGAAATGTAAACCGCTTTCCAGCTTTATACTTCATTACTTTAAAAGCTCTGGCAGTAATAAAATGTGGAAACGAACGCTTTTGATATTAAGAAAGGCTAGGTAAGTAACTTGTGCTGTTTTTTAGCCTTTCTTTATCACCAAAACAGTGCGATAATGCTATTCGAGAAAACAGTATCATTCACGCGAAACCCCAAAAATAGGACATGTAAGGTAGAGAGAAATGTCTCACCTGTCGTAGGAGCTCGATTAGAGGCTTTCTATTATCCAGCCAGTATTTCTGTAGTTCGCTGCTCTTTGGAAACCGATTGCAGCCGAGTTCCAGCGTTATTTCAAAACAGTTTGAGTTGACGTAATTATAGTCTTGCATGCCCCCAGACAGACTGGCCCAGCTGGCACCATTCGTGATGCCGTCTATGAAGTGCTCTTCCTTTTGATCTGTGCAGTTCCATTTGGGATTTGCCAAGTGCATCACGGGATGCTCCTGAGAAAGCATTTTTGAGAGAAAGCGTTGTTGACAATATAATCAGCATTCAATGGATCATAATGAAAAATAAAATAAATGAAACTATACGAATGATCTGTGGAGGGGTCATAAATCCCATATAAAATCAGATCACCGCTAACTATGCTAATTAGATACGAAAATCAACAAAAAAAATTACTATATCAATTAGAAGTAAAATTCTATGCTACTAAATAATTAGCAAAAAACAGTGTCTAACAAAATTCAAACACCTAAAAAAAGAATTATTGCGTACTTTGCTCTCGTTCATGAATAGCTATGTGTAATTTGCTTCGAACGTTTTTACTTAGTGAAAGCGCAAGTTTTCGGTGGTGTATTGGTACAGATGTGAAGAACCTGAGGACATTTAAAATTATGTTTACTTATTACTTTAATTACATGCATTTCATCTTTAATAAAATTCAGTAGCTATAAAAAGGCTCTTAATAAGAGTTTAACACCACTTAACAATCTCCTTTGTTCCGTTGGTGATCGATGTGTGCTAGCATAGGGTAGCTCTTCGCTGGACCCCGCTGGCCTTCTTGTAAGGGGCCGTGAAAGAGCGGGACCATAAAACTGAACAATGTAAAGATTCGACCTAATAAAGAACCTGGTTCCCATACGATCGTAAATTAACCCAACAAATTTATGTAAGTTTCTTGACCGAACGGGTCGGACTAGTGCGAAAACAATAGAAGTGGGCCTTATTGATTAAAAATGCAGTCTTAAAGGGCCAAGGATTTGAGGCTGATTCATTCGCATCTTCACTGGTGGATGACAAGCCCCAAGTCTACATTCTGGCATAAATGCGCCTTATAAATAAGCCAAGTATGAAGTCGAAGTTGAGGTGGAAATAATGTATTTCGCGCCCGCTCTTCTCTTGTTTCCGCCCATCTACCTGACCCAATCTTAAAAATTGGCAGAGGGATTTGTCTTCAAAATAACAACAGATTATACCTGTGAGTAAGACTTTGCCAATCGCCTGAATACATCGTCATCAGGTGTGGCGCTGTAAAGGCTTTGACCTGATGGTGAATCGTCATATGGATACAGAGCTACCAACGCACCACTGTGTAGACTTGCAGAAAGAACAAAGGGATACTCTTTGATCCAGTCCATGACCGCCTTCACTTCCACCTGTGGCGGACCAGTGGTACTGGGAAAGAATTGATCCGGGAAATTTCGATTCAAATCGATTCCGTACGCATTCCTCTTTCCAGTCAATTTGTTTCCCTTTCCACGCACAGCCGCCATCTCGTACCCATCTGGGTTCATGCTAGGTATAATATGGATCCTAGTTGTGTCAACTAATCTCTTAGTCTCGGTATTATCCTTATAGTTTTCACAAAGATATTTGATCAGCTGTAGTAACAATTCCCTGCCTAATGCCTCGTTACCATGTATATTACCTACATACTTGATTTCAGGTTCGCCCGGCTCGTGTGTTCCAGGATTATTCGAAATCTCCATAACCCACAACTTGCGATTCTGAACACTGTATCCAATATTGTAGAGTCTTGTTATGTCCGAGTATTTCTTAGCAAAGTACTTCAAAAACCAGGTCATCTCCTCGTAATCATGATGTTTAAACTCTTCCACATTTATGATATCGATATTATTCTTGCTTCGCTCGTGCGTTGTGTCTTTTCCTGCGGCGCCTCCGTGAAACATGTCCAGCACTCTTTTAAATAACGGTGTACTGTTTACACAATGAAATGAAGGCAAAATTAAACCGAACAAAACAACAGATGAAGGGGACATACTGATAGAATTCTAATCAGGGATAACTTTTTCTTTTCTCGCCGATATCACACGCGGTTCTTGTAGCGATAAAAAGCTTTCACCTTGAAATCAAACACCAAAATCCACGTTAGATCATTTTGCCATTAACTGAACGTTATTCGTTTATTTATTGTCTTTATTTAGGTCTTACTTTGCTCGTACAGGGCGTGGTTTGTAACAAAATATCCTTCAAACCCAATAAAACGAGTAATTTATAGTGTTGACTAATTATTTTGCCTTAAATGGCACATTGTTGATAGTTTGTTGTATTTTCTTATGAGATACACGCTTAACTGTTGGTAGGGTCTACCCATAATTATACTAGTGCATTCGAGCAAAAACAACAGATATACTTGCACTGATATAAATTTTGCACCTCGATTGTTATTTGAAATACTGGTCTCAAAAAATTGTAGCTGATACTTCAAAAAGAGATTAAAACGTAACAGCAAATATCTGAATTGAAATCATTTGAGAGGTTTTTGTGTTTACATAGTTCACCCGGAAGTAGGCTTTGCGCTAAAATGTGACGGGTAGCCAATTTAACCTGTCGCTTCGCAGCAGGTTGTTGATTATCGTGATAATTGAAGTTTTTTTTTTATTAACAATGAAATATAAAGGATCAAAATAGGTGTTTACCATAGCCACAACGTTAAGAAAATGGGTATGTAAAACGTTAAAAGAAAAGAGGAAAAAATAAAATCAACGGTGGCTTTCATATATGCCTCAGTAGTTTTCGATCAGGCGAAAACTTCTGTTTTTGTTTGGAACGAAGTATGGCTAGCATGGATCATAGGTTTAGTGAGGACGTGATGCGATATGTAAAATGCACATCATTGTTAAAAATTTGTAAGGTGTGGCATTCTACTGTTACTCCTAAAGCTGATCTCAGTACCAAATGAACAAATCTCTCAGTGACTGTTCGCGGGAGAGGCATTCGTTTGAATCTTTTTAACTGTGCTCTTCAAAAGAAACACAGCGATGGCTTACTTTAAGCTGTTGGCATTTTTTGTTCTTTTACAAATTTTGGCGTTTGCTTGGGGAAAGCCTCCCGATAAAGGAGCTCAGAAGTTTTTGGTTTCCAAAGATGCGAAACGCGAAACCGAGTCGAATTCTGCCAGGCAAGAAAACACGAAAATGAGATCTTCTGCAACCGTTAAAGAAGTCAAGCAGAAACCTTCAAAAAGTTTAGTTAACGTTAAGGGAAGCAACGAAGAGCTTGCTAAAGCAACAGGAGTGGGGCTGGAAGATGAATCTGGCGCAGACGGCGAGATCCTGGAAAAAAACAGTAGCTTTAGACATCATAACTATGAGGAAATGACATGGCTATTAAAGGAATATTCTAAGAAGCACAGTAAAATAGCACGCTTGTACGACATTGGCAGTTCAGTACAAAACCGTAAACTTTGGGTTATGGAAATTTCTAGTAATCCAGGTGATCATGAGGCAGGTGAACCCGAGTTTAAATACGTAGCAAACATGCATGGAGATGAAGCGATAGGACGAGAGATGTTAGTTCATCTAATAAAGTACCTGTGCAAAAATTACGGTGTGAACCCAAGGGTTACCAAGATCGTGGACACGACAAGAATCCATATTATGCCCAGTATGAACCCTGATGGTTATGAAATGGCCGCAACTCTGCCTGACCATCAGTGGAAAGCGCGTCCAAATGCGAACGGTGTCGATTTGAATCGAAATTTTCCCGATCAGTTTTTCCCTAGCACGAATGGACCACCTCAACCCGAAACTCGAGCTGTAATGAAGTGGATTAATTCCATCCCATTCGTACTCTCGGCCAGTCTACACAGCGGGGCGCTCGTGGCAAATTACCCCTACGACGATAATCCCTCCGGACAGAGTGTATACAGCGCTACCCCTGATGATGACGTATTCAGACAGCTCGCGCGTTCCTATTCCGAAGTCCATCCCACAATGCATCTCGCAAACTCACCATGGAAATGCAAACACATCCCACGCGAGCATTTTATCGACGGAATCACAAATGGTGCTAAGTGGTTTAGTGTGTCAGGAGGGATGCAAGATTACAATTATGTACATTCAAACTGCTTTGATGTAACCCTTGAGCTCGGCTGCCGGAAGTTTCCAAATGCGAGTGAAATACCAGAATATTGGCGCGAGAACAAAGAGGCACTCCTCAATTATATGGAACAGGTAAACTTGTAAATGATCCAGAAGAAATTCAGTCTCGTCCCATGTAAGGGAATCCAAGACAGTCTTGGATTCTGGACTCCACCTCGTGGATTCCGGATTCCAGGTACTGGATTCCAGTCTTTGTCATTGAAACCAGGATTCTGGATTCCAATCGTCAGTGGGAATCCAGATTCCTTGAAATGAGCTGTATTTCGGATTCCGGATTCTACAGGCAAAAATTTCCTGGATTCCAGAATCCGGATTCCCTTACATGGAGCGACATTTCATTTAAGTTTGTTACTGAAATCTTTGTCTGCCACTGTATCTGTCACGCGATTTTCAGCTGAAAGAGTAAACAACCAAGCGTAGGATAGTCGACGATTGTTCTGACAATATCCCTGTATTTAATAGAATTCTTTTGTACTGCTGTAATCCAATTCAACCTCTTGCTCTAGGTTCACACAGGTGTGCACGGCTTTGTAAAGGATGAGGACGGCCAACCAATCAATGGAGCAAGAATATCCGTAAATAATCGCCGCCATGATGTTTTCTCTGCACGCGATGGAGATTTCTGGCGGTTACTAGTCCCAGGCTCCTATGAAATTACAGTTTCTGGACGGGGATTCGAGCAAGAAACAAAGTCATGTACAGTTCTGGTAAATAAAGCAGCCCAGCTAGACTTCACTCTTAAAAAAATAAGAATGAGGGAGTCCAAGCACACGATTGATGATTATAACTGGCCTCGGGAGAGAATTCTAAATGATGATGTATACAGAAGTGAGCAAGGAAGACAAGCATGGGAAAACAGGGGCTACAACGAGGAAAAAGTGAATGATGATTATAATGATGCAGCTATGCGAAGAGAATATAACATTCGTGAAAACAGGGGAAGCTCCTATGAAGAGTATGGACAGAAAAGAAACAGTTTTCCTCACCCGAAATGAAACTGCGATTTTTATTAATATTTACTTTCTTACATATTTTTGACTGCGTTAATAATGTCTCACACAGGCCTTGACAGCAGTTTTCTGTAGCAGAAAAAGGATGTTAGGTCAACTAATAGTGACTTTTAGATTGGAGACGAGAACGACTACGGCGAGTAGCTTTACCTTAAGGGTAAACCGTTGTTTGACGTGCTTTCAATTAAACATATATATGCCTCGGAAAACTTCATTGTACTTTTAATTCACCGGAAATGTTAGCACCGTTATGTTATTGAAGTCGGAAAAGCTCTCTTTCCATCGCATAATGATAAATTTTCTAACCGTTGAGAACTTTTTCACCCAACTACATTCTCGCCAAAAGCTGAGTAGGATTACGACGACTATCATGTTTTTAAGCCAAAATGATGCTGATTCCTCTCGCGTGCACTACTTTTTCAGTAATATTGAGAAGATCCCCTTTTTAGTAGTCCTAACTGAATCTAAAGGTCTCTAATGTGTAGATAGGTAGCATATGCATCAACCACACGGGTGAGCCTGCCTTAGGCCTGGTTTCCATATGATCGTCCCGATCGTCTCAGTCGTCTTAAATAATGTTCAAACGATCGAAACGATCATATGGAAACGCTCTCAAACGACTGAGACGATCGAGACGATCAAAGGCTATCCCGTAGTCTCCACTTTTATTCAGTCCAGTAATCGAGAATAAATTCGGGCTAGATGGTGCTAAAGTAGAAAAAAATAGTAAAAAAATATTCGCCCCGCGTATGGGCGTCCGTGACATCAAGTACTATGTCTTCGTGGAACTCTTCTAGCTTCTCGACGCCACAAAATCGAGAGAAAAAGAAGATAGAAAGGCACGAGGTTAGCTCTCCGAATAAAAGTCATGATCATGTTAGACTTGTTTTTGAAACACGCGCAAAAATTCTGACTATTGTCTCACCCAGAGGCATCGCTGGCGAACTCGCGTCTCTTGCCTTTGAGGCGATCGAGACGATCATATATGAAATTACCAATCGTCTCAGTCCTCCGGATCGTCTCGAAATATTTTGAAACGACAGGGGCGGTGGGGACGATCCAGACGATCATATGGAAACCAGGCTTTATGATAAAGCAAGTTACATCTCGTGTAGTACTAAGTACATGCAAGACTCTATGCGCTTTCAGTAGTATACAAAAAGGCTCCGGGGAATTAAGGAATGGGGCAGTGCAAATTTGGAGGGGGTGGTCTGTTTTTTATACCTTTCGCATAAACATTTTAAATTCAATATCTACTTCCCATAAGCATTAATTTTTCATTATTACTAATGTATTATCTTTGTCACGTGACTTGCCACACCCATTTTTGACTTTTTATTTCAATCCAAATTTACACCAGTTTATAAATAACAGTAGTAATTTAATTCATTTTTTGTCAATGACTATCGACACAAAGCTTATGGAATTGATCGGGGTTATCTTAAATTATCTACGTTTTGTAAACTATAACGTTTCTTGTTAAGAGGGAGACTGGGACGAGATAAAAATCTCTTATAATTACGAAGGAATGGATCATTTCACAAATCCCCGATTAATTTAACATATTTGACTGTAAATGAAATATTATGGAAGGAAAAACGATTGTGGTCACATTCAGTAAAGTGGTGTAATCTGCAAAGTTCAAATTTTGAATAATTATGGGCGTGGCTGGTCACGTGATCTGAAAAAAGTAGTGTTTAAGGTCCAAAGTGGTTCTGGTCTTAAACACAGCGGTCTAAGGTTAAAATGAAGGAAGATACTGGAAAAAACAAGACCAAATCATAAAACCCCGCATGTAACGAGGACCCATGCCTCAATTCACCTGAGGGGTCATTGAATTCTTGTGTGGACACGTCCTAAGAAACTGCAACTGTTTGATGACTGCTTTCTCAGTTAAAAGGACCCTTCTTTAATTCTTAAGTCTGGCCCTTAGGCTAATATATAAGACTTTAAACTTTTTCTGACCAATTTTAGAAACCAAACTATTGATCAGCGTTTTGCATCGTGTCAGGCTATAGATAAGATAATTTTGAGTTTCGATCGAAACAAAATAAAGTTACAGTACAAAGGTATTACAAGAAATAAATGTTTACTGGAAACGATTGCTTTTCCAAAGTGTTGATTTAAAATTATAGTTTATTTTTTCAGACACTTATTTCTCGTAATCCTTGTTTCTGAAAGGGATTAAAATTTTCGTCTCGGTATTAAAATTAACTCTCAAAAAATAAACGAACTTAGATGAATGTTCAAAATTAGTATTTGATTAAAAAGTAATTACGCCTGTTATCATTGGTTGTCTAAAGACAACAATTGTCTTAGTTTGTTAATTGTTCCCGCAGGACTAATTTTACTGATCGACGATCAGTATTTTACTAATGGCCGTAGATTTTGTTTTTAAATGTAATGTGAAAGATTTGGAAAGCGCTTAAAGTAGGGTCTTAGGGCCAATTGAACTTAGAATGTAGCCAAATGTCATTTTTTGCCAAAATTAGGCTAAACTACTTTACTTTGCTGTTTAGTCGAAAAGATTAGCACTGAATTGTGATAATGATTAGATAATAATCGCATGATATAACTAATTAATGGTTAAGCGTACATACTTGCACCATTAAAATGCATGTTTAAAAAACCACAATTTGCTTTGTAAGCAGCTTATTGGATGGTTTTAAAGCTTTATTTATGAGTTGCATCTGAAGGTGACAAACAAACATGATTTGCAAAGTAAGGTAAAAGGCTGAAGAACGGGAACATACAAAGACGATGGATTTTAGGTTTATCAACTATATTTCAAGAGGAAGGTAGATAGTCAAGTCAGACAAGAGTTGTCATCATCGAGGAGTTTAACATTAAGGTGGATTATGAATAAATTTAGACCAGACTGATGTTGCACCTTCGATTTATACACAGAAATAAGACAAGACAAGAGTTTATAACCAAACCAGATAGCTCAAGGCCGCCAAAGATTTCTCGTCTCCCCTCTGCTCAAAATATCGGGTAAGTCATTTCAGCATAGCAACTATCCTTTGAATATGCACTCTAAGCGACATAAGCAAGGGCATACTTGCCTGCAGCCTTTATGTTGAAACTGGCGGTTTCAACTCATTTGAAACAAGTCATTAAAGACATTTTATCATTCAGATTCGTGCAGGATCATAAATCGAACAATTATACAGAAAAAAATGGTTGGTGGAAAGTCCAGAACTCCTCAAACCCTCCCCATGATAGAGGCCAAAGATAGAATATATTCTTCTATGGAAATATATAGAGGATATTACATGGCCGCGCGGAGATGCGCTCACTCGTGAAATATTTTTCAACACTCGAAGAGAAATTTCGTATCTCCAAGCGGCCATGTAATGTTCTTTTTATTATATAAACACCAATGAAATACCAAACCATTTCACTTTAATGGTTTTTTGGTATGAAAGGCGCGATTTATATTATGTAGCCATAGAAAGGGTGATATTTTCACATGAGAAAATAACATGTTATTTTCACATGTGAAGATATCAAGTTCTCGCGCGAAAGCTCACCTGGTATTTCATTGGTGTTTATATAATAATTCATGATATTCTTTTTAGATCACGTTAATTAATAAGCTTTGTTACAGGCTTTAAAATCTGCATGCAGATTCTGTTGGTAAAGCAAATCAGAATGTAAAAAAAAAAAAAAAAAAAATCAGGAAGTTAGCTAGAGTTTGTTTCATTTTCGTCTGGTTTTTTTTTTTTTTTCACCTTATTGTTTTTTTTTTTTTTTTTAAATTTACAATAAGGTTTACCTTTAAAAGTTAAGACTCTAATTTGATGTTGTTCAGTAACCTAACCATTTCTTCTTTCCCTTCCCTTTTATATTTTACCAGACAGCAAAGACAAATGACTTGGCATGGACTGGCATGGAAGACTCACTTCTTATGTTAAGTGATATATCTGTTTTTTTCTTTTTTCAGCAAAATTGTAAATGGAGACCCACTGTGTGGGTGGAAACTGAATGAACTCTGTCTTTTACACGATGAGCCAGGTATAATTCATTCCATCGTCGTCGTCGTCGTCGTCCTCCTCCTCCTCCTCCTCATCATCATCATCATCACCACCACCACCATCATCATCATCATCATTATCATCATCATCATCATCATCATTATCATCATCATCATCATCACCACCATCATCATTATCATCATCATCATCATCATCATCACCACCATCATCATCATTGTCATTATCATCGTCATCTTTAGCAGCAAAAGCATTTCCTTCTCCTCCCCCTCCTCCTCCTTTGCCCATAGGGTTTTTTCAAGTTAAAGATATTTTTAAATTATTGAAATAGATCATCTAACTGACAGAACATTGTAAAAATTGCTAGGAATAGTGGAGTGGTTCAGTGACAAAGAGCGTCAAATATTCTTGGATGGAAATATAACAGGTGTGTTCATTTATATACATATTATACAGTGGCCACTGAATAGTTAGTAAATAACTTACAGCTGATCGAACTGCCATATATGGGAGGAAACTTTTTCACACTTGCCATTCTTTTTTCATTGGCCAGAATGATGAATATTCTAAATATAGTAGTAATACATTCTTTACCGATGCAATTTCCAACACCATACAATCTTTATTGTGTTCTTGTTACAAACGTGTAGAGTTTTTGTTACAAAGGTGTTTCTAAGTAATTGTGAAAGAAAGAGAGCACAGCCACTCAGAAATAGCAATTAAAAGCTAATCGCGCTGAGTGGCTGGGCCATGCGGAAAGGTAACTAGATATTTAAGTTGTTATAAATAAATAAATGCATACAAAAACACACAAAGAAAAAATATTTAAGCTGCAATAAGTAAACAAATACACAAAAGAATAAACAAAGAAGCAAAACAATAGACAACTTATTATAAAATTATTTTCTGACACAGGGTGGAGAAGTGGCCCCGCGGTGCCTCTTGGTGATCATGAGATTAAAACAAGCCGCGATTTGACAAAAACAAAACCCCAGAACCAAGTACAGCAAAGCAGCCCCCAGAAGGGAAATAATTTCGTAAACCTGATCCTCAAAGACGTCGATTGGATACTTTCGCCAAATGAGAGAACATGCAACAGTAAAAACAAAGAAATAAATGTTAATGCAAATTTAATCCGATACCATGGTTACAATCGAGAGAGAAAACTCAAAGAAAAAAATTTAAAACAGCCTAGCGATATACACTGTTGCGAACAAATAAATCAAGTTTCCAAACTGCAAAACGTAGAAAGAAAGCTTGCGGTAAGAAGAGCATTAAAGATCGGCAGAGGAGTCGAATGTCTACGGCAACCTTCAACTAAAAACACAAGCGGAACGTTGAAAAGAGTACTTTTTAACCCTTCGGTAATTTCACTGATGGGGGACACTGTGAAAAATCCGGTTTTTTCCGTAGATAATCGTTACGAGAAAAAGGGGAACAAGAAGACTTTGTGTCAGACATTTTTACAACCATTACCAATTGAGAAAGCAGTTAAAACCGTGGACTTCGGTCACCCAATGAAAGTTAGACCAACCTTACCAAAATTGGTACCAAAGATTAAATGTGAACAGCTAAATCTCAGATCAAATTTGAACTCAGGAGTTTTATTTCAGAAAGAAGCCCGGAAAAATATCAGCAAATCAAATAAAGCAGAACTTGTTGTCCTGCCGCAAATCCGACAGTTTCCTTTATAACAGTACTGTAAGTCTTTTTATAGGACGTACGAGTCATATGACAAGCACTTGTAGTGAAGAGAAAGTACTAAATTAAGAAGCATGTCATGACAGAGCCAAATTAACCAAAATAAAAAAGAACAATCGAAACTTTGAGGAGATTCAAACAGGATCAAACCGGAGACACTAATTGACTTTTTGCCTACAAGTATAAAAATTTAACCCCCAAAATATTACATTTATACCCTAGGTCATACACAGACCTGAGGTATAATTATAATATTCACCTTGGCTTCACCCTAGCTGGCTCACTCGTGTATCACGAGACTAAATTACGAGAGGAGCCAATCCATGCAGAATATCGAGCGTGTTAGGACACGGTCCATTTCACGCCGGCTGTGCCTTCCACGGAAGAAACCTGCAGTCACTATAGAAAACATGTTTTCAAAAGTGCACTTAAAAAGTGTTTAGTCAATTTCTTAGTCGGAAAGTTTCGACAGTGAAAAAAGGCGGACAGTACGACAATTCCTCAATAAAGCGTGTAGAAACTAGGAAGTTGTAGCCGTGCAAAACAACGGCAAAGAAATGTTAGAAAAAGTGTGCTCCTGAGTCTGTGCTGCACGTGCGAAATTGTTTTTTTTTGCTATTGATTTTTTTTATGTCGTTCTCGCTTTTGTCGCCGTTTCAGGCATTAAAGGTTTTTTTCTTTTTCTTAGAGTAAACTATGAGTATATTAACGAGAGCTTCCCTTTTGGCCCTGGCTAATTCTATAAATTATGTTTATTGTGTAGGCAAAATTTACGCAGGGTTCTGTTGATATCATCCAAATGCTGATAGGACCCCGCCCTGTCTATTATACTGAAGGGTGAAATAATTTGCAACATACTCGTATAACAGTCATATTTGCCAGCTGGAATTTTTTTTTACTGTTTTTAGGCCTAAAAGCAATAAAAAAACTCCAGCGGGCAGATGCGACAGCTTTAAGCGTATGTTGCAAATAAATCCACCCAACGTTTTACTAGCTTGACTTCAATAGGAACCTTACAATTGCAAGATGGTGATAACACTCTGTGTTCAAATTGTCACGAGAATGAATTGCACAAAGTTTAACATTCAAAGCGATGCAATTTCTGTCTTAGGGCCCGTTTACATAGAGGTGGGGGACCCCAGGCAGGTGAGGCAACCCGCTTAGGTGGGATAACCCGCCTGTCCATATAATCTCTCATTTTAATTTGATCACCACGATAGGTGGGGTGACCCTCCTCAAGTTACCTCACCTACCTAGGGCTCCCCCACCTCCATGTAAACAGGCCCTAATAGAGAAATTCCACTCTTGTAATAAGTGATGAGGTAAAGAAGGTAAATTAACGATAATCTTTATGTCTTGAATAAAGATCCGTTAAAAGCTCTCCCGAACTTAATTGGTTTTAATTAATGCTTTACCCCGTATTTTCTGAGTATCATTCTTTGCGTTCTGTCGCATGATTTCCTAAAAGGACACCATCCTTCGGTCAGAAAAAGAAACATTAGGGACCTTAATTAAGCACCAAAAACGTAGAATGTCGCGGACGTGAACCGGAAATGACAGTCACGCACACGCCATTGGTTGCCATGGGATACTACGCAGTTACGCGAAAAGCCCTTCGTCGCCGACGCAGATCGGGATGATTGTACGTTTTTGGAAAACGTAAGAAAAAAATAACTAGTAAATCACCACAAAAAGTTCAGTTTCAAGGTAAGACATGAAAATCATCTTGTGTTATAATCCGTTACTACAATGTTGCATATTTTATCGAGTGAAGTAAAAAACGGAAGTGTTACATAACCTGTGTTTATGTACAAACAACCGGTTGCAGAGTCAGCAAAGTGAAGAAAGCCATGGCGAGTTGCTCGGAAGAAAACAAGAATCAAAGGTAATAAAAATACAATCTGCTCTGACAAAATGTAATACTCCTCGAGATTTCGTATCGTATTACTGACCTTTTAGAAATTATTGTTATAATAAGCAAAGTTATGTTTTCATTTTTGCATTGCACTTTTGGGTCATCCTCGGTGTAAAACCCTCTGAAGTTTTTCTTTGTTATCTAGTTATTTTTTCCTTGGTTCCATTGTGTTGACTTCTCACTGGCTTCTTTGTATTAATTGTTTTACGTTACTCATGAGATTCACAGGTTTTTATACCGAGTATGAGCCGCACTTTTAGTGACCGCTAGGTTTGTTTGATTTTCACTCGACTGCAGAATACCTGCAAGCTGAAATTTCTGAAGCGAAATGGCAGCGTAGATTAGGCAGCATCGCCGAAATGTGATCGGTTTAAGATCTCATAACAACGCCGATTTTATAATTTTCAAATGAACGCCAGCTTACATTATATTGACAAACTCATAGATCATGATAGCTAGAACTCAATATAATTATCAGACTTATAATATACACAACCGAAGAATATTTCAAAACTTCATTTTTTTTATTTTTATACAACTTTCAGCTCTTCTAAGATGGAATGGTCGAAGGCTAAGGATGTTTTGCTGGCTAAAGAGGTCCTTTACCTTGAACCATTTCAGTTCAAGGAAAGGACTGCTCAAAGTGTTCAGGCGTGGCAGGATCTCGTCAACAACCTCATGAAAAATTACCCTGGAAAATTCGAGAAGCTAACCTCAAGGGGTGCTAAGGACCATATAGCGCTCCTGATTAAAAACCACAAGAAGAAGAATGCAGATGAGCTGAAGGCGAGTGGGATTAGCCCAGAACAATCAGAGCTGGATACTATACTTGAAGAAATAATAGAGAGGATGGAAGCAAATGTTGCAGAGATTGAGAAAGACAACGAAAAGAAGAAAAGGGAGGTGGCTATGGCCAAAGACATCAGGCTGAAGGCCATGGAGGCCCTAAGCCAAACTAAAAAGAGAGAAAATGAGGATGGGAATATTAACCCTGCAAAGCAGATCAGGAGAAGGTCAAATGGATCAGAGATGATTGCATACCTGAAGGAGAGGGCAGAGGAGGAAATGGCCCTGCGTGCAAAGGTAGAAGAATCAAAACAGACCCAGATGGTTAATGAAGCAAAGAGGCATGAAGACCTCTTTAACATTCTGTTACACCAACAAAAACAACAACAAGAGTTCCAACAACAACAAGTACAGCTAAACCAAGAAGCCATGAAGCAACAACAACAACAGTTCCTTCAGATTCAACAGTCTATGGCCAATCAACAACAACAAAATTTTCAAATGTTGATGGCCATCCTGCAAAAAAAATAATAAACAGCAGCACAATAAGTTTTTAAAAACAAGTTGGATTTATTACCTTTTTTTTACACATTTACTACATAATTTACTGTATTTTAAGATAATGTGTTGAATATGACAAGGACACTGGATTGTACATTTGAAAGAGATGTGTACATACATTTTGATTGCTTTATAATTTCTTATAAATATAGAGATGCAAATGCAAATGAAAAAAAAAAACGTGGCACATGTACAGTCTGTTATATTATTAACATTTAAAACCTTGTTCAGACACGAGTTATATATTAATATTGTCCAAGAGATAGATTAGATTTCAAAATAATGCTTTTTATAAATAAAGATCACCTGGTTTTAAAAAGTGTATTGCAAGAAATATCCTTTCTAGGCATTGCCAGAGTTGTTGCATAAACTGCAAAAAATGCATCTTATGGTTACTTTAACCCAACTCAACAACTCAACTGTTTCATACTTAGGCGAAGTACTCCTCTAGAGATGGTGGTTCCACTCCAAAGTGTGCCCCTGTATTGTTGCCATAAAGACATGTCAGGGCATTCCTAAGCAGAGCACTCACTATGTAATGTTTGCCAACTGGACTTAGACCAATTTTGAGATTTTTTTTGAAATCCAAAAATTTAAATGATCCAATAACATCACCAAACACCCACTCAACTGAGGAACGGACTGAGCTCATGGCACTGTTGAAGTCCTCCATAGCGGGGGTCAGTCGTTGTTCTTTGAAGGGTCCTTGCAGGTGGATGCGATGGGGATAAGCGGGGTCCCCATAGAGACACATGGCCTCACCAGTGGCACTAAATGCATGAGCGTTAAGGTCATCCAGGAGATGAGAATCTTTCAGCATTGCTGCATCATGCTTTCTTCCCTCTAAATAACAGAAAATAATATTATCACTGTTTAATAAAGTTTTAGTTGGAGATACCACATGAAGAATAAAAATATTCTCTAAATAATTTATGTTAATTTTTTAACCAAAGTATTCTCGAGATGATCACTTCATAAGTCATTTCTAAAAATATCCTTTTTGGTGGAGTGAGGATGGGGGAAGGTAGGGAAGCCCATGTAGAGGGTCACCGACCCATTTAGTTTTAATTTTCACTTTTCCATTGCTTTCATGAAATTTAAACTGACTTACCAACAGGTCCAAAAAGATGCGCAATTAGCCCATCCGGCAGCGTAACGGACTGAAACTTTAGGGCATGGAGCCTCTTGTGCCCATTGTACACTATTTTTTGGTTTTCACCCGGTCTTGATATTGGTCTTACGGTGCCATCGATGAATCCGAAGCAGTTTTTCAATGGAGAACCTTTCACTGCCACTGCATCAGCATACTGTTGAAGTTTCCGCGGGCTTAGAAGAGTAGCATTCCACTGTGTTAATCTGTGGTGGTGGTTTTGGTAAATGAATTCTTCCACCGCGATTGTGATCATAGATAGTTCTGGCACAGCTCGCCCAAACCGGTGTATTAGATCACTGTACCTGCACGGGTACGCCAGACGTTTGAGCACCATACAGAGTCCTTCAATCTTATCGGCTCTTGTCCTCTGGTGACAGACGAATGACTCTGGAAGCCCCAGAGCATCGGCTAAGCGTTCAATATCCCGTTTTCGTACTCTAAACTCTGCAAAGATTTCACTTTCCTCGAGAGTGTCTAAAGTAAACCTTTCGTAATCACTGTGCGGAAAAATTGGATTCTTCGTCTGCAATGCTTCGTGTAAAACTCCAAATTCCTCTTCGGAAATAAAACCGTGTATAAAGGACAAAAGCAACATCTCCTCAACCTGTTTGCGGCTAGCCATTGTGAAAAAAAAGTGAAAAAAGTAGTACGTAACGATTGACAAACCCTCCTTTGTTTACATTTTGACCGGTCACGTCTCTGAGCTGCGTAGTTCAGCTTAACGTCAATAGTGGGACACGTAACTCACGTTTTCCCCAGGACTCCTCGTCTCACTGTCACCGTCGGCGGCATTCCACGTTTTTCGTGCTTAAGGTCCCTATTGACGGTACCCAACTACTTATACACCATTTCTCAACAAAGTCACGTGGAAACGCTTGCAGTATGCTTGCTATTTCTTTCCTTACTTCGGCATTTCATAAACCATGCATGCCAGTCAACCTAGCTGAATCGTTTTGCTTGTATACGTACGGGTTGACTAGATAACTCAAAGTTAGGTTCTTGTTCCCCTCTTCCGCATCACATTTTATAAAAAGAAAAAATTTCATGCTCCAAGCTCCAAGATAGTAGGAACCGCCTTTTTGTTTTTTGCTCGCTTTTCCTGGCTGATCGGCCCCTTGTTTCGCTCGTCTGCACTGACCGAGAGTCCGGTAGAGCAAGATGGGTTCTTGGATGAAACTTTTTCAAATCTTTACGGCCTTGTTTCATCTTTTGTTTTCTCATTTCGTGTATTTTCAGAGATCACACAGAGGAGTCAAGAAAAATGAGAAAAAGGATCTAAGGAATATTTCATATGCTTCGTCCGTTCAAAAAGAATTTGGAACAGACGCCTTATACAGCTATTTCGAGAAAGGTTGTCGGAAAAAGTGCACGAGACAATCCCGAAAGGCATTGTGGGTGGTTTTGCATTCACTGTTCTTCAGAGAAATTTGAAAGAATTGACACGAAAGGCCATGAAAATGTGTTTGCGAGTGCTAACGGAAAGCAACAAAAGTAGGTTCGACAGCTGCAGTCGCCAGGAACAGTGTATCGATCGCATCCCATATTACGTTTCGGGATTGTCACGTGCTCATTTTTTCTGACAACCTTTCTCGAAATAGCTGTATATAGATGACCCACACGATGTTCCTCAGTAGACCTAAAAGTACGGCAAAAGTTGGTTTGCTGGCCTATAACTAAAACGTGGATTTCTGGGTGCTTTCTGTCCGGGGGGCACCCAAGGGAAGTTTGAGTAATGGGATGCGTTCAAGGCCTTCAAACCCTGACCCTCCTCCTGGAGGATCCAGGGGAGGGGCCCCGGGGGGCCCGGCCCCCCTTATTTTTCGACCAAAATGAGTCCCGAAGGGCTGAGAAATATTTTTTTGGAGACCGGGCCCCTCCCTTATTTCAGGGTCTGGATGACTTCCCCCCCGCTTATCTGAAGGTCTGGATCCGCAACTGAATTCTCCCTTTCGCTTACCCTGTTTGACCTTGTTTTATGATCCTGATTCATTTCGTTGCGCGTACAAATTACGTATTTAACTAACATCTTGGAAATAGTTTTATTTGGGAAAAGATCGTTTGAAGCCAAAACCCATAACGGGACATGGTTCATGTTGAAGCAAAAAACTAGGCTGCTCTTCGCCAACCATATCGCCCTATTTAAAAGGCGTCAGGTCCCTGAAAATGAAGACACCCTGTTCAAGACGTTGCATAGTGAAATTGTATAACCTGGAAAAGTCTCAAGACTCTGAAAACCACAACCTGTTCAGCGGCACATACCCGTCTAGGCCAAATATATAGGGAGTGCTCCCTCCGGTGCTTTCGAAGTTGCTGCCATTTAATTGTGAGTCTCAGAGAATGTATTTTAGTTAGTGAACGTTTGCCGCGATTTGCTTTGGTTAACTAACAAGGGCTTGGGGTGAGACGAGAAACCCAGCAAGGCATTCAAGTTTAACCGCCTTGTTAACCGGGAATAAAAGCTTTAAGGATATCCTACCAGGAAAGGCGGACTTCAAACAGTCTAACCATAATCTAGACCACTTAGCAACCACTCAGGACTGGACAGGGGCACCCAACGACTGTTTTCTGTGAAATGATCTGTTCGGAGTCAGAGCAAATATTGCCTGGAATTTTCTATTACTTGAGGTCAGCTAAACATTTCTAGATGACCGTTCCAATCTTGCACAATTTTCGAAGCTTATCTAATAAACTCCCTACGATTTTCTGAAGTTTAATTTTCACATTTCACCTTCCCAAGTTAGCCTACTAGTATTTTTCGTAGAGAAAAGGAAACCTAAAATTTTCGGACTCAAAAATGCAATGGAGAGAGAAATCAGAAAATGTCTCACTTTGATAATACGTCAAATTGCATCTAAAATTTTCGGGAAATAATACTCAAGCGCGCCCTTGTAATTTCAAAAAGAGTCAAGCTTCTCTAGGATGACCGAACAGATAGAAATTTTATAGCGCGGCCTAGAGTGCATTTCTAGTCCAAAAGTATTCTGAATAGCCTAAGAAGTGTTATCAATGTACTTAGGAGAAAACCGTCGTTGGGTGCCCCTGACTGGAGAACCTTTTTGTAGGACTTAGGGAGCTTTAAAGACTGTTCCTAATCGATCGCTGTCTGCCTGCATGCCCTTCTCCACTACAAGAGAATCAAGGTTATATGTTATTAGGGGCACCCAACGAGGATATAGTTCAAAACCACTTAAACATAGCGTACCGTTTTAAACGGTTGATTTAGGCCTGTTTCAAACGTCGTGCTAGTGCCGTGCTAAGCTAGTTCGACTGTAGCTCGACTGCAGCACGACACTAACACGACTTGGTTTCAGACGTCGAATTTAATCCAGTCGAATAGAACGGCTGTTGCCAAAAACAAAACACAATAATAAAAAAACGGTTCAGCAAACTTTTAAATGTATTCTAATGCATTTGTAATTTATGAATTGAGTTCGGCACGGCGGTAGCACGCCGTTTGAAACCAAGTCGAACTACTGCCGTGTAGCACGGCAAGGCTTGCTACACGGCAGTAGCACTACTTGGTTTCAAACGTCGCGCTACTGCCGTGCTAAAGTCGAATTTAATTCGATCAATTGAGTTCGGCACGGTAGTAGCACGACGTTTGAAACGGGCCTTAGGCATATTTTTATCCCCTAAAAATTTTCCGTCTCTTCGAATTTCCTAGCTGAAAGTCTAGTGATCTGAAAATTATAGGAATCAAAACTTACCTTTTCGAAAATTTCAGCCAGGAGAAAGGCTCCCGAAAATTCTAGGTGACCTTTTAAGGATAAAAATCCGTTAAAAATGCGCAATTATACCAATTTTTAGATGTTCGAAAATGCTAGGAGAGGCAGGCAAGCAAGAAATTTTACAACAAATGTTCCGAAAATTCTAGATCTCAAATCGTCTTTCGAACAGATATTTTCTGAAAATTGTCGTTGGGCGCCCCTGTGTTATGCCGAATATTATAAGGTTTAAACCGAATGTTCGATGGGTTAAAAAAATGTTTACAAAGAAATTTAATCTGCCTTATGATCTGGGGTTATCATTATTGGAATAAAAGGGGAATTTAGAGCCCTCATAAAACGTGTAAAATTCTTGATAATCCCTTTGAAGAAAAATTAGCTAGGCTTTTAGTCAATAATATTTGATATTCATTTGACTAGCCAGAGGAAGCCATATTATATACACTCTTTTTATAAGAATATCGAGGATGAAATTTGGGAACTTTGACGAATATGCTAAGAATAAATCGCTGGCTGAGATTTTGAATAGGATATACTGAGTTTGTGTTGAAAATCTGTAAATGCAATACAATATTAAAAACATGTTATTGTCGTGTTAATAGTTAATCGTTTCTCAAAACGGTAAAACTAGGCAACAAAACGAACAAAAAACTGCACTTCTAACTATTTTTTTTATAATTGATACCCTAATACATTGTAAAACGGAAATCAAAAAGTGCCATTAAGAATAATACAATCGACAGAAAAATAAGAATATTCAGCCTGGGTCGGAAAAACAACATTCTTATATTAAAAAAGAATGTAACCTCAAATTCTCTTAACTAATACAAGATAAAATGTATGGCAGCCCGAAATGAGAATTTATTACTAATCAGATTTGGGGAGTCAATTAGGACTCAACTGGTGAATGTTTGTACTCTCTATTACGGTTATCCAGTTTCGTGTAGAGAGCGGTGCATCAACATTCTTCTTCGTTTACGTTCATTTATTCAGTGGGAAATGCGTCACGCATTTTAAAATCCTGAGCTTACAGTCGATTGCCCTGGCTCCAGAGGTCCGTTCTCAAAATACCTAATATGAAATAAACCGTGCTGACGTGAAAAGAAAAAAATATCCTCTGGAACCCAAGGTAACAGTCGATGAATTAACTTGTAACAAAGTTTCCGGCTTGGTCTGGATTCTTTCTCGCGAACATGTCAACCAATAAAGTGAGTTCATAATTTCAAGCCGAAAATGCCAACAAATTTTGGCTTTGATAAAAATACTCTTAACAGTTTAATTACACAAAAAAGAGGTAACGGAGGCTTCCGCGAGACCGTCTGGAATGCAGTCAGTCAAGGGAAGATTCTGGCTTCTTATGTGTTAATTTCCTTATACAAAATTATCTATTTAATAAGACTTTAAAACTATAAATTGCCTCTGACGGTGAGGTCACAATCCAGAATTTGAACTCTGGACTGGACTGTAAGATACAATTTTGAAATTGGGCAACCTCGCATTTTTTCACATCCGTACTTAGACAAATTACCACAATCAAAAATATTTTATTTTTCCTTTGATTTAATCCTCTCTGAAAGATCCTATTAATTCCTTTATTTAAAGATGCTCCAAGGGTTTCTCTACATCATAGCAAGGAGGGGCGGAACTTTCCCTGTAAGCTCGTTTATGCTCTGTTGTTAAGGTGTCACAGTTTGTGTGTTGAGCTTTTAATCTGAATTTTATAGGATATTGACAAGGAAACGATTTTTGACTGTTAAAAATGGTGAGGTCAGCTCTTAATTTGGAGATAGGCCAATATCAAATAAAAGATCATAAAAAATTCAAAATAACTTTCAAGGGGAGAAATATCCGCACTTACTGTAATTTATTGACCGCTGCAGTGAAACAACTGATATACTGCTGGGTAGCAAAAAGCGCTGGATCCAAAAACCACCTCTCCGTAAATTATCCACTGCATAATTTGATGTTAGAAAGAACCAGTGTCAGACTATACATCGAAAAGCACATAATTGCTAGTGATTGAATATGATTATAATAATTTATCTTCTGGGGAACTGATTTGATACTGGTTTCACTTTTGTTACTCGAGGCCAATTCATTACCTTCCATCGCCAAATAAGAAACAAACAACAACAAAGTCGCCTAAATGCTTTGCATTTATTTAAGTTTCCTCGATGTAATGTACACATAAACGAGATGGTGTTTTACACTTTAATAATATTTTTCTCTTGTTTTTATTTACTTTTCAATAGTTTTGAAACATTCTTGGAATCCACATTTTGCAGTGCCTTTTCTCGGGAACTCGTCAATACCGATAAAATTGCAAAAAATGATACTTTCATATACATTGCCACTCTC
Organism: Porites divaricata; assembly: GCA_038088405.1. Taxonomy (NCBI): domain Eukaryota; kingdom Metazoa; phylum Cnidaria; class Anthozoa; order Scleractinia; family Poritidae; genus Porites; species Porites divaricata. Next base: position 10,805,741 of record JBBMOI010000012.1, on the reverse strand, counting down.
GCACGATGTTTGTAGGTTGCAGCTCCATTATTGAAGAATCGAATCTATTTGAGGTACTTATGTGTACAATTATTCCACAGCATTGTATTAATAATGTCTCTTCATATGCAGGGATAGATGATCAGAGCGAGAAAAACTACGGTCACAAGTAGTGCATTTAAACGGCTTTATGCCAGTATGCTTACGATAATGCCTCGTAAGTTCATCTGATCTAGCAAACCGCCATCCGCAGTCCTTCCAATTACACTGGTATGGCTTTTCACCAGTGTGGGTTCGTTGATGCGCTTTTAGATGCGAACTTTTTGTGTAAGATTTGTTACAGCCCTCAAATGTACATTTATGTGTCCTTGCCAATGTTTTCTTTCCTTTTGGAAGCTGCACGGTGGCAGTTTCGGATGCATCTTTCACATCATTTGCATTTAGAGTGTTGGTTCCTTTTAATGAATTCGAATTTGCCTTTGATGAGCTGGTCGAGTTGTTAGGAGAACCTTCTATGACAAGTCTAGCTTTGGCCAATTTAGTCAATGGCTCAGAGTTCATGGATACAGCAAAGCTGTCGCTATCTTCAGTTTGTGTTCCTTCTGAGGTCTGTTTGACCGGCGGTGGAGATTCCAGCTCGCTGACAGCCTTCATTTCCACGTCTGAGCACGTGAGCGAGTCGGTATCTATTTGAATTTCAATGTCGGAGGATATCGATGATCGCTCACTCGTAGAACTCGATAGATTATCTGGACTGCTAGCTCGCAGTTCTAGAGTAATCCCCTCCTGTTGGTATGGCAATTCAAACAGTAAAGCGGTGTCTTTAAGCTTGCTCTCGATAAGATCTTCTTGACAGAAGTATTTCTCATTGTAATTCAGCTCATAGTCAGAATCCAGCGAGCTTTCCGAGCCAAAAGCACTAACTTCGTCAAATATATCCACTTTCCCACTAAACTGTGAAAAATTTAAGCTGTCAATGTCGAACCATAGCTGAAAAAAAGAAGAAAAGGTGGTTGCTTTGACCAGCGTTTAACAACTGAACACAAATTTGAAATTTACTACTTCACTCTCACTCGTAACATACTGCGAGCTGCTACAAACAAATCACGCAAGGCTTATTCGTTCAACTCCCCGGGTAGTTAAGCTTTGTCTCACCTTTCTAAAATGATCTTCAGGATTTCCTAAAGTCTCTTTAGGACGCAATAAATCCAATGTTACTGTAGAAAGCAGTGGATCGACAACCGACGACATTTTCGAACCTCAGCTATGCACATTGAAAGCATGTCCTGGTTCACTGCACATCGATAAATAAGCGGTTTCTTGTGACAAGTCATTTGCCGTTTTTGAACTGTCATCTTATTGGTCCCAGATCCCTTCAATCAAACAATCTATCAAGAGGAACCAATAACGGCGTATTTCGCATCCATATATGGGGATGACCAAAATAGTAACATCAGTTCTTGATATAAAAAGAAAGCAGGGTTCAAGAGGCCATATGGATTAAGGAACGTAGCGGTGTCGGGTAGTGCGAGTGAATCGAGTGGTGGCGACTCAGTAATATCATTCTTGATCGGCAGAGTGAAATTAAGAGATTAAAACGTTAGTTACATGGTTATTTCATTTCAGCTAGCGGTGGAACCGCGATAATTTTAACACAATAACTTGCACTTCAGATTACCTCAAGTTCATACCTTCGCATCGCACACCGCTATCCAAACTAAATGTTTTGTATTTATTTTTAAATTGAAGAAATATTTGACATGCATTTGGACTGAGCAATTTTTTGTAGTGTTAGTCATTGTGTAGTGATACATTATTTGAAACGAAAATTAGTTTTCTAATTTTTACAGGACTCGTCAAGACCCTAAACCTTCCAAGAGTCGCCCAGACGTACTTTTTTTTATATGTATTAATACATGTTCATCTAAAGTCGTCTCGTGCCTTTTTGCTTAGTGAGCCACTCAAACAGAATAATGACTCACAAATGTCAAAGTACTAGATCCTTCAAATCAATAACTTTATAAAACTGCTTAACCGACCGTGTCGTTATATTGCGCAACCAGTGAAGCATGTCAACAATTTTCGATGACTGAATTTTCTAAATTTTATTTCGCGTGCTTATCGTGAGTTATTTCTCCGCGCTTCTGACTGTCTTATTTTACAACACCATTTTGTATTCCAAATTCATATCAAGTTGTATAAGTTGTCCGAAAACTCTATATTTTCACGGAAGCAGGCTCTTATTTCTTGTGTTAGCGTGCCAGAAAATAAACTGAAAGGTCAAGAAATAAACAACGGAGTGGACTAAACAGTACTGGAGATAAGATATTTGAAAAAATCTGACAAACGCCAGGGTAAAACTCATAGAATTAGTATCAACCTACCGTGGAAAAAATTTGCTTTAAGTTTCTAATACTCTTTTCTTTTGTCCTTACTTTGAACATTTGTAGTGTATTTAAATTAAAAACTGGCTCCTAGCAGCATATGTTCCGGTTCGTTAACTAAAGGTATTGATTTTGCTGTTGATTCAATGTTTTCATCACGTACACAAAGTATGAAAGAGTAGGGTGGGTTTGGAAATCGAGAAGGAAACTGGCCTTACTCTTAATAAGTATTTTGGTTTCTATAAAAAGCAATTTAAAAAAATCTTCTGTTTAGAACACGTGAAGATACTCCGGGATCCCTGAAGTAAATAAAAAACAGCCAGTTAAGCAATTTAAAACCCCAGGCGACAATTTGAGCGAACGATCGACCCGAATGATTACAGATGGATGGGGCGGATCCAGAAAATTCAGAAAGAGTAGAGGGAGCCCTTGATTGTCTTTATTGGTTTAGAGAGTCCAGGAGCATCTGTGTCGAAACTATAGCCCCAGAGGAGAGATTTTGTTTAGATTTCAACAGTAGACAAATGTGGGGCCTCCCTCCCTACCCTTTTTTAAAAGTACTTTTCTGCCGCACGGTAAGGTTTGGATATTAAAGGAGACTCTGAGTGATAGGGATTTTTATGCAAAATGTGTTTTGTTCTATTTCGATTCTATTGCAAGTTCTAGAACTCTCTCCGGAAGAGAGAGACAAATTACAGTCAAACCCGGGCTTTACGGAAACATCATTATTGCCCCTGGAGAAAGAAAACTCTTACATTTTCTCTAAATTCAACCCGCTTAATAAAAGCAACTAGTTAATACGGACAATACCCAACTTTCTCGACAAAAAACTTACGCTGAAATGCCTGCTACGCCACCTCATTCCCAGGTGTTGCTACGTCAAGGGCACCCAACGTCTGTTTTCTGTAAAATATCTGTTCGGAGAAGCAAATATGGCCTAAAATTTGCTTGAGGACGCTTACAAATTCCTAGATGACTGTTTCATTCATGTACAATTTCCAAAACTTATATCTAATAAATTCCCTAAGTTTTTCTGAAGTTTAATTTTTCACATTTCACTCCCCGAGTAATGCTGTTTTTCGTAGAAAAAGGAAACCTAAAATTTTCGGATTCAAAAATGTGATTGAGATAGGAAATAAGAAAAATTCTCACATTCGAAAAGCGTTAAATTGCATCTAAATTTTTCGGGAAAATAACACTGACGCCCTTGAAATTTCGGAAAGACTCAAAGTCCCCTAGGATGACCGAACAGATACAAATTTTATAGCGCCCGTAAGAATGCATTTCTGAATATCTAAGGGCGCTTTCCAAAAGTCAGAACTGGCCGGCCGAACCACGGCCGCACTGGTCATTTTGAAAATGAAATAGACCTTTTCCAAGAGTTTTTGATGAAAAACGATTTCCTTCGTGCATACTATTTAGCATTTGACTGATCTGGCTGGATAGCTTTGATTAAAAGTAAAATTCTCATTACGAATGGAATGTCCTGGCCGGTCAGTTCTGACCGTGGAAAGCGCCCTAAAACTACTCTGGATAGCGTAAAAAGTGTTTTTAACGTATTTAGGAGGAATCGTCGTCCGGTGGGAGGCAGGCTATACGGACACTTTCTATGGGTTGGGTAAACAGTTGAAAGTTTAGATTTAATCCGTACCAAGAGAGCTGTTTTATGACCGTGTAGGTACCGTGTTCGTCCGCTTACAAGGTTCAAAGGTTGAAAGATGTCGAGTCCGAGACAATTCTTTCTAGGTCAGGTGCACTCGCCTCCAGGGCGTACCGGCCAGGACTGCGCACAATTTTACAACTTGGAAATCAGCCTGCCCGCCCCAACCCCTCATTTATTTATTTATTTATTTATTTATTATCATTATCGTTTTTATTCATTATTTTTTTACCCTTCACTTTTTCGCCTAGAAAGCTGAGCTAAGGCCTTGGATCCGTAACCGGCGTGGGAATAAGTGAAGGAGAAAGGACACGCGAAAGAGCGGCGGTTGGAAAAGGGAGAAGTCTCTCCCAGCATGTCTCCCTTCCCCTTAGTTTTCTGCTGCCATTGGTGGCTTAACCACTCACTCGTTCCTCCATGCACACCAATTCCATTCCGTTAACATTTTTATGCACTTTGACCTAAACTACGAGAAGTATGTCTTTTTCTCTTAGTCCGTCGAGCAAAACGAATGAATGAGACTGCTCAAAATCTAACTTCGACCTTGCATTCGCGATTGCGTCCATTTTTCAAAGGGAGTCACGTTTTGAGTGTCTGATCAGTGCAAAAAAAGATAAGTTTAGACCCGGCCAATCGCGGAGCTGACTGGAAGCTATCATGGCTAGAATAGGCCACTTGCACTAAGAGGTCACGTGACCAATGCTTCCTTTAAACAATGAGTTGGAATCTTGCTGATGCCAAAAATTGTTAGAGCACACAAAAATTATCTTACACCCGAAATTTGAGAGGAAACGCATTTAAGGGAGATATTTTATGGCACTTTGATTTTTCAGCAAAGTAATGATGGTTTGTATTGGCCGCCATGTTGGAGGGCATACTCTTGCCATGGCGGCCAAAATTACTTCTTGCTTTTATCTTGTTCAACGTTTCATAGTTACGCTCAGATGTGCTGTAAACGTTATCACATCATCTTTTCGAGTTTTCCTTGAAGTTTAAGTGCAAAATTTGTGTTCAGAGAGAGGTAATTCATAATTTCAAAAATCACATTTTGGTCCGGTAACCATTTACGAACTTATTCATTTTAAGAAAATGGTGCGGGTTTGAAAAACCAAATCACCATTATTTTGTTTAAGATATGACCCACTAATCGTTTTTCGAAGGCAAAATCATATAACTTTCATTTTCATAAAAACGATGTCACATGCCTCTTATTGCAAATGGCCTATTGCCTCGTCGGAGTATAGGGCTGAAGGAGATCTGCTATGTATTTTGGCGCCATGCCATTCAGTGCTTTGTACGTAAGAAGTAGTATTTTGTACGTAATTCGTTGTCTGACTGGTAGCCAGTGTAGTCTACGAAGAACTGGTGTTATATGGCTGAGCTTCGAGTTCTAGCCACCCGTCGAGCTGCGCAATTTTGTACATACTGTAGCCTATCAATAACTGATTGGGGTAAGCCATATAGAAGAGCATTACAGAAATCCAACTTAGGTCCGTTTCAAACGTCGTGCTACTGCCGTGCCGAACTAACTTTACCGAATTAAATTCGACTTTACTGAGCATGGCAGTAGCGCGACGTTTGAAACCAAGTCGTGCTACTGTCGTGTAGCACGGCAAGCTTTGCCTTACTACACGGCAGTAGCTCGACTTGGTTTCAAACGTCGCGCTACTGCCGTGCCGATCTCAATTAATAAATTATAAATACATTAGAATACATTTAAAAGTTTCCTAAACCATTTCTTTATTTTTGTGTTTTGTTTTCGGCAACAGCCGTTCGATTCGACTGAATTAAATTCGACTTCTGAAACAGGCCTTAGATGAAATAAATGCATGAACAAGTGTCTCAGCATTATCCTGAGAGAGACAGTTTCTCAGTCTTTGCTATATTTCGTAAGTGATCCCCCGGGCCGTTTTGCAGGTGTTTTTGGCAACGATAAAAAAAAACAACTTGTGAAGGTTATTGCCTTATCATTAAGGCTTACAGTCAGTAAAAGCCTAGGAAAAAAACCCCTTGATTAACCATAAAAAAATGACTGGAAATAGGTTTGTTTAATTTTCAAGTTTTCCAGCGGCTAAAGTTTTCTAATACAGTCTAACCGGCTCCTTACGGACACCTCTATAATACGGACACCTCTCTATTACGGACAGTTCGTTTGGTCCCAGAAATGCCAAAAATCATTCATTCCCTACCTCTGTAAAGCGGACACTTGTCCCTTTTGGTGTCCGTATTTAAAAAGAGGTTGACTGTATTCTTTAAACATGTTCGCGCAGCTTGATCAGCGGTAAATGCCATCAAATCTACCCAGCATTCCTATCGTCTGTAGGCTTCGCGGGAAGAGAGATTTCTACAGCTACATTTGGATGTTGTTGATGTGTATAGGCAAGCTCTAGGATTTTAAAAAGAGAATGTTGTTTGCTTAAGTCATGTCAGAACTCAAGCGGAACAAACCATTCAGGAAATCATCGAATTCTAGCCTGTCTTCACGAGCTTCTAATGTGTCTTTCTCCGAGAAAGTCAGGCGTGAATCAACTGCAAAGTTTGACAACTTTATGAAAGAATGCCGAGCTGCATATTTAGCTGTTTTAAGTAGTACAACTGAGAAAATCACCTCCATTGAAGAACTGATCCTTGGTAAGAATTATTCAGTAACGTTTTTTCAAAGAGAGTTTCCTGAATCTTTCTCTTCGCAGCTCGTTTCTTGCTATCACCATGGAACTGTTAATTGATGCCTGACTGCTTTTAATGTTCTCGTAACAGTTCTTGTTTTGTATACATGTATCTTCAAACTTGGTATGCTTTACAATTTTAACTCATTTTATTCCTGGCAGTGCTGATTATTATGAACGGCAGCCATGTGTATTTTCTCAAAATTACGGAAAAATGCCGTTGAGGAACACATCTACAGTGTATAGTTTAAATTTCAAAATCTTTTGTTTCATACACTGAGTACTGTCAACATTCCACCATTATAGCCTGGTTTCCATATGATCGTCCGGATCGTCCGGATTGTCCCAGTCGCCTCAAAAAATGTTCAGACGATCGGGACGATCATATGGAAACGCTACTCAGACGATCGCAAACAACCCGGACAACTGAGACGACCTCAATCACTTGGATAGAGTAGAGTTCTATCCGGACGATCGGGACGATCATGTAAATTTTGAAGCGATCATATGGAAACGCTCTCAGACAACTGAGACGATCGGGACGATCGAAGGCTATCCCAGAAGTGATCACTTTTATTCCAGTAATCGAGGATAAATTCGGCCTGGATGGCGCAAAAGCCGAAAAAATAATACACAAATGTTTGCATCATGTATGTGGGTTATTTGAAATTAGAGAAAGTCCGTGACATCAAGTTTTCGAAGAGATACTATGTCTTCGGGGAACTCTTCTAGCTTCTCAATGCCGCAAAATCAAGAGAAAAAGTAGATACCAAGGTACGAGGCTCGCTTTACGAATAAAAATCATCCATTTATGTGGCTTGTTTGCAAAACAGGCACAAAAATTCTATTGTCTGACCCAGAGACATCGCTGACGACCCCGCGTCTCTTGCCTTTGAGGCAATTGAGACGATCATATGGAAACTACCAATCGCCCCAGTCGTCCAGATCGTCTCGAAATATTTTGAAATGACTGGGGCGATCGGGATGATCCGGACAATCATATGGAAACCAGGCTTATATTAATTTTGTGGCTGCCTTTTTCACTGTCACCATTTTGATCTGCTTTACTGTGGGTGGCATTCTCAGAAAGCAATAATAACACCTGTCAAAAAATACCTGAAAAGGTCATTGTTGCAAAGGCTGGTTTGCACTTGAGATGTTGTTAAAGTTGCCAGTTTTGAATTATTCATAATTACAGTTACCAGGGTGCCTATGACCCAATGAAATTAAAAAAAAAGTTGAGGCTTAAGCATAGTCATAAGCTCAAATGAAATCTGAGTAGCAATTGAATCTGATTGTTTCTATTAATTTGTTTTTGGACACTGCTTATGATTCCATTACCCTTTGTCTATTGAAGACCACATATTTGGAGTCAAAAACACAAGGTGGAGAACAAACGTGAAACCAATGAGAATACTGTCTTGTTCTCACACATTGTATTTGGTTTAGTTCTTCCACTATTATTATAATCCTGCTTGCAACTTATCTACAACTGATCTGTAGTTAGTCTCGTTTTCACTGGATCAGAAGTGACAGACTTGTACATGTAAGTGGCAACAGTTTTCAGTAGATCATAATGCTTTACACTTCTGATTCTGACTCTTTTGAATACTTCACCAGTTAAAACCAACCTTAAGGTTTTAAGCTTTTTTTATTGACCAGCACTTTATAACAGTATACAAAGCAGCCTGCGGGTGTTTTCTATAGGGCTGTCATTAAGAATGGGGGACCTGGGATTTCATCTGGTTACTATGAATGTGGCCCGCAGCTACTTTCGTATTAAAGTAGAAGAAAAATAAAACCAAAAGAAATCCCTAGCTGTTTGATTTCTGGCCTACTTGTTATATTTAACCAGCAAATTGAATCTTAGTGACATCCCTGTTTCTATACTTCTTTTCATGGGGAAGGGGGTGAAAGTTGTTTGTTTATGGTTGTATTACTGTGGCCATTATATGTGATATTATAACAGAGCAAGATTTGGAGGGAAGGGAATCTGGAATAGCAACCTCTGGGATAGGCAATAGGGGCAACGCTTCCTTTCTGTTTTGGAGTTTTGTATGTCGGTTTCAACATGATGGTTATGTTTACAGAAACAGTTAATTGCGGGTGTATGCGAAAAACACTTCCAATGCAGCCAATGTACAGGTTGGGTAAAAGGCCCACTGATTTGGACACAAGCCTCCCTGTTGCAGCTACATATGTACAGCCTTATATGTATTATTTTGCATCAAACGTCTCAAGTAATGTTGCGCAAAGCTGATGCGCTCTGTTGTGTGATGACTCTTATAATGGTTCCAAGGGATATTGCCTTTTTTTCTGGTACTAACAAAGTTATTCTACATATATGCTTGTATGGCAACTATTTTTATTTTTGTGAGTAAAAAGTAGTTAAGAGGCAACAAAGTCGAACAAAGTTGAGCTAGGAGTAACTGTTGAATATTAATGACTTGTTCAGGAAACTTTATTTTACTTCATTGATTTTATCAATTCTTTTACCCAGCCCTTCAGTTTGGTGGACGGAATCCATCAGTGAAAGTTGTTCAGAAATATTGGAAACATAACACAGGTGAGTAGAGGGTGTTAAAAGGAAGTTTCAACCATACTCCGTTATCCGCATGAAGATTCTCCTTACTGTTCTTATGGAGATCAGTCAGATCACTGGACTTTATTGTTAAGTTGTCAATGACTTGTATTAAGTTATCATTTAGAAATCAACCAAGGATGAGTCTATTGCTTTCTGTTTCATGACACTCAATTCTTGACTTCAGAGTCTTGGTGACTACATATGTACTTTTTTCTGAGAATTGAGTTGAGAATCAAGACTTGCAAGAGGATGTCAATTACAGCTGTAACTTTTTTTAATGGTACTACATAATTTTTATGATGTTTGCTATATAATGATTGTATAAGATTAGCAGTTTTGAGTGCATCAGGTACATGTATGGTATTGTAAGTAATTATAGAACTTATAAATGGTACAAATTTTGAGCTAAGAAAGTTAGGAAGTCATGCAAGTCAGACTGAGAAATAATTTTATACAAAATTGTGCAGTTACTGCAATAATCATCATGCTTGCCATGAGAGTGCGATACAATTTCCTTGAAGGACCTTTGAGTCACCAGAAGTCAAACTTCTGTAAAGTGTACTTATGTATTTACAGTGAACTTGTGAACTTGTTTTTTCTTTTTGATTTTCATTACAGACAGTATATCATATAATGATTTTTGTGACATCATGAGAAAGGAAAAGCCTTTAAATAAGGAATCCTTGATCAAGGCATTCAAATGTATTGACACAAATGGTGATGGTTACATCACGTATGATGAACTCTTTGGACTACTGACCAAGGTACTGTGTGCACGTTTGGCAAGGGGTTGTGGGTGGGGGGGGGGGGGGGGTAGGGGAGAGTGCAAGGAAATATTATGTAAAAAAAAATGTTGTACACTGCATGTGTCCCCTGGTGTTAGGGAATCCAAGACAGACTTGGATTCTGGATTCCACACTGTGGATTCCAGATTCCAGGTGAGGGTACCAGGGACTTTGTCAGTTGAACTTGGATTCTGGATTCCTTATATATATATAATTAAGCTGTATTCCGGATTCCAAACCCCAGGATTTCAGATTCCACAAGCTAAAAATGCCAGGATTCTGGAATCCAGATTCCCTAGCATAGGGTGAAGCTGTGCATACTTTGCATATATAATATATATTTTGTGAAAGGTTTGAACCCAGGAGTCATTTCAAAAGTAGGTTGAGTTTGATCGTCCAGGTGAACATAGTCCTGAATAGGACTGTTGTTGTTGACAGTGACTGACGTTTCAACAACCTGTGCAGTAGTCATCTTCAGAGTCAAAGTGAGTTGTATCGCGTCAGTAGATGGTATTATATACTCTGGTTATTGATCTGATTGGTCAATAAAGTCAAGATGTTATTGGTCGTCTGTCAGTTAAGCCATGGTGTTATTGGCTATGAAGACTCGTAATCAGTAATTGGTGCGTTTCGATCCATCTATTGTCACAGTTAAGCAGTCGTCTATTGTTAGTCAAATTGTCAGTTCTCCAGTCGATCTCTTGTAGTTAGTTTCGCTTCATCTCGTCAATAAGTCGTTTGTACGGCGCTGGTAACTGTTGGCTACGATTCAGTGGCGTTTGTTCTAAGTTAGCGAACCAGCTTTCCAAAGTAAGGCGTTGATGGTAGTCTGTAGAATACGTTATACATGTTGCAGAGTCCCAGTCAATTTGATGTTTCGTCTGTAAATGATGCTCAGCAATATGATTGTTGACAGAATGCGGACTTACAGAACGGACAGACAGACAGAACGTGGACATACAGTTCACCAAGGAGATCGAAGAAAATGGTAAGATACCTTTCCTAGACTGCTTGGTCGCTTGCGACAACAACAAACGACTGTTTAGAGAAAACCGACACATACCAACCGATTACTAGACCAGTCTTCGTACAACCCGACCTCTCACAAGGCTACTATTATCTGGACTTTGACGAGGCGAGCGCAACTAGTTTGCGATTCACCTGACAGCCTACAAGACGAGACTGATTATCTTTACAACGTTTTTAGTAAGAATAATTACAACACAGACTTTGTTAGATGGAACACCCACAGCAACACTGACACTCAGACGAACGTCAACTCTGGCCCTGTTACGACAGCTACTGTACCGTACATCAGAGGTACCTCTGAAACTATTGCACGTATATTACAACCTTACAATATACGTGTTGCACACAAACCTATAATCACTTTACGAAGCCTGCTTACTAATGTCAAGGACAAAGACAAACCGGAGGACATACAGGGAGCAGTATACAAGATCAAATGCTGCGACTACCAGGCTTCTTACATTGGTGAAACCGGCAGAAACCTTAGCACGCGACTGACCGAACACAAATGAGCAACGAAGAATGGTGACGTCAACAATCACATTGCTGAGCATCATTTACAGACGAAACATCAAATTGACTGGGACTCTGCGACATGTATAACGTATTCTACAGACTACCATCAACGCCTTACTTTGGAAAGCTGGTTCACTAACTTAGAACAAACGCCACTGAATCATAGCCAACAGTTACCAGCGCCGTACAACCGACTTATTGACGAGATGAAGTGAAACTAACTGCGAGAGATCGACTGGAGAACTGACAATTTGACTAACAATAGACAACTGCTTAACTGTGACAATAGACAGATCGAAACGCACCAATTACTGATTACGAGCCTTCATAGCCAATAACACCACGGCTTAACTGACAGACGACCAATAACATTTTGACTTTATTGACCAATCAGATCAATAACCAGAGTATATAATACCATCTACTGACGTGATACAACTCACTTTGACTCCGAAGATGACTACCGCACAGGTTGTCGAAACGTCAGTCACTGTCAACAACAACAGTCCTATTCAGGACTATGTTCACCTGGATGATCAAACTCAACCTACTTTTGAAATATATATTTTGTTATGACCATTTACAAGGATTTGCTCTAAGAAAAATTGATGGGAGCCCCTTACCCTTGCAAAATACAACCCTCGAAGCTGCGACCACTTAAGGCGTCATGGCGACTAAAATTTTGGTACTGGCGACTTGATTCGGAAAATAGTCGCCAAGTTGGCGACCAGAGAAAAACTGAAGAAACAAAAAAGATGATCAATTGTCTGAATTGTACTGAAATGATTAAGATCCTCTGCTGATATCCCAGAGGGCGAAGATTAGAAGATCTTGTCGATATTCATTCAAACGAACACTTACTTCGCTAAGATTTCTACTAAAATATTGTTCTGCTCCACTGAGCACAGCTCCGTTGCCTAGCACGTGACAAATTTTTAACCTTGTAACGTGTGACAAGCAGCATGCAATCGATTTGTTTTTCATACTGCGTGTGCGGCTAGACTGGGAAGACTACAACCCAAATAAATATATATTTTGGGGGGGTTAAAGTAAATGGAAAAGCAGAAAGTTTAAGTCGGCATGGAACATTTTAAGATAAATTTGAGTAACATGAAATGTTGAATGGTTTTTTATATATAAAATAAAAAGCGACCATTTGCAGACCAACACAACATCATCATCAGATGAACCTAAACTTCGCGAAAAACAATTGTCTTAAATTTCTTAACCAAAAGTAAAGCAAAAGTGGTACTTTTGTTTGGGTTGTTTTGGCTGATAGAAAACTATAGGGTTGATTTATAGATCACGCCGTCTTTTAAACCAGTTTTAGCTCAACATTTTGTTAGTTTTGTACGTCCTGGTACTTTTCGCCAGTGTTAAAAAGAATGTTTACGGGAAAATATGAGACACCAGGAGACATGGTCACAGTGCTTGTGCAATTAATTTTCACGTGCACGATTTCAAACATGTTACACTCCTGTCAGCCGTTTTCCTATCTAATCGTCACTGTGTTCCTTGTCTTTGCACTATGTCTAGCGAAATTACAGACGATCTGTTGACTCTCTTGGAAGAACAATACCATTTTAAAGCCCAAATTAATTATTAACCAATTATTAAAACTTTATTGTTAACATATATTTTGGCGCCTAAAAAAATCCTTTGGGGACTAAACCTAAAGAGTTGGTCGCCAAATGGCCACCTAAAGAAAAATTTAACTTCGAGGGTTTAAATAACTCTTGGAATTCCTAGGAATTTTAGGTGTGAATTTTCACAATAAATTTGGACTTGGAATTCCCAGTTTATAAAGTTCTGGTTCTAAATTCCTAGAAATTCCCAGAAATTCCGAGAACAAAGTAAACTAGACTTGGAATTCCTAGTTATTCCTACCTACAAAGTTTTGAAGTGCACAAAATTCTTAGAAATCCCCAGAAATCCCTAGGAATTCTAGGAGTTTACAGGTTTAACATCATGTCATCAATCAACATCCAATGCCTAAAGTATATATAAATTTAATGATTGATTATCAACTGGAGAAAGCATAAAAATTACATATAAACAAGTTTATGATAATAATGTTCAAAATCACATCTTATGCTACATGTTTTGTTTTTAAAAAATTGAATACAAGAATCAAATTCCTGAGGTATAAATTGTTCTTGAATCAGTATTGAAAAATTATTGTGGTACACATTTGTAACTGGAACATACAGGAAAACAGTCTTGATTGAATTAATTTTGCAACGGGAACATATATTTTAATAAAAGAAAAGTCAGGCCAACTTGCTTCCAACAAGCTAATCTGTTAAGTCCTTATTAAGCCGCTCTTTTACTTCAGGTTTCAAACTGAGAACAAAATACTGAACTGGAAACTAAACATACTTTTAGTAAACTGCAGGCGTTTAAACATACATGTTCATGACTACAGTAGAACCCCAGCTGTTAACTTGAACTCTAAAGGGAAACGAAAAATAGTTCAAGTTTAAGTGGGGAATTCAAGTTATTGGGGTAAATTTCAGTAAATTTTGATCATGGAGAAGCAAATTTAGTTGACTTAGCGGGGAATTCAAGTTATCGAGGTTAATGTTCTACAGTATTAAATCCACCAGAATCTGATCGAGTTAAAGCTTATTCATGTAGGATTCCCTCATCCATTTGCAACAATGACTACAGTCATGTCTCCAGTAAACAAAAAGGAACCAATAAATGGTTTTCCATGCATCTTGAACTTTCCTGTTCATGTCGGAATGATCTGTAAGTTTGATCTCCAGCTTCATTATTTGAGTACATGGTTACCATCAGAGGACACATTATGAAGCAGGAATGTACATGTACCTTTACCTTTCACAATTTGGCTGACTATATCGTTCTCGGGCATGACTGGAAGTTTTTTTTGCTTGAATTCTCTAGATCTATACATGTACAGGCGTACATGTATCTTTCCAACTTTTTTAGAATGACCTGTTTCCAAATAAATGCATTTGTAATGATTTAAAATTTATACCCTTGCAAAATGAATTCCCAGAGTTCTGGGAATTCCAATTTATTCCAAGACATGCAAATGAGGAAAGATGAAAAACCTTGGAATATTTGGGAAACTTGGGAATGGGTGAAAACACCAGTGGGAATTTTTGGGAATTCCTAGGAATTCCCAATAATTCCAAGTTTGGAGGAAACTGTCTTTGGAATTTATGGGAATTATTGCCCGTACAAACGACACAGCGCTGGCGCAGCGCTGCAGCAGTTCACTTTTATGGTTGCACAGCGCTTAAGCGTCTGAAAAGCAGTGCTCATGAGTCCTTCAAGCAGAGAACGTCACATTTCCTGCACTGCGAAAGCGCTGCAAAATTTTGCCACGGTAAAGCAGTGGTAAAGCAGCGCTGCTAGCCGCTGCTTAAAAGCTGCAATGAGACTTAGACATAAACATTGAAACCACTCCGTATGACAACCTGAATACAAGCGATGCTCGAGGCTGCATTATCGCTGCAGATACCAAATAAGGACTTTCGGATCTTCAAAATTAAAACCCTGGAAAGCAAAATACATCACTGGAGGTTCGTTTTAAAACAATTTATTACCTTGGCCGTGGAAATCACGAACGATCCGGCGTTACTAATGATGTTCGGTGCATGTTTCTAACTTGCTGCCTCTCACTTGTTTGAATGCTCGTTTGGCAGTTAGAACGGATAAAGCAAGATACCATGAATAGCAACAGAGGTGTACATGTTCTTCCATATCGTCGAACTTCCAAGCAACAACTGAGCAAGACCTCTGCCACGCGTACATGGCATGCGACCGCAACAACCGGTCAGAAAACTGTGTATGCGGTGATGCTTAACCAGCGGCAATGCTTTGTTGACAAATGCTGAGGAAATCCGGAAGTCGTCGTCGGCAAAATCACGCTACGTTTACCCTCTCTATTGCTGCCCGCTACAGTGTTTTGAATGAAATTTAATGTTATTTTTAAGTCCAACTTTTAAGACCCATCTTTTTAGTGCGTCTAAAAAGTTCGTGTTTTATTTCTGGGGTCAATAGATTTTTTTGTACTATCTCTGTCATCTGATCTAGCATGCGTTGCAGCCGGACTTGTCACTCGAGACCTAAAAGTCTTATACATAAAGGACTAATCTGATCTTGCAGCAATGAAAATATGATTGAAGTGAAAGTAAAGAGACGGTCTTTTGAATTATAGCAGTATTTACAAATTGCCATGAATTATTACTTTAATATAATTTTTACATACAATGTATAGGTCTGTATTCTTTCTGGGATAGAGTGGTGTAATAGAATGATTATTCAATAATAAAGAAGCACTGAGATTTCTATTTCAAAACTGGCGTTACTATGGAAGGTATTTCCTTACATAACTCAAACTATCAGTGGCGAATTGTGTTTGATTGGCGTTTAGCTTTTCCTTCCAACTGTTTAATTTTGCTCCCTCTAAGGAGACTTCAACTTCATAAAAAACGTCATAGTCAAAATCGACTTCTTCGTCCTTGGACTTATATGTAGAAGTTGGAATTATTTATCGTTATTAACCAAGGCTAACAGAAAACAGAAATACGTCGCATCAGGTTGTTATTTTTATAAGCGACCTATGTGCTGTAGATAGCGAACCCTTACATCCTATTGGCCCAGAATGACACTGCAATTGACACCTTGGAATACCATGTTACCCCAAGCGATGTTGTGGTTTTCTGTTTGCGCGCTCAATTTGAAGTGAAAAACATCAATCGATCTGTTCTGGCCGTTACCGTTTGAAACTGTATTCAGTGTAGCTTATAGCGAAATAACTATGTCTATTCAATATCCTGCAAGCGAGCTTTTAACCCTGGAATCATCAAAGAACGTCAACTGTGAAGTGAGTAAGGTAAAAAGTCCTACCAAGTATGCCATAGTGTACTGGTAGAGACGACAGAGTTTAATGTCATGCCACTATCGAATATTCCTAAAGACAGTAGAGAAGAGGGAGCTTCAGCTACCTTAAAAGCTGAGCGTGAAAAGTGGGAGACTAAGATAGTGAAAAGTGGAGGTAAGAAGCTATACATATATTTTGTGTTGTACAATATTACAAAATTAAAGCGGGAAATGTTTTAAAAGGGATAGTTAGAGCTATGGATGCATATAACTATCTAGTTCGGACGCGAATGATAAGAGCTGATTTAATTTCTTTGTCATTTAATGCTACGGTGATACTAAAAAAGTATGTATCAGCCAATTCTACCCGAGTCTAATGCGGGAGATTACATCTGGGAGTGCCAGAATTCAGAAAATTTGTCGCGATGACTTCGACTACTTCTGAAGTCAGTTCCTTTACAAGAAAGTTGGACTAAACACGATAAGCGAATGTGCTGGATCAGAGGATTGTCCATGCAATCATAGGTAAGATATCAGTCATTTCAGGGTAAACGTGAATTGACAAAAAACAGTGTGGTTGTGTTCAAAGCCCGGGGTTCAAAGCACTCTGCAAACTGTCCTTAAGTGGAATATCGGTTTAGGAACAGAAGAAATCGATTTATCTATTATGATCTACTATGCGTTCTCCCCAGTTTTTTCGCTTTTTCTCTTCTTCCTAACCGTTTATGTCCTGCCATACAAACGCCATTAGCGTTAGCTTTTATTTCAGGTATTTTTTATTTATTCGATGTTTTCCTTTATATTTTAGTGTATGCTAAGAAGTGCCATTCTTTATGGGTAAAAGGAAGACAAAAAGAGCAAGGAAGCCAGGTGTGATTTGGGACAAATTATACGAAATAAATGTATAACTATTGAAAGGCGATTGAAACGGAGATTGAAAAAGGAATAAACTCATCAGTGATTAGGATGTCCAGGATATTAGATTGCTTGCGCAAAACCCATAAAACAATCTAAGTAGTATCTAAGGTGTATTTGCCTTATTCCTATCTCACAGGTTAGACTGGTTTAGAAACCGTTAAAGACCATGGACACTAATTCCATTCTCTTGTTTCGTTTATTTCTGACTATTAAACAATGTTGCTTAATTTTGTTTCACGGGTTTTGTGAAGTCACTCTAGGTGATTCCACTCTAAACCTGCTGATTTTCAATGCGAAAGTATTTATGAATAACAGCACTTTGAATACAGTAACACTCAGTATGTCTAGTAAAAGCGACGTAAGTGCAAGCTAGCTACGTCGTCATGAAGGCTTTAGATTCAAACAGTGTAAACAAATTTTAGAATTTGCCTTTACTTTTTTGCTCCCCAACTTTGTTAATTGCGTGGAACGCGAAATTGTCAGATTAACCACGTAACTCGAGGGACACTTCATGTATCGTTAAGTAAAGTTGTATTTTTAAAACAAGTGACTGGTCGAATGAGAGAGTGCATTCAATCAGTGAGTTAATACATTAAATGTTGTAAATTTATGTCTGTGTCGTTAAGTCATTATAGAGCATTAGTTCTGGTATTGCTGTTGACACATGTTATTACTAAGAAGTATGAAATGGACTGCGCTTCGTGTGGCAAAACGCGCTGATTTGCATGACCGAATGACGCCGTTCGATCGAAGGACCACAGGTAAGCACGGGATTCGTTGTCCCCATATCCAGATGACCGATGTTTTTATTGATTTTTTGCAAATTATCGATTGAATCGAAATCGCGCACAGCAACTGTTCTTTGCAGCGCTTCACCAACGCTGCACAGCGCTGCATAAAAGCTGTTTATCGACCGTGTGGCTATTTTTTTGCATTTTTACGGCAGCGCTCCTGCAGCTCTCAGTGTCGCTACCACAGCGCTAACGCAGTCACAAAAATGCACTGCTGCAGCAAACGGAAAACAGCGTTCGTGCAACCTTTCTGCAGCGCTTGTTGCAGCGCTAAAAAGTCGCTAAAGCAGCGCTGTTTTAACGTATTCTGTATCGCACGGGTGGGAATTGCGAAAATGCCAATGAGAATTTATGAGAATTCCTAGGATTCTCAATAATTCCAAGTCACAGTTAACTTGGGACCATGGCTTATTTTTGCAAAAACGATAAGTGTTCAAAGGTAAATGAACAGCTTAAGAATTTTAATAATCATTTCTTTAATTGCCAATAGCAACAAAGATTTCTTGGCATTAACCAGCATCCATATACAACATTTATTGAGACTTAAATCTAAAAAAAAAGCAATTATCAACGGTAAGCACGATACTGAAAGCTTGATATTCAGAGTGCGACTTCTCGTACCTGAGCTTTCCAAGCAATTGTCCACAACAAGTTTTTCATCACTGCTTTGCCTAATAAAATGCCATTGTTTCTTGAAAAAATAATACGATTTCTTCCTCTCGCTGCTGACACCTCAAAAGCGTTGGAATATTTTATTCAGCTCTGAAAGGGAGCGCCTTTTTCAACTAACTATAGATCACGAGCAAAATCACCCGCCGTGCTTTTTGGTTGACTCATACTGGTTACCAGTCTCCCTACCAAGTGGATTCCGTCATCACGTGCACCTTTTTAACCAATGGAAAAGTGTGAAATGAAGTTCCATTTGGCGAGTTCAAATTCACGCAGACTTTCATTAGCAAGGGCACATTGTCAAGTATTTTGCATCCGAAATTGACATTTGAAACGTGGATTGTTCATTAATATATTTTGTTGTTGACACATGCAACGTGCTTCCATTCATTCCCAATAAGATTTCCTTTAGCTCTGCCATTAATTTGTAATTATGATATATTTTGTTCTAATTATTTTTACTGAGGGAGCCCATTCCTTATAAGCCCGGTGGCTTCTCTTGGGCTTCCTTGCCATGACATCTTAAATAATTTTTTTCCCTTTACTTTGTACATTTTATGGCAAGCAAACCAATAAACCAATAAACCAACGATAAGTCAGCTGGATTGTGAAAGGTAAAGGTACGTTATATTCGTGCTTCATAATGTTTCTTCTGATGGTAACCACGTACTCAAATAATGAAGCTGGAGATCAAAGTTAACTTATAGATCGTTCTCACAAGAAAAGGAAAGTTCAAGATGCTTGGAAAACCATTTATTGGGTCCTTTTTGTTTACTGGAGACATGACTGTAGTCGCTGTTGCAAATGGATGATGGAATCTTACATGAATAAGCTTTAATGTATAACTCGATCAGATTCTGTTGAATTTAATACAGTAGAACATTAACCTCGATAACTTGAATTCCCCGCTAAGTCAACTAAATTTGCTTTTCCTTGATCAAAATTTCACTGAAATTTACCCCAATAACTCGAATTCCCCACTTAAACTCGAACTGTTTTCGTTTCCCTTTTATAGAATTTGAGTATCAGCTAACAGCCAGGGTTCTGTAGTCATGGACATGTATGTTTAAACGCCCACAGTCTACTACAAGTAATGTCTCCTGTATAGAGATATGTCCGGTTTATGGAGTGTTAACGTGACACCAGTAATGGCATAAATTATAAGAACAAAAGCTGAACTGAAATGATTTTTCATGGATTATCTTTCTTGGTTTTTCTTGCTTGATTTTAGATTTAAATTATTTATAATATCAATTGATTGGACTTTCTGGACACTAAATCATATGTAAATATTTGTTAAAGCAACCCATTCCAAGCAATATTACCGGTAGTGATTTTTTTAGTCAAATTTAATATGAAGATACAATTTATATCTTCAATAACTTTAATATGAGGTAATAAAAATAGTTAACTTCTTTCAATTCTGTGGTCTCAGAACTATTCTAAATTTTGGGCTGTGTCTAAATTGAGCCTACATTTCTGGTTTGCTGGGGTGTTTTACAGCAGCAGTGAAAGTCTCAGTTCTTGTTTTTCTTATAAATTCAAGAAATTCCCAATTATTCTAAGAAATTCCCAATTATTCCAAGAAATTCCCACTTATTCTTAGAAATTCCTGGAATTTCTTAGAATTTTTAGGAATCCAAAGCAGATTTTCATAGAGCTTGGACTTCCTAGGAATTCCTAGGAATTCCAAGTGAGAACTAATTAAACTGGGAATTCCTAGGAATTCCAAGTCCAAATTTACCGTGAATTTTTTCCTAGGAATTCTCAGACTTATTTCGCAAGGGTACATGTATTAGATGTTATTTTTTTTATAGCGAGGGGAGAGGATGACTAAAGTTGAGGTACAAGTGATACTTGATAATGCTGATGTTAACAATGATGGAAAACTGGATTACAGTGAGGTAAGGGAGTGTTGTGAATATAGTATTGGTATGAATTGAACTATATGAAATAAGGGATATATTTTTGAACTTGATCTGGATAAATTAAAAGATCTGAAAGTGAACATGATCTTCCCAGTAGAATGAACAACCCATGTACTATGAAGATCATGTTCACTTTCATAGTATTATTGTTATTTATACATGTGTAGCGGCTATAGCAGTACTGAACAGACGTATACAAAACATGGACCCCAGTCCATGGACCACCCCTGTGGAGCTAGTCCATGGACCTCTTCGTGAACCAAGTCCGTGGACTACCCCGGTGGACCACCCTTAATTTTTGAAGATTATTTAACCAGAGGTCTAAACAAATTTTAAGAACCTAAAATGGACGAAACTGTAATCAATTTTTCATTATTAGGGTTATGGGCTCCTCATATTTTACACTTGTTCAATTTGTTTTTTCAATCCCATACCAATGTATGATGGGTTCGTTTTAGCCTGGTGAATGAGTAACCGTATTATTTTGAAGGACGGGAGGAGAGGTAGGAAGAAATAATAGTCTCCTACACAGCTCTTTTTTTATGTCTTCGTGTCACGTGAACATCGAAACAAACAACAACAACAAAAAAAGAAAAACAGATGCATACGAGACTAGCTTGGGAGGTAGCTTAAAGAGGGAGTGTTTGTAACAGCAACAATCTCGACTTGAATGAATGGCAAATTTCATGAACCAACCTGTCAGAGCCCTGACCAACCTCATTGTTTGATAATATGCATGTCATTCTGTGCTAACATTTAATTTGTCAGCAGGATTCAATGACTTCAATGATTTTGCAGACCAGTAGACATTTTCAAAGGCTATCAATTGAAGGGAAGGCTTGGGGTGGAGGGTACTCAATCATCATGCATTTCCTCTTCTTCCCTAGTCTCCTACGCAGCTGTTTTCATGCAATGGGACGACAACACACACACACACAAAAGACTGCATAAAGTGATTATGTCCTCCATTTCTCTCCTCCTGTCCCCTTTAAATACTCTTACTCCTCCACCAGAATAGACCGAACCCGTGCATGGAATTCAGGATAAATTTGAGCAAGTGTAAAATGTATGAAGAGCCTTTAATCCTGGTAATATAAATTGACACAGTTTCATCCGTTAATGGTTTCTAATAGTCATGAAGACCTCTAGTAAAAGTTAGTGTTCAAAATAAGGGGTGGTCCACAGGGGTATTACATGGACCAGGTCCACAAAGGGGTCCATGGACTAGGTCCACAGGGGTGGTCGATAAACCAGGGGTCCATGTTTTGTATATGTATTGTTACAATATGTATTGTATTGTACTGTACATGTATAGTTTTACTGTATTGTATTGTACATACACACATATTATTGTACAAATGTATTAATTTTTTGCTTTTCATGTAATTAGTTGAGATGTACTGTACCCATAGGTGGAGGGGTTCTCTTGGTGAACAAACTTCATGTATACTTCACCATTTAAAAGAAGATGAGTGCTGAGTATAGTCATGTAATGTGTCATTCCAGAAAAAAATGCATACTCCCCCCCCCCCCCCCCATGGATGGTCTCGCAGATTAGGCTCCCCACCCCCTTGGAATGTCCATTCCAGAGGGAGCTTCTCCCTCTACCTGGAATTTCCTATTTTCCTTAGTGGCCTAAATTCACAGTACATGTAAGAAATTATCAACTCTTTACTGCTTGAAAATTGCTGTTGACGTCTTAAGACACATTATAAAACACATCTTTTTATTATCTCTGATGCATTTTCTTTGTTTTCTTTTATAAAGGCAATAATTTCTAAAATACAAACCAGTATAGCATGCTTGATTTATGTCATTTTAGCAAAAATGCTTACGCTCAACTTGTGAACCAACAATACATGGTTTCTACAGCACCAAGAAACACCCACAACTTACAAATTAAATCATTAATTTGTTTAATATTTTAAGGCTATAATGTACATATTTAGTCGAGCGTGCTTAGCAGCGCGAGACTCTTAAAATGCAGTCGTTTTTTTTTTGTCGGACCTAGTTTGTAGGCCCCGTGTTCCTAGCGAAGACCGTGGAAACTGGGGATAAGAATCGTTACGACTTTCATTGTATGGAAATGATCTCGTGATGAGAATGCGGTTTATTTTTGGCGATGACTGAAATGACGCGTACAAGTTTGGCAATGATGTAATTATCCTCGAATGGAGGTCCTTGATTTTCGTGTAATTATGCACGACATGCAGGCACTTTAAAAAGGAAATATCCCCAAGCAGGATGAGAAAATATTATAGCTGGGAAATCCTCAGGATTTTGTGGCTTTTTAAGGCGTTACGTTTCTCAGAATATTGTCGCAATTACAGGAAATGTTCAGTTAAATAGATTCACTTTGTTTTATGTATTTAATTGATAGATTTTGGCAGTTGTTAAGATGTTAAGTCGCGCTGCACTTCATAAATACTTGAGATATCAAGTATCCACTGTCACGTAATTTTTACGTGCGCACGTGCGTAGTGCGTTCGCAAATAAAATAATGGCAATGTATGAAAGGCCGCACGTACAATTATGTAACCGTAAAAGTAGAATCTCGCTTAATTTGACGTTTGATCTGAGTACTTTATGTCATACCTCTATTTGATTTACGTGATTAAAATTAACGTGCGTTAACGTGCGGAGCCAAAAACGCATCAGTGGAAATCCACCCTAACGTGTCACAGATGTGTTTATACGGGTCTTGCAGCACTTCATGTCCACAGAATAGAACTCCCATATCGAGCTTTTCCGGAACGGGTTGGTCCAAGAATTCTATAGCTTGAAAGTGTTGATTATTTTGGAACAACAGATCACTTCAGTGGTCGAAAAAAAAAAAAGAATAATCTTAATGAGCAAAACTTCAAGGTTTACTGGAAAATTAGGATCGAGGATCGAGAAATCAGGGATCGACGATTGGTTAAAAAGAACTTGAAAATAAAATAAATAAATAAATCGTGGATCAGTGGTGATGTGGGCCACAGACTGTAGATAAATTTCATAGAACATAACCTCGTTCTCTGTACTGAACACTAAATTCAAGTAAACTAATCCGAGTCTGTCTGAGTCAGCGATTGTTTTGACGAGAAAGAGAAATTTTCCTGGAAAATGAAATGCTTTATCCCGGTGATACTGTAATACAAGAAAAAACTTTAACAGTTTTTAATTTTTAAATGTACATTTGCTTTCAGTACTCCTTATTTTTCTTGTAATTGTTGTATGCACGACCCCACCAGCAATGCTGATCTTTTTATCGTGCCCTAAACTACGGTTCTTAGCTACCCACCTACCTATCTATCCATCTATCCATCTATCTATCTATCTATCTATCTATCTATCTATCTAGCTATCTATCTGTCTGTCTGTCTGTCTGTCTGCCTGTCTATCTATCTGTCTATCTGCCTATCTATCTATCTATCTATCTATCTATCTATCTGTCTGTCTGTCTATCTATCTATCTAAAATGAATGCTGTGTACAACTCTAAACAATGTACTCTGAGACTGTATGGAGACATTAAAAGTAGATACTAAGCAGCTATGGAAAATGTCATTACTTTCACGCGATATTGATATTTTATAAAACGGACAACAAATTCAGCAGGAATACGCGCGAACTGAATTAACTGTGTGTTGTATAAGGTTCTGTTAAACTTACACTTTTTTCCTGTGCCGAACATATACTTTACCGAGCCGTTTCTTGGTCCGGTACAAAGAAGCTATGTATATTTATACTGACAGAGTCATGGGCCCCTGATACCAATAAAAATCATCGTTCAATTTTTCGAGTGTAAAATCCCTGAAAGAGTACTCCTCAATGGAGCAATATCAATATGTAGAAGGTTTTCAAAGGCTTCACACCGGTTTGAGGCTAAGATGTGCGGCCTGTCTCTCCTTGCAATTTTTTCTACTTTTTGAGTATATACATTATGACATACAACACTCGTTTTGTATTCCAAACAAAAAAGTAGTATAACAGCTCCGGTTGCTTTACTCCAAGCACGCGAGACTCAACGCTACTAAGAGCGTTCTTGCTGAATTAAGAATGGAGCTCCTTTTGTGCATGTACAAAACCAAAACTACAGACAGTTTATCCAGAAATCTTACTAACAGTGTACATGTATTGATAACATCCCTAGTTACTTAATTTTTTGTAACATTGCATGTTAGTTTGCAGCTATGCTGTTGGCTACAGCTGAAGATTGCAAAGAGAAAAGTTTAAAGAAACTGGCCAAAGATGATGACATTGTTTCTCCACTAGTTTCACAGTCTTCTCTTAATAAAAGACAGGCTACAAGCAATAAAAACTTTCAGGAACCTGAAAATCTAAAGGTACATGTACATTGTAATCAGTTTTTATACAAAAATGTAACTTCCTTTCTGTAACTGTAGCCTGTGTAGCTTAAGCAGGTGTGAGAGTTTTGGCAGCAAAGCTGCCATTGCCACGAGAAGCAATCGCCAAAGACATGAGAAAATGTTGGGATTTCAAAGTGACTCCTCCCTATTCTATGCACAGCTTTGCAGCCTCTCTGCCAAAACTTTGCTTGTGCTAATGATCCCAGTGGCTACTCAGACGATTCTGTAACAGGCCAACATCAATTTCATTGATTAGTCATTAATTTTGAAGTAATACAGTGCATGGCTAATAAGCAAGTCTGATGAGGTTATTGTTCAAGTCTGTGAGGTTATTGTTCTTAAAAATTGGTGGAGTATGCATCACTGTCATGTACCACACAAGTATCAGTGGTCTAATGAGGCAGCAAAGTGGGAGAAATGTGGGCATCATCACATGAAGAAAACTTATTATTGATAACATACTGCACTGGTCAAGTTCACAAATTCTGCAGCCTGTGTGCAGGCACTGTGGCACTGGAGTAATTTATTGCATAATTATGCAATTTTTTTTTTATCTTAAGTGTTAAAACTCCCATATCACCAAACTGCTTGTCAGCAAATTTTGGAAGGTGTGATGCATCAGGATCTATTGTGAAAGCATCATGGAGAAGCAATAAAGTTTGATAAAGTTCTCAAAATAAAATTCCTAAGGGTTTAGTGCTATTAAATGTTGCAATCCACAGGAAGAATGTACATGTCTGATAAAATTTCACTGTCAGCAACATTGTAGTACAGAAAACTACAGTTGGGAAAAATTAGAAGTCAAATTTAGCTGTGCAGTGTTGACCATGTTCGAACGTTTTTTGTTTTGTCAGGATTGGAGTCATGTTAGTAGTAAAGGTGGCTTGTTTATTGACCATGATGGAGTCATTAGTAGTTATGAGTATAAACTGCAGATAAACAGAGATACTGATGTCTTTATATCCATCCAACCTGCACCTAACAAAAAAGGTTTGTCCTGTATATGTCGTACAGTTAAGTGTAGCTCAGTGGTTATGATGAATTATGTGTGGGATTTTAGCCAATCAGAAATGGAGAAATATTTTGAATGAATAATAATGTAAATTGTTCATTGATTTTAAGTAGCTGTTTTAACACCTTTGAAACACTGTAAAGTAAGTGATATACTTGTACATGTAGGATCTTTGAATCACATCTAAGTTTGCATATGCATACATCTATTTTGTACTTGTTATAAGATAGCTGGTTTCAAAATGTGCAGACTCTATTGGTTTAGGTGAAAGACCCAATCCCAAACAGTGATATTGACTTTATGACTTCATATGACTTATGTGGTTGACTTTAATGAAGTAGTAAATAATTATATTATTTTTGGTGTACTGGTAACTGGTTTTGTGGCTTGCTTACAAGTGTGTCCATAAATGTCCCTAAAATTTTTTTAAGATGTTCAAAGTTTTCTTAGTTTGACAATAATAGTTGATTTATCCTGCTCTTCAATAATTATGCCATATTTATTTACTCAGTTTTAGATAGTTTAAAGAGAACTGACATGGCTGTTTTCTGTGTGGATGAAAACTCAGAGTTGGTTACTTTCAGTGAGTTTAAACTTGGGCAAGTAAGTGTTTTGATGTGTAACTGGCTCCGTCCGGTCCGAGGTCCACCGTTTTATATAACATTTTTAACAGAAAAGGTACGCCTTCATTGACAAATGGTACCCCTTTCACATACCTACAGCTGTAGTTTAGAACTTTGGTCCCCTTTTGATAGCTGTAAATGCATTTAAAAAAAAATAATAATGTAAACAAATTACAAAATTAGAAAATTTTATCGACGTTTTCACAACCATAAAATCCCTCTACATTTTAGAGACCGAAATCACAGATTTTGCTATACCGGTACTTTAACTAGTGAAATCCCTGCCCTTTTGTATACTTGAAGCCTGAAAAAGGTACACCTTTTACGCATGCAGGGCAGAGCCTCCATCTATAGGCCTTTATAGGGAGGGCATACATGTACAGCATTAAAGATACAAAAGCCAGGATTTTGTTGTCACTAGCTTGATGCTCTCAGCTTCGCTACAAATTTTGTGAGAAGAAAGTGCATTAATGTGTGTTGAAGAAAAATTTATCATTTGATATAAATAATTAATTTTATGGTGGTTGATACTGTCTAAAAAACTTTGTCTTTTGATATACATTTATGTATAGGTGGTTAATAAAACCTAATATAATTCATTGCCATTGTGTTATCACTTAATTTTGTTTGTAAATTGTCCCATAATGTCAGTTTACAAGGTTCAAGAACTATTCCAAATGGTTTGTCATTGCGTTTTAAAATTGGAAAATGCTAAGAAACAAAATAATGATACCATGAGGAAATACTGCTGAAGAGATTTCATTTGAATGGTGACACCTCAGAATTTATTCCAAACATTCAAAAGTAAGAATAACACAGTTTCATGTGTGTATAAATCACTCTTGGATGGTCGTCTGTTGTTGTATGTTATTCCAGAAATATTGTCTTCAGTGTGAACTAAGAAGAGGGACATACAACTTGATAACTTTTACAACTGGCTGCCATCTCACTGTTCGCAAGTCACAGCCTTCAAAGAAAGTAAATCTGACTACAGGCTCTGGAGAAAACACTAAGCTCACAAAAATGTTTAGGTAATGTTGCTCTTCTTTTTAGACAGTATTAATTTTCCAGGTTTATTTTTAATTGTAGCACCCTTACGTAAGGTAAGTGTGACCGTCATTGTTAAAAATCTTTGAGGCTTTTCAATGGAAGTGCGCCTTTTTGAGCTATTTTGAAAAAATACATGTATAGCTCATATGTCAGTGGTATGTATCTTTGTGGCTTTGTACTGTATGTTCGTAGCAGGGTGATGAGCCAGTAAGGTTGGAGGTACATGTACTATGAGTTGATGCCAGAAAACAATGACATTTGGCATCTAAACATGAAATTGCTAAAGGTCAAACAAGGGCACTTTGAGACCTCCATCTTGGTTCTTGACAATTTTTTCGTCTTTTTTAGAAGCATAGCATTCAAATATCTTTATGATTCAAAAGTGATCAAAGTGATGCAGCCGCTTGAGGGTTCAGATTTTAGTACGGGTGCTACTTCAAGACATCTATAATCTAATTCCGCTATCGCGAACGGTACATCGCTCGCATTTCATAATTTTTGAGTTCTCCTTCACCTGCTTCAAGGTAAAGTATAAAAAATCATACACTGAAACATGCAAAATAGCTCATGCACGTAAAACGTGCCTATTGTCTTTTCAATAAAATGGGTTTCTTTATAAACAATACATACATGTAATATAGTTTTGCATAACACCTTAGTGCAAATAGCCCTCTTTCCTTTGTATTTTTTTTGGGTGGGGGCGGGGGAGGATGCATTGCATAGACCTTTGTTTGCTGTTATATGAATTAGCCTCAGGGCCTGTTTACATGGAGATGGGGCACCCCAGACAGGTGAGGTAACATGTTACGGGTCACCCCACCTATCATGTAAACGTGATGAAATTAAAACGAGAGATTATAAGAACAGGCGGGTTACTCACCAAAGCGGGTTACCTCATCTACCTGGGGTCCACCACCTCCATGTAAACAGGACCTAAGAAAACAGCCGACATTTCGCGACGACACCACTGGTTTGCCCGGTGCGAAAACACCTGAGAAACGTGTGCAGAAATTCCGTGCTGATGACGCGTCACTACCCAGATCTGGGTAGTGCTTACAGATTTGTAGAAGCAAATTCCCACCTGGCAGAACCAATCAGAAGCACTACCCGTGACACGTCATCAGTGTGAAATTTCTGCGCTCGTATGTCAGATGTCATTTGGTGGGGAAACCAGTGGCGAAATGTAGGCTGTTTTCTCAGGTTAGTTAAGAACAGGTGAGCGTGTCTAAAACCATTGGTCCGCTATTGTAGCAGGGAGTGTTTACTCCACTTTTGAAGTTTATTCCACCACCCCAAAACGTTGTGATGTCTTCGATTCCCTTGAATTACCTATTTATTTGGATGTGTTGTAATTCACCAAATAAACTTGCTAAGTAACGCTACATACACAGATGATTTCTGGTTCCAGATGTGATTCAGACAAACAAACTGATTCTCACATGTTAATATCCATATAAGATTCTTAAACGGGAAAATTGCATCGCCGGGCAATTAAAAGTGGTCCTTGACGTCTCAAAACAAGATAAACCTTCGTCTTGTGGTGATGAGTTGTCCTTAGCTTCTTCTCAGGTCAGATTGCTACTTCCCCCTGACAAAGATCGTTTAAATTTGTAAATTTGCAAAAATTGTATACTTCAGCTTGGCGTCCTGACACTGGTAACTATGAAACACTTGCAAGCAGACCCCTTTATTTATCACCATTTAGTATAATTACAATGATGATTATCGAAAATTGAGCGCTATGATTGGCTAGGAGCTTCGCTTCATTGCGCTATAACCACCGAGCGGTGATTTAAACATTGAAGGCTAGCAGTTTTGAAAATGGCCGCCAGATTTGTTGATGTTTCGGTGTCGGAAATTGATCAATTTAAAGAAAATGCTGTTCCTCAAAAAACAAAAGATGGAGACTTTCTTAAAGTCGTTCGCTTGGTTTTCTGGTCTGGTGTGGTAGGACCCGGCACTGGAACTGAACACATAATTGACCAGCTCCCAACATCAGTGGCTTCATAGCTCAGTTGGTTAGAGCATCGCACCGGTATCGCGAGGTCACGGGTTCAAACCCCTTTGGAGTCCTGAATTTTTTCAGGCTCCTTCTTACGCAATTCCGTAAATTGCGTTCGCAAGTGCGAGGATCATTCTTCATTTGATTTGATTTCCGCAGTTCCTATATGATTTATTTCATATACATCTATCACATGTCAAGCTTTAATACTCTACCTTGAGATTGTTTGTTTGAAAATCTTTTATTTTGTTCATTGTAGAGAAGCTCTTGCCGACATTTTTGACCGCTGTGACTTGGATGAAAATGGATATTTAAGTCGTGAAGAGTTTAACTTGTTCCATATGAAATCTACTGGTGAAGAGTGCGATGATGATGCCTGGGATGTAATGAAAGGTGAGTAGGTATTTGATGCCTTAGTTTGCTCACTTCTGAAAGTCCCTACAATAATATTTATTTTTGTTGGTCTGTTTGGTCAATTCACTCTAGGGACAGTTACCAAAGCTAAAAAATTGCCAGCCGGATGGGTCATTTTATAAATGGAATATCAGTAGTTGTCCTCGAAATTTTCGCTAAAAACTATCAGTAATCGCTGTAAGCTACCGTAAACGTCCGATTATAAGATCCCCTCACTTATAAGGCCCCCACTGATAGGCCCATCTACCTGTTAACAAAAAAATACATCCCCTTCCATACCTTCCGGATCCATACCTTGGGGGGCGGTCATCAAGACCCTCAGAAAAAGTGCGGGGCGGTGTCCAAAAAAAAGTGTTTCGGTCCATCGGGCCTCAGTTTGGTCTAAAATTAAGGGGGGACCCTCCCCTGGATCCGCCATTGCTCCAGCTTGTATTGAAGTGAATTCGACTTTTTACGACGTGTTGAAGCTTAGCGAGCTACGTATGTATGTAGCGTGTTTTGAAGCTCTTTTTTAGCCCCCCCCCCCCCCCCCCCCCTCTTTTAAAACCCCTTATGAAGTTGTATAAGGCCAGGGCTTATAATCAGAAGTTTACGGTATTTTGAAATTGACTGATTTGGAAAGAGTGGAATACTCTATACGACCAAACTGTGGTCAATTTAATCAAACTTTTACAAGTGTGATTTTCAAGTGCAGCTATTGTTTTAGAGTCTGAACACAATAGCTACACTTGTAAGTTACGCTTGTAAAAGTTTCATGAAATTGACCCCTGGTCTGGCCGGTCAGTTGTTCTAAAATGGTATTTATTGTCTGCCTGAGAGAAGTGTCCGCCTTACAGAGTCAAAGAAGATGACTGAGTTAAGGCGGGGATCAACTCTAGATCTAGCTGTTTGTTTGAAGCCACACCTCGTGTCTAGCGAAAATGCAACGACCCCTCCCCCCTCCAGACCTGGGCCTTTGCATCGTTTTCAGTCCTTAGACTATTCTCGGACGTGCGCGCATTGCTCCTGTTTTGTAATTGTAAGGGGACAGACTATAGACGATTGTTACTCCTGCAGTATATCTAACTGTCGTAACCGTCTATCTATAGGATACTTGAAATGTGTGCAATTCCACGATTGTTTTTGGGTTAAATCCTATACCAGTTGAAAGGTCTTTTAGCTTAAAAGTTGTTACTTAGCAAAATATCTCCGAAATATCATTCATTTAGATTTTAAAAAACCTATTGCTTTTTGAAAACCTTCGTTTTTGCCTGGCCACACAAAAGTGATAGACCTGTTTTCAAGTGTCCACTTTTGGGTAGTGCAACTAAGCAGGGTTTTTTTTTAAATCCTCACGGTTGATTTCCACTAGCATCTCCACTTTAGCGTAGGTCATTCATTCATCTCGTGCCTTTGTTTTATTAGATAATTTTGAAATGAAAGATGATGAAATCACTTTAAACGGATTCTTGGAGTTGAACTTGATGGAGGCTCAGGATGCTGACGGAGATCCCAATGATTTATGGGTGACTCTTGAGTCCATGGGTTATAATAATGCTCTTGAGTTAGATCAGGTACTTATAAATAGTAATTCACAACGCTGATCCTAAGCCTTGAATCCATATAAGCGCTTTGATTGCTGTCAAACTCAGTCCAGCGGGCTGAACGATCGAACTGATCATATTTCTCGACATATTGGTGGGACTGAACCAGTGGTATAGCTTGTTCCAGGCTCCCAAGATACTGGGAAGAGCGGATCGACAAAAGTTGCGCGAAAACCGCTCCGTTCGCGTTTTTCTCGCTCGTTGTACTGTCCGAGAGCCTGGCACAGGCTACCAGCAGTAAAGTGAATAAATATCTCAGCGATTATTACATGTACCGTCAAAGTTCAGTTGTTCCTTGCGTGGATCGCTTACTGCGGTAAAATCTCGGGTTGGCTTATTTATAGTACAGGGTTCGTACAGAGTCTTGAATTCATGAAAATGTCTTGAAATTCGCCCAGCAATTTTCCAGACCTGGAAAAAGTGTGAAAAGTAGAAATAAAATCTGGAAAAGGTGGTCAAATTTTTGGAGTTTTTCTTTGAAGCTACAACAAGCACTTTATATAGGTGATAATTTTTTTCGTTTTGGTCAAATCTTACTCAAACTTGCCCGTATGTTTGCAGCACATTGTTTATTGATCACGTACAGATGAATTAAGTCTGGAAAATGAAATTATTGTTTTGGAAAAAAGTCTGGAAAAAGTCTTGAATTTTGGATCTAAAAATCTGTGCGAACCTTGATAGTAAAACTAATAGTATTCTGTGTTCAAGTTCTAGCTCAGCTGTGTTTTTGTAGTGCTCTTTTCCTCTGCTGTTGGCTGTTTTCTCCGAGCTCTGCGAGGTTCTGCGACACACGTATTTCTCACACGTATCTGTATTATGGATTTATAGCCATGAATTTCGCATACTCCCTCAAAGACGTCTGGATTTAGCCTGAGAAAACAGCCGACAGTTCGCGACGCCACCTTTGGTTTCCCCGCGAAGTGTCGTCTGAGAAACCAGCCCAGAAATTCAATACTTGTGACTCGTCACTACCCAGATCTGGGTAGTGCTTCTGATCTGTCGTGCCGCTTGGGAAATTTGCTTTAACCAATCAGAAGCACTATCTAGATCTGGGTAGTGACGCGTCATTGGTATGGAATTTCTGCGTTCGTTCCTTAGGCCTCATTTCGCGGGGAAACCAGAGGTGGCGTCATTTAATAGTC
Organism: Porites divaricata; assembly: GCA_038088405.1. Classification (NCBI taxonomy): domain Eukaryota; kingdom Metazoa; phylum Cnidaria; class Anthozoa; order Scleractinia; family Poritidae; genus Porites; species Porites divaricata. The sequence continues at coordinate 10,772,801 of JBBMOI010000012.1, read as the reverse complement.
GTCGATTCAGACGTCTCTGAGGGAGTACGCGACTCGAAGATGTCTGAAATTCAGGCTATGTCATAGAACACTTGGATACGTTGTATTATACCAAACCTATAGCCAGAGAGACAGACTCTTTACCAATTCCGCAGTTGCAAAAAGAACAGATGCTTTCTATGTGATTGAAGTAAGGTTCAGCCGTTGGAGGATAAGGAAGATGCAGACTGCCTACAGGCAAAACTTTCAGTCATGATAACCATGATAAGTAAACCCGCGATTTTTTTGGTCTACTTGCAATCAAGACTTTCAGATATCATGATAACTAAACCGATTGTTCGTTTTGCTTTTGTTTTCTTTCATTCCAGTCCTGTCCATTTTTGCTGGAGGTGTTCTGTAACAAGTGCAGGCCAACACTTGAAGTTACGTCAATATCGGACAACAAAAGTGAACTTCTCAATAAGATTGTCCTATCATCAGTGTTAAATAACTTCTGCAAAAAGGATAATGTGAGAGGAATGAAGGATCTCATTCTGTACAAATATGAAAACTCCTTCAGAGTAACACTGGTGCTTCAAAACATGGTAAAGTAACGTAAATAACACTGTTCTAAAACTCAAACGTCTTGCGCGCTCACCAAGCTAGATGAGTGACTGGAAAATGTTATTGGCAAATATCGCATTATTTCATGCAAAATTCCCCCACCCCCCTCATTGAACATTAAATAAAGATTCCACAGTAAAGCGTTAGCTTCAACGTTATGGTAAAATTATACGCAAGGGCAAAATAGATTGCTAGTGTAGCTGTAACAGATATTTAAACGTCTTGCACCTTAGAGAATTTTGAAAAGTTTGGCTCACTGGAGTGCGTTGTTGGCCAATACCACAGGATTCTCTTGTATTGATAATATAGCCTCTTTTATTTTAGCCCTCCTCCTCCTTCCCCTTGAAGGTTTTTTTTAACCCCCAGACCGAAATATCGGGTTTTCTGTTTGTTTTTTATCTTCTTCTCTTCGCGGCCTAAGAATCAGTTTCCTGCTACAGTCATACCCCCCTTTGCGATCACCCGCTTAATACAGACACCTCATTATTACAGACAGTTCGCTTTGTCCCTGGGGAAAGAAAGCCCTTATTTCTTCTCCAAATTCAACCCGCTTAATATGGACACCCCGTTAAAAGTACAATGCCGCCAAATCCTGGAACACTCTTCCTCGTAACTTACGCCATGATCAGTCTCTCACTAGTTTTAAACTGAAGGTCAAGAAATATCTAAATCATTTTAGGTAGTTTTCCACCTTCATGAGCTCTTCGAATGACTTTTTGCTTTTATTTCTATATTTTATTATTTATTCGTTTTCTTTTGCACAGATCTCCATTTAAACCAGCTATGCTGAACTGGAATTTCTGTATAAAGAATGTTTATAAATAAATAAATAAATAAAACGGAGTCTTTCTACGGTCCCCGAAGTGTCCGTATGAACGGGGTTTGACTGTACGACTTTTCGCTTTCGACTTGAAGTAGTCTTCCGCTTTAGCTTAGAACGATCTATTGAAAGATATCTTGACTAGAGGAACCAAAGTTTCGGATAACCTTCAATCAAGTTTACTCATGGTTTTTCTTCACTAGACTAAGGTTTGCGGGGTTAATGTACTCCATTGAATACTAATATTAAGGCCCTGAGAACAATCTCACTCTCCCCTCCCCTTACGGGTGCTCTCGATCTACTATGATTCAAAACAAAAATAAGAGACTGCTAGCAGTCTAACAATCTTGTGTACATTTGTAACTGTACTTCGTATTTAAGGGCATTATGTATTTTTTTTCTGTTACCAGTCACATAGTGAAGTTGATGTCAGAGTTGACTGTAGAGCGAGTAAAAACTGCCTAAGCGCCCGCGGGGATCTGGACTACATTATTAAGATTGACCCTCACAGCACAGAGGTAAGGTGTAAAGTTCAAAATGTACTTAATTTGCCGTGGAAACATCCCTGTTAGTCAGAAAAACCTCCATAGAAGAAACACCCCCGGTTATTAGACACCCCTTAAAGGAATAATTAGCTAAGCGGGGAGCATCCCTTAGAGGCTGATTCCCTTTTAAAACAGAAACCCCATTATGAGAAGAGAGATACCTCCTTAAGCTGGACACCTTGTTGGGGGAGGCACCGCTGTAAATCGGTCCCCAGTTGTTGATATGGCGGACAGCGCTATCTCGTGGATAATTCTCTTCCCAGCGTAAACGCAATTGGTTTTCCTAATACTTATCCACTGAATAGCGACCGGTGACACAGTTCTGAAGCCTCTTAAAATAGACTTCTGTGGGAAGACACCTACAAGGTGGACGCGGATCCTACAACAGCTTGCATGAACGTTTTAAGGAAACTCCTGTATATAGTTATAAATTGCACAGGTATTTTAATTTCTGGTGGATCGTGCAACTGTATCCACCTTTTGAACGATTAGGGCTAGATAGACACCAGAGAGACAACGAGAGCAAAGGTCAGACCGCTGTAAAGCAGTTGTCGTGGTTCTCCTTGGAATACATTTTATTTTCCTTTATTTCAAGCTCAATATCATAAATTACCATACCCCAAAACATAGGAAAATAAAATTTAAAGCAAGGGCGAACTTGAACCACAACATAGACACCTGTAAGGATCTTCAGTAGCTTGCACGAAAACTTCTGTACATGCAGTTTGATACTGGAGAGTAGAAGCTTTGTTGCAGTAATATTTGTTTGCTGTTGTCATTAAAGATGTGAATATTGTTCATCGTGGTGTCAGATAGGAATGAACGTTTATTCGTTTGTCTCACGATAGGATCGCTTTGAGATATTGATCGCGACGTGTCGACTGCAATACTGCTAGTCTTCATCAGGCGATGAGGTCGATTGTTTACGTGTAGCTATTTATGCACGTTGGTTCGCTGTGATTGGTGTATTTCGGTCCTCATTATTCCGACTAGCAGATGATGTTCCCTCAGGGGTCCGCTTTGTAGTTGAACGGCTGTTATGCTTTCTGATCGTAGGCATCCATGCTTCAGGAATTTCGATTCCGTTGTCTCTATTAATGTTATTAGAATGAAGTCTTATTTGGATAGCCTCTTTGACCCTACGTGTGTATCGGTGAGGGTCACGATCGATAAACTTGACTTGATTCCATAAAGGAAGATGCCCCGTTTCGTTTGCGTGCTCCCAAACTGCGGAGGTTTGCGTATGAGCAAGCCGTATATTGTTTGCTGTTGTTTCTCTGTGATTGATGTTCAGTTATGACGAAGGAATGTTGTTCTACAACTCGTATTATTAATTTTACTTTACCGTAAACTTATCTTGTAGGTTGTTCATCACTTAGTACCTCTAGACATACGGAAAGAGTGGTCAGTAAAACATGATTTTACGATCGAAAAATAGGATCTTTATTGTTATTTTTGTGCAAAGCATGGTGATAGTGTTAAAACTTGGTGCAGTTTCCGGGAGTGCCTCGTGACCAAAACAACGGAGTCTTGACACAACACACGATGTCGATCACACTGATGGAAGGCATACCTTGCTGCAGTAACATTGGTGAACCCTTTCTTGTGAACCGAAAAAAATGATCGACAGCAAGAACCACGAATTTACAAAATTAATGACAAAAACGTCAACAAATATTCCAGTGGGATAAAAGGACAGCAGCAAAGTAACAAAGACAACAAAGGCGATAATAGCAGGGAAAGGATCGCCCACCAATCTTGGCAACGACAGCAGCAGTAGCAGCCACGACATTAGGAGAGAAACAGAACGCACATCATCGGACAAGAACAAAACAATTTAAGAAGAATTGATTTAATGGAACTAAAAATTAAAGGGATTTTCGAAAAACATCGTTGGCCTCTAGTTTTGTAAAATGTCCTAAATTTGAGCGTTTTGTTGTTGCGTCACCACTGCCACTTAAGTTACACGTAACACATCGTTATTGTCGAAAGCTAAAGGAAAAATTAAAATTTGAAAAAAGGAAATTCGTAACTGCGCGAAAACCAGAAAATAGTTCTGTGACGTCATCAAAGAATGTCACGTGATCATTTTTTTTTTTGCCCTGCTGAAAATCTAAGGGTATGTTCACACTATACCGGATAGCTTTATCACTGTCAAGAAAACCATACTGGATAGGGCATCTGTTCACGTATAAGAACGGTGATTTCGGCGCGATTTCTGTAACGGAGCGATGCTGCTTCTCGCCAATCTCTATTCCGGATAGCTTTTGTCCCGGCACGAAAACCATAAAGGATAGGGCATCTGTTCAGGCATAAGACCGTGATTTCGGCTCGATTTCTGTAACGGAGTGATGCTGCTTTGCTCCAATCTCTTAAGTGGAGAGTCATATCGAGTAGGTGTTCTACTATTCCAGATAGCTCTTGTGCCTGCACGAAAGCCATACCGAATAGGGCGTCTTTTCACACATAAGAACAGTGATTTCGTCGCGATTTCTGTAACGGTGCGATGCTGCTTCGCGCCGATCTCTTAAGTGGAGAGTCACACATCGAATAGCTGTTCTATTATGCCGGATAGCTTTTCGTGTCAGCAAAAAGGCTGCCCGATATAGTGTGAACATAGCTTTAAATTATACGATTCTGGGCAACTATAAAGAGGTTTATGTTCCCGGAAAGTCAGCTTATTTTGCAGAAAAAAGGAAGAAAAAATGTATATTTACAAATAGATATCAAAGGGATCGTTTTTAAAGGAAAATTACGGTTCCGTAGGGTGCACTCAAAGTTTTTCGAAGTCCCTTAACGCGAATTTTATGTGCCGTAGCGAGAAACAGTTTTCAGTGTTTTGCTCGCCTTCTAAAGCTCTTTTAGATTACATAAGCGTAGAAGTATTAGGTCGCAATTGTAGTCTATCTGGCACGTTTGATCAAGGAATGAAAAGTTAATCGGACTACCTTTGAGGGGTGGTTTGACAACGCCGTGTTTCACAGCAACTCTTACTTTCAAGAGCGCTGTGACTCTTAGGTCTGCAACATTCTGTTTGAGACGTTTTCTGATTGTGTGACGGGTCTCTTCATTGGTTTTGCACAGCTAGATTTAACTTGCTCTTCAGATGACAAGACGACTTATTTAGAAGTAACTCAACTTAATTATCACATTTTTTTCTTCACTCCGCAGCTCTTGCTGGTTTTCTTCTCACAACTTTTTTCGTTCTTCAGATTTTACTCAATTTCCTCTGTTTAAGTACGGATTTTCTTTTTTTTTCGTATATTAATAGAACGTAGGTTGCAACTCTTACAACTGTTTATCACATTCATTGACAGCTTTGAAGTGACACTCAGTTCGCACCCCGTGCAAGGGAATCCGAATCCGGAATGCAGAATGCAGCTTAAAGAATTAGGAATTCCACTAACGATTGGAATTCGGAAGCCAAGTTCCACTCAGGCCGGAATGCAGTACCTGGAATCGGAATCTAAGGCGTGGAATCCAAAAAGATTGTCTTGGATTTCCTTACATGGGGCGATCAGTTCAATAATCTTGTTATTTAAGCTTCGCGGTTCATCTAAAGACAGCGCTATTATTCACGAGTTCGAAACCACGATAAAGTATATCTTCAGTTTTCCTGAAATCAGTTGATTTCAAAAGGTGGGAAGTTGCTTTTATAAAGGGAAAACCAATGTCAGCTGGGGAACCAATGAAATTAGAGGTTTTTAAGAGCTGCATACTAACTGGTCAACTTGGCGGGACGGGATGTCCAAACCGTAAACGACCTGGGTCCCGTTCCTCGAAAGCCTCATGATTAACGGACCCGGGTAGCTGTTGTTGTTTACATTCAAGATCGAGTATTCAATAGCAACATATAAAGTCAATGTAAACAACATAGCAGTTGGCAATCAAAGCAAGTCAGGTAGTGAAAACCTGGGAGGATGGCTAGACTAGACGCTATCTGTGTGAGCTAGGGCTTCCCTGTGCAAATCATTTTCTTGGTATAAAAATGTAAAAATGTCTGCTTTGTCCTTCAGAATGAATATTTAACTGTGTATTGAGAATACTGATGGATCCAAAAAAACCTTTTAAAAGCAATGACTTCCACTTGTTTTTCGTAATTCCAAGAACGCCCGATGCTAAAACTTCAGCGACGGGATCCAGATTCAAGGGTAACTTTTGGGCCCACTCTCTAACCGACGCCTACCAGGTTTTTACCAGGCCCCGCTCCTAGATCCGCCGGTTTTGACAGTTGATTGACCTTCAGTTTACCTCATCCAATTCATGTACTGTAATGGCTGACTGACTGATTAATAGTAAAGACCTTTCCTGGCCCTTACCTTGGCTGGAGTTTTAAATGCCTTTGAGTCATCTGAAGTTGAATCGATGTGAGTTAAAGCTCGACCACTGCGTCTTCCAAGACGTGTACCTATGATTTTGGTTGGAACTGTCTTCCACCCGCCTTCTAGCACTGTTGAGGACAATCAACGCCTCTTGAAACTCATCCAGGATAACGTGGAGTCTTTCCTTCGAGACCACCCTGAAGGTCTGATTTTTATTTTTGGTGATTTCAGCCCTACAAGCGTACGCGTATAAATGAACTAGCTGTTAAGCGTGCGACTGGGTTGAGTCAGATTGTCAAGGTTAATGCTAGAGAGTCAGGAACCCTTGATTGGTGTTTAACTAACCACCCGAAGCTTATTGATTGCCCCAAACAACTACCTAAGCCGGGATCTACCGACCACTATACTGTTTTGATTCACCCACCCCAGTCCTCCTCGACATCTAAACACAAAAATAGCTGTCGGAAGGCGTTATTTAAGAGCTAGCAGGATACGGGACTTTGGTCAGTGGATTACTCAACAGTAATGGGATGATGTGATTAGAACTACCCTTGTCAATGAGAAATCTGACATCTTTATAATACTCTCAAGGATGCTGTTGATAAGTTTCTGCCGATTGAAAAAACTTATGTTTATGCGTCGGATAACTAGGAAAATCAAGTCATTGATAGCAAAACGTCTAAAACTCCTCAAGTTTGGAAAGGACTCCCCAGCGTATAATGAGGCACGTACAAAAGGAGTGTGAGATCTGTAAAAAGTGCTTTTATGACCAGAAAGTCGCTAAACTTAAACAAACCAACGTTAGGCGGTGGTGGAAAGAAATCAAAAGCTAACAAAGGCCTTACTGGGCTGCGGTGTTCCGAAAGTTGGGTGCAGCAAGTGCTTGGAGATCAATTAGAGTCCACTGAGTTGCTGGCTAACAGCTTTAACACCTTTTTGGCTGGTCTTACTGCTGACTTTGTGCCGTTGCCCCAAGTTATCCCTGGTTCATTCTTCCCGGTCCCTGAATACCTGCTGGTTGACACACGTATGGTATACAAGGCCCTGGTGGGCATTAAATCGAACAAGTCAGGGGGACCTGATCCCATCCCGGGGAAAGTCTGGAGAGAGTTTGCTTTTGAACTTTCACCAGTCATCACTAATATCTATAATGCCTCGATGGCACAAGGATACGCCCCTGTGTTTCTTAAGCAATCCGAAGTTGTCCCTGTACCAAAATGTTCGCCACCCAAAGTAGTTGAACAAGATCTTCGGCCAATTTCTCTCACGCCCCATATTGCAAAGGTCATAGAAGGGCTTACGTTGGATACCCTCTTCAAGCATGTCTGTGACAAGCTTGACACCCACCAGTTTGCCCTGGCCGGGAAGTCCACAACCCACGCTCTTGTTTACTTCCTCCAAGTCTTCCTTGAGGCCCTTGACCAAGGTAACACTTATGCACACATCTTCTTTACTGATTTCAGTAAAGGTTTTGTTTTAGTCGATCACAATATTCTTATCCAAGAAATGGAGCTGCTGGGCGTGCATGAGGCCACTATCAGACAAAGAGTGCGAATCGGTCAGGTTTATTCGCACCCAGTTACACCGAATGGGGGAATACCACAAGGAACAAAACTCGCTCCATTGCTTTTCGGCATATTAGTGAACAATCTGTGTAGGGACTGGAGATATAGGATTAAATACGTTGATGACACCTCGGGTTTTGAATCTATTCCTTGATGTTCGCCTAGCTACCTTCCATTTATCGCCGCAAATATTAACACCTACGCTTCCATGCGTAATATGCGGCTTAATGAGAAAAAATGTAAAGATATGGTTATCAATTTTGTGAAGTATCAACCCACTGTTATAACACCGATTCAGCTTAATGGTATAGTCAGATAGAGTAATCTGTATCTAGTTATAAACTCTTAAGGGATACTATCTCCAATGACCTTTCTTGGAACGAACATTGTGACAGTATCCATAAAAAAGCTACTAAGCGATTGTTTGTGCTGCGGACCCTCAAGAGAGTTGGACTGGGCACTAACGATCTCGTGTTAGTCTACTGTAGTATTGTTAGATTCATTGTCGAGTACGCCTCGCCAGTTTGGGCTGCGATCCCTTTATATCTGGACGAGTTAATTGAGTCTGTACAGCGGAAAGCTCTCAAAATAATATTTAGCCGGGTAGACTATACGGAAGCCTTGGTCTTGGCCGGCCTGGAGTCTCTTAGTGACAGGAGGGTAGGAGCTTGTAAGCGGTTTATGGCTACTGCACGCCAAATGTCCCCCCTTAAGAACATCATCCCCTCTCCTGCCGCTATTGAGTCTCATTACAGTATAAGGGTCCAACTTCCAAGACGCCAACATAGTCATATCAGAAGAATTAATGACTTTGTAACTTATAAATTTCAGTGAACTTATGTAAATAGTTAATTGTATGTGACAATGACCTTCCCCAACAACTCAGTTATTGCTGCAAGTGGGTGAAATAAACAGAATATCTATCTATCTATCTATTGCATAGCCTGAGATCATGCCCTCTCCCTATTAGCCCTTTATGTCTCTTACGGGAAGAGGGCATGATACATTTGTTTGTCGGATCACATGTAAAAAAGCCAGAATCTGGACTTTTTTCTGATTGGATAGGAAACAATACGAATGATTTGCGCCGTTTCGATTGGCCAAAATGCCGCCATCCGTTAGTTGTTGTTAATTGATTTCAGTCTGCATTTTTGCTTGCGTAATGCGGCAGTGAATACACACGCGAGTTCGTTATGAAATTTCTGCCGGCTCAGTTTTCTTGAATTTGAAGAATGCCTAAATAGAAATTTCATCCATTGAAATATTTTCCATCTCATCGTATACTAAAAATTCACCGATCATTTGAATGCAATTTGATACCGGCTACAAGTTACAGAAGCGACAAACGGGTTCACTTTTCAAATAATCAATTCATGAACGGAATCATGACCTGGCTTGACTGTAATTCTTCCTTCAGAAACCTGCGAATTATTCTGAGCGATCTTCGCTTTCACACCACCTGTCAGTTCGTGAAATGTGGTGCTTCAGCGTAATTTTTTCTTTCACTGCTGCCGGTACAGAACGAAGTCAACAAGCTTTAACCAGTAAATTCTTTATTATTTGTAGGTACGGCAGCTCCAGCTAGCAGTATTTCATCACTTAAACAACACATTTAAAATTTCTTTTTTAGGAAGCGCCATCTGAACATGGGCGAACTTAAAAATTTTCTTTTCCCTAAAATTGATTTCAAAAGAGACACTATTCGCGTCAAAATTTGATTCCCGTATGGGAAACGCTTATTATCTAATAACATGACAGGTCAAGCAGACGCTACATTATGTAAATTAGGGGGCGGTTGACGGCTTGTTAAATAAATGTATCAGGCGTTATTTTTTCCCTCTCGAGCCAAAGAAGCAAAAAAAAAAGAAAAAAAAAAAATAACGCCTGATCTCAGGTTATCTATTGCACAGCCTGCAGTTCATTAACATTAAACATACCCATGTGCACTTGCTGTGAACATCATAACATCTTTGTCCAGGAACGGACAAAGTAGCCTGAATTTCATCCGATTACTTCGAGTCGTTATTACTCCCTCAGAGAGGAGAAAACGACTCGAAGCAATCGGATGAATTTCAGGCTACGGACAAAGTCTTTTTGTGTTTTTCTTGGATGCCTAACTTCAACTGTTTTGGCTCTGCAGCTGTTGGCGCTTAGATCATTTTAGGGTTTAGCCTATTGGCTTGTAAAAAGCAAGAGGACGAGATTTATCGGTATGTCTTATTCAAATCATGACTCAGAACTCTTAGTAAATAACAGACTTATTTAATAAGAATTTTGAAAAGTCTGTTTTCTATACGATCCCATAAGTTAGTGATTAAACTGAAAAACAAAAAAAAAAAAAACACTTATAATGTAACAAGCAATTCAAGTCTGTCTTCGTGGAGCCACAGTTGCGCAACTCATTTTTCATACATATCAATGATGATTTTCATACATTTAATACGCTAAAACGTGCTACGGTGAAACAGTTTACCGTTTGAATAAAGTCAACAATTCAAGGGGTTTAAGGCCTGGGTTAAAGGTGTGATCGGAGCATATGAATGATTGGCAATATCTCTTGCTAGGTGACCTAGAACAAAATTATTTTTTCTCCAAAAGTAAATTTTGAGGTTTTCTTGTGCCTTAAAGTTTAGTTATGTCACGTGACATGTCACATGACCCCAAATTAAATAAAAGAAAGGAACTTGGCGAATTTATTTTGTTTTGATAAACAAATTGGCATTCCTGAAAGAGGATAAACATACCTAACTTTCTACGTTTGGAATGAATGTACGCGAAGTTCAAAATTAAAGTTCTAAATAATTCAAGATTTAATTTGGGCATTTAAAATGATGTTTTCCCAAACAATTTTTTGTTGAAGTGCAATGGACAGTCATTTCAAACGTGAAGTGTTAGAAATATTCAATGTGAATTAGAGAAATGTTATCGCTCGATTTCTTTTCTTAAACCAATTGGTCAATAATTTACGATTTTTAGCAAAATGGTCACGTGATATATCACGTGACTTAATAATACAATACTTATACTTCAAAATGTTAAGGACGATGAGATCTTTATGTGTGCCAAATTTTGATTCAGCGCCATCATCTATGCCAAAGTTATAGCCAATAAATCATTTCCTACACTCACAGGTAATCCCCTTAGTCCCAGGCCTTAAACTTTTTGAGAAAGTTATGCAAGTTATTTTTTTAAGCTATCAATTAGAAACAAACAATGAGAACTCCAGATGCTTGCACTCAAACAGTCAATTAGATTAATGGTGATCTGATTCCTTTTATAACCTGGCGGTGACTATGATCTTGCAAATAACGTTTTTAGTTGTGTCACTGAAATGTACATAATTCGTCTAAAACTTGCCTTCGGTTGTAATTGAAAATGTGAGCAATAGAAGGATCCTTTGGTAAATGTTATTCAGGAAAACTTAAACACCATTTGACTACTGCAATTGTAAGATCCTTACTAGAGAGCAATTTAGCCCCTTTGCGTTTCAAATTAGGTCATATTCTGTGCTTCATCGCCGCAAAACTGCTTTCTTCCGTTATAGCTATACCCCTATACTATCCGTATTACTAGTTCCGGCTAGATGTCATATGTCTCTAATATCCCGTCACGATCGCATGTGGTTGACGGTAAGGTAATTGAAAGTCTAACATGTTTCAACGTTATGTCATCTTGCATGTCTAAGGAAGTTACCAAAAACATATCCGTTCAAAACGCAAGCGAATGGAATACAACTCATTTCTACCTACGAGTACTGGTAGCAGGGTTCGCACGCGCCTTGAAAGTTCTTGAAAGTCCTTGAATCTCAAAATAAAAATTCAAGGCCTTGAAAGTCCTTGAAATTTCTAGCCAATTTCATCCAACTTAGAAATCACCGTATAAAGAGTGGCTACGAGAAGTCAAGGGTGACAAGCAAAAGGCACGATGCATCGTGTGCATGAAGGATGTTGACATTTCGAGCATGGGAGAGTCGGCGCTCACTAGTCACTTGAAAGGAAAAAAAAAAACATCAAACACTGACATCCCAGAAAAGGTCATCAGCAAGCGCTCCAGATTTTTTTGGCGTTTCTTCTCAACGACCAGCAACTAAGAGTGATGATGCCAAAGTAGTTTCAAAATCCGCTTCATCTGAAAGCGGCGAATACAGTAAGCTCAACGCCACAAAGTCTATTGCGAGTTCATCTGGTTCATCGGTGATGGAAAAAAGTGTCACTCGTGATGAGACGTTGAAGGCAGAAATTTTGTGGGCATTGAAAGCGATAATGTCTCATTACTCCTATAAATCATGCGAAGGTACGAGCAAATTGTTTCAAGCGATGTTTCCTGACAGTAGGATTGCGAGTCAGTTTTCATGTGAAGAAAAGAAATGTGCATACCTCTGAGGGTGTAGAACTGAACCGAAAGGAGCTAGTCAATGAACTTGACGAACTTAAAAAGAAAAGAAGGCGTTTAGAAACTGATGTTGACGGTCTTGTTAAATCGGCAGACGAGTTTGCACAGAAAGCAGAGGATACTGGGAAACTTTGTGGATTGCAAAGTCAAATAGTTTGAGGAGAACTGCAAAAGAAAAGGAGATGACTCGCAAAAGACATTGAGGACAAAATTGCGAATGTTGTGGATGAACTAAAAAAGACATAGACTTTCACCTGTCTGTTAGCTCGGCACAATCGCTACTATGAGAAGCTGAACATCCTGAGATTTTGCAGTGCGTGGAGTCCTTGAAAAATGGAAAATACGTCCTTGAAAGTCCTTGAACTTTTAGTCCAAAAAAGCGTACGAACCCTGTGGTAGACAAATACGTTTTCCACGCAATTCGTTTTCCACGCAATTGTATAGAAGGTAATGGCATCAATTTTTATACTCCGGGCTAGGAGGTGGTTTACTCAAAGGTAATTTATCCCGTTTCCCTAACCCCAAACAATACTAAAACAATGGGAAGAATGACATGCCATTGTTTCCAGCGACCAATTAGGAAAGACCTTATGAACAGCTCCTACACAACTGACGGAAACAAGCTCCTTGAGATATATCGTTTCCAGGGACGGTTACTATAGTAAATAACCTTTACACGTACACGGAAACAAGAGACCTTTAAGCCTGGTTTCCATATGATCGTCTGGATCGTCCCAGTCGTCTCAAAAAATGTTCAGAGGATCGGGACGATCATATGGAAACGCTACCCAGACAATCGCAAACGACCCGGACGACTAAGACGACCTCGATCACTTGGATAGAGTTGATTCTATCCGGACGATCGGGACGATCATGTAAATTTTGAAGCGATCATATGGAAACGCTCTCAGACGACTGAGACGATCGGGACGATCTAAGGCTATCCCAGAAGTCATCACTTTTATTCCAGTAATCGAGAATAAATTCGGCCTAGATGGCGCTGAAGCCGAAAAAATAATACAAAAATGTTCGCAGCGCGTATGGGTGACATTTGAAATTAGAGAACGTCCGTGACATCAAGTTTTCGAAGAGATAATATGTCTTCGGGGAACTCTTCTAGCTTCTCAATGCCGCAAAATCAAGAGAAAAAGCAAATACCAAGGTACGGGGTTCGCTTTACAAATAAAAATCATCCATTTATGTGGCTTGTTTGCAAAACACGCGCAAAAATTCTATTGTCTGACCCAGAGACATCGCTGACGACCCCGCGTCTCTTGCCTTTGAGGTGATCGAGACCATCATATGGAGACTACCAATCGCCCCAGTCGTCCGGATCGTCTCGAAATAATTTTGAAGCGACTGGGGCGATCGGGACGATCCGGACGATCATATGGAAACCAGGCTTTAGATACTCTGTATTCAGGTATTCGTTTGAGTGTACTCGTAACTGTAAACAGAAACGCTCATCCTATAAATCCTTTCATCTTGTGACAATGTTTTATATTTTTATGAATACCACTAACTGCCGTCTAAAATTAAAACTTGATGAATAAATAATACACTGAATAATAAATGAATAAAACATTCATTAAATTGAGATAATTATTTTCTTGTCTGACCTACTCTTATTTTATTGTAAGGTCTTGTCATTTAACGTGTTTCCAGAGTGATATGATCATGGGCATAAGGATCCTAGTAGTTTGAAATATTAAAAAAACGACCTCTAATGGCACGAACTTGGTCACGACGAGATAGTTAGGGGAAATAAATTCCTTTTCCTAGTATAGCAATCGCTATGGTTTTGTAATGGCATGTTCATAACTAGGATCTACTTGTCAATCTGAAAATTCGGTTGTTTAACGTCACTTCACAGAAGAGAGCATAAAAGCAGCAGCCGGAAGGTTGCGCGGGTCTGGATCGATGTCTTTCTCTGGAAGACTGACTAGAATTAATTTAGGCTGTGTTGCTTAGCTAGTGTCTCCACCTTTCTTGTGTCAAAAGAAAGCATGTAAAAGACAAGTAAACTCCAAACACATATACAGTGTATCTATCGCACTAGTATAATACAGGGTGTCCCAAAAGTTCGTTCCTCTACTTCATAAGTCTGTATTTCAGTACGATTGAGGTCGATAAGCAAAACATTTCAACAAAAGTTGTGTCTTTCAATATAATTCACTATTTTCATAGTTTTGTGCCACCTTTTGACTCGAATATTCGATCTGTGTCCTTCCGCGCCAAAGGTGCACATGCGCGAGTGTATGTTCCAGTCACATATTTTTTGAATTTCATAGCCCGAATTGCTCGAACTCCTTCCTTGTTTTTTGTAAAAATCACGAAAGATAAACCCCCTTAACGCAAAAACGTTCAGCTGCGTGGGAGCATAAGCCTGTATACTTCGATTTACCGGCTTATCTGTTGTAGAAATTGCTAAAACCTGGAAAAATCCGAATGTTGGGTGGTAGAATGATTATGGAGAAATAAAGGTTTTGAAGGCAAGAAACTAAGGGGAAGACCAAAAGCCCTGAATAAAGTAGCTAAAATAGTTTTAAAGAAGGCTGGATACAAAATAAGAGACTCGACAAGGAAGCCCAGTCTCACATAGTTAGCAAGCCAAATAAAAGGGTCATGAAAAGCTGTTTAAAATGTTCAAAATCAGAGGCCTCTGAGATGGCAAAAAAACGTCTGCTTAGTCTGCCAATTAACGCCCAGTTCGTTTCAAATTTGTAAAGAAGTACAAAAGCCTTACTTTGGAAGGGAGCCGGGATTATAATCTTTTTTGGATGAATGCCCAAAATATATTTTTTCAGCTGCCTAAACTAAACAAGTGTTGTTTGGGGGTTGAACTGGATCCTGTGCACAAGCTCAAAATGGATCATTTGTGGGTCTACACGCTGTATCCCACTTCATGCCGCAACGGCTACAGAATGTGATAAAAAATAAAAAGGACATGCCAGTTACTGAAATTCTGAATACATGTACTTGATAGAGAAATAAACATCTTCTAGAAATTTCATGTCAAAATAAAGTTTTGATCAAAAGTTATAGTGCATGAAATTAGAGGAACGAACTTTTGGGACACCCTGTACAGCTTGTCAAAGTGACCGTTAAATGGATGTGTATAAAATTTAAAAGAAAAAGAGAAAAAAAAATATACTCTTTGGAACCTTGGAAAAGGGTGACTGTGCTTGGTGATAGAGGTGACTGCTTGATACAGGTCAGGTTTGCAGTACACAAGGGAGCAGAGATCTGGGGCTTAGACGTATGACTGTACGCTGCACCCTTTTACTCGTCTTGCAATTAACACTTTAACAAATGCAACTTTATTAATATCATGATAAACGATGTCACACTGACAACATGAATGGTAATTATTATAACAAGCTTCCTTTTAAATTTCTATGTTGATCTTCACACGTATCACCTTGGATGGGTTCTTCTATCAACAAAACTACATCCGCTCTGTATCATATGCTCATCTTAAGTTAATCATAAATCATCTGAGGAGACATGACGGTCAATGGACCTTTTTATCGCTCAATGTAAAGGAATCCAAGACAGTCTTGGATTCTGGATTTGAAGATGGGATTCAGGATTGCAGGTACTGGATTCAGGATTTTTTGTCACTGGAAGTTAGATTCCGGATCCAATCGTTAGTGGGATTCCAGATTCCTTGATCTGTATTCCGGATTCCAAATTGCAAGATTCTGGATTTCCACAAGCAATGTTTGCAGCAATGTTGCAATACAAGTTGCACTTTTTTGTTGCCCGTTTTACTAAAGTTTTAGTTTAGTTCGTCGCATGTGAAGATTGACGTTTGTCCCGGAAACGATCGTCAGACGTTTTATCCGTCTGGAAGGGATTGATAGAACGTCTTGGACGATCCAAAATCATACAGACGAACTTAACTGAGCCGGACGTCGAACTTAACTCACTTAGTTTGGTTCGTCTCATGAAAAGTTCGAGGTTTGGCCTAGGCCTTAAATTGAAAATAGCGTTTATAACGTTATAGAAATATAAAGGAATTCGGGCTTGGTGAAAAGACTGAGTTGTCTTTCTACTTTATAGAGAGATTTTCGCGGCGTTGAAAGCAAAAGGCCGTTGAACAGTGAATACGAATCAAGTAAGCTCATCAGTTTGAATATCCCTAATCCAAGGTACCCTAAGCTTTAAATTGTCACTTCAAGTTAACGTGAATAAGCATGCTTTCATCTTTTATCGTAACTTGATATTACCATTAGTCCTGCCAGGTGACTTCTTAACGGTTATCAGCGGTGTATACCCACCAAAAGGCGATACTTGTCACAAGTAGAGCCATTATAATGGAGGGACTGGAACCTAGAAAGATGAAATTGAGCTTCAGAGTCAACAAAATGGTCGAGAATGAAGAAGCGGTACACACTTCTTAATACCTATTTCAGGGCGTTGCAGTTTGAGTCATGCATTGTTGCGAAAGAGTTTTCATGCTTAATTACGCAATTTAGGTACAAGGCTCGATAAGTTTGCAATCAGATATAGAAATGATCAGAACTAGAATCAGACAGTGTGTAAAACCTGAAGATTTGAATACATTACCTAAGCTTGAAGGCTACAAAGTGAAAGAATTAGAGTCTAGTTTATTTGGTGAAATTAGGATGGCTACATATTCTATCGGAAGGTGCCACGGAAGCTTCGTATGCAGACCAAAAGGAGGGCAGGATATTGTGTACAAGATGCAGCCAGACGCTATAAGAGAGTCCTTCCTTTACTTTAAGTTTGGTAGTAAAGTTTTCGCAATATTGAATCAGAAGTATCAGCATCATCATCGCGTATAGTCCATTTTAACACGGTTCTTTTAAAGTGGAACCAAATGCTGATTATTTTAGTCATCTTATAAATGTTATGCTACATGCTCGCTGATACATACCCCTCATACCCAGACCACTAGATTGTATTTCCTCTTCTTTTCCGCGTACCAGGTAGATTGGGCCTTGTCCCAAAGTGTAGGCGTCATTTTCTTGGTGACTAACTTCACGTCTTCGTCTGTCGCCTTCTGCTGAACAGTTTTTATTGCATATGGAGCCTGGGTCAGAGGCATTGCAAAGGATCACGTGACAGTGAAGAAAAACAAAAGGATGATCTGCAATAAACTTGAAGGCTTCCAGACTAAACCGCTGAACACCAGCTAAGGGCGCAGAATGGTACTGTAAGGTTGCATCACTTGGGCACCTAAGAGAAATGGCATCAAACAAAGGTAGAAGCTGCCTTTATAACTGAGTTAAAAATTAGGTACAAATAGAAAGAAATGAAGAATGATGCTGTGTCTACATCGGTTTAATTAATTGCTTTAATCGTTTAAATTAAGTGCATGCCATACGTTAGCGGCCGACTACGTTACGAATTTTACGCCGGGGATTCAGTGTAAAAACTCACAGAACTCACCCAACCCCTCCTCCTAAAAAACGCAAAGATGACATTGCTTTTCTTCGACAAAAATTCGCCACTTTGAAAACCGGAAGGAAACTGGGCCAAAATAACTTTCGCAAAGAATTCTGGGACTTCTACTAGCTACAGGAAAGAAATGGTCAATAGTTAAAGGGCGCGTTCCCACTAACGATCCCAAAAACACTTTTCGGCTCCAGTCCCCCGTCTGCGTTTATCGTAACGTCGCTGATAACGATGCTCAAACAATGGTTCTTATTTACGTGCAATTTTGTTTCACGGAGATTTTAATAAATGTCATTGTATTATAATTTTTTTTTTTATCGTACCCTTGTTTAATGAACTCATACTTCAGAGGGTTCATACGATCCTGAGTGGGTGTGGCATAACAGCGATCTGTTCTGATTGACAGCTGCTTATCATCTGATATGACAGTCACTTCAAAGAAGAGGGGCTTGCGAAGTATCACTGCCACAGGGAAGTCCCTCTTCGTGTAAGGACTCACGAATCTTTTGTTAGGAAACATATCAAGTGAGAGAGTCAGATTCCCTTCTCCTTCATTGCTAAACACAAGCTTTCTGTTACTTGCTTTCCAAACAACTGATGAAACCACGCCATGCTTCCTGTAAAAACAGCTGAATTGTATTTCTAATTTACGAACACGTGTCACCATATTTTTAACAGCCACAGGCTTGTCTAAGACTGCGTTGGAGTAGACGATAGCTGTGGGTGTGTGCCCGCTTGTTGTGTTACAGCCAGTCAGCGGTGTTGTGAGTGAGAAGTGGGTGGCATTCTCGGTAGCTTTGCAACTGATGTCCAGGAGTCGAAGATGCTCACGGTCAATACCAAAGAGGAGTGACTTGGGGATGACAATGGTCATGTTTTCCCTCTTACACTGCACGTTGACACCTGGAGCTAAAATAAAACGATAAAAATAAATGACGCTCACGAAAAGAAACTATTAAAGGACAGCAGCAAGTCATCCTTTGGAAACTTTAGTACTTGTTTGGCGATTAAAGAAAGTAGAAAGGAGATCACTTATCTAGATTACTATTGAATCAAAGCACTAAGCTAGTTCCTACATTTAAATTGTTATTTTTTTATAAAATAACTATTGAACGTCAGGCAGCAGCTATTCTTTTATACTTACCATTACAAGTCTTATTGTCAGATGACAAACTCAGTTCTGGGTCTGGGCATTCACATTTGTAGCCTCCCACAGTGTTCACACACTTGTGACTACACCCACCATTGGACGCAGCACACTCGTCAATGTCTGGTCATTAAGAAAGAAGACACAATTTGAAATTTCAAAACATCAATAAGCTGCTGATATTGATGTTGGTATTATCCTTTTACTAACACTTTATTCTTAAAGATTGTGGAGCAGTCCAGCCTTCATTGGTTTTTTTTTTCTTAAAAACAAAAATAATGATATAATAACAGAAACTTTATTTGTGTTTTTGAATGTACAATTGTAAATCTCGCTACGTATATAGAGGCAATTTACAATTGGCTGCTTGAGACTGAATTATTCAAAAACAAAACAAAGCAAAACAAAAATCAAAACTCCAATCTCCACTACGAAAGATGTAATATGTTGCTCTAATGGCTATATTTATCATTTTTTAATTACATAATATTGCTGCTTTTTGTCAATGCCAATGTCATTTATCTTGCCTAAAAACGTAGCAAAAGAGCATTCGTAGAAGAAAACTCCAAGGGAGCTCACGGATAGGTTTAAAAATTTCATACATTTGTAGTTTTTACTCATTTCTTTGATCAAGTTTAGATAATTTTTTTTTACGCACTGCAGTAATTGTTGTAAAGGTTAGACTTGAAACCAACTGTTGATTCTAGAACATATACTAATAGGCACTTGGACTGGATTAGGAAAAGAAGATCTGGACGATAATTTTCACCAGTTATTATTGAGGGATTCTCGAAAACCATTAACATTGTCATAGAGTGAAGAGTGAACATTAATTACGGGTTGAAGTGACTGGCAATGAAATTAAGTATTGAGTGGCACGGTGGGCATATTGGACGCAAAAAAGTGCATCCTTGAAACTACTTTTGCATTTTTTATTCGTTTAAGCTTACGATTTGCAGGATGGTAGAACTTTGTATCTCAATCCAGCTTTTCAATTTTTTTTTTCACATCCTATTCTATCGTGTCTATATTTGTCTTGCCATATCTTGAAATTTTGATTTTGCTTTCAATCTTGTGACATCATTTTCCCGCCAAACACCGTGAAAAGCGAAAAACAAAAAAAGGCAATTTTTTAGAATACAAAGTTCTACCATCCTGCAAAGTTTGAGCTCAAACGAATAAAAAATGCCAAAGTAGTTCCTTAAGGATGCCCCTTTATTGTGTCTTAGGTGCCCACCGTATCGTGTCTCCAGGTGAAGCGATCAAGGTACTGTTGACAACGAATTTCGGAGAACTGTTTGGCACTGAGTAAATTTAACAGAGCGATGACAAATATTGAGACCAAATTTAATGCGTTCTAGAAAAACATTGCTCAGTGTTCCAGATATCGGAATATCAAGCCATTTTCGAATATAGCCATTCACTACTGAGACGAGATGTTCCGTTATCCAGGTTTTGGATATATCAGCTACAGTGAAATGCCAGGACAGTTTAGATAGGACAAAGCAGCTGTACACAAGAAGTTTGTGTTTAGAATGCAGTGGCGTTAAAATCAATGTCATTCATCAAGCCTTGTACAAGAGAGGACAATTCAGACATGTGTTGGTTGTTAGACCTGTTGAAGTCAAAGAAGCGACTTAAGTAACGAAATGATTAACCTTATTTCCACACAGGGAATTAGAACTCCATTGATCAATAATAATAATAATAATAATAATAAACCTTTGGGAAATAAAGGAAATGTTTATATTAATAAATCACTCATTTTTGTCATACGTGTAGATAAATATGTTATCCCCATGTATGCACATTTTGAAAATGTACAGTTTTTCGCAAAAGGATTGCAAGGCGTTTGTACTTAACAGTTATAACTGACCACTTTAATAAGAACAAACCTCCTAATTAAGGGAGTCGCCTTTGTTATGAGACGCTTGCAATACGGGAAGAGTGATGCAATAACCCATAAGCCATGCGTGCGTCCAAATTCTCGTTTTATATATATATATATATATATATATATATATATATATATATATATATATATATATATATGTATATCGCGCAGTAACATGTCGTATTTTGCTTACCGAAACTGCTCTATTTCAGAGGCCACAACAAATCTCTTTGATTTTTGGCGTGGTACAAGGGTGCCAGATTGAGGCGACAGTTGGAGACTCGCACCAATCTTAGATTTTGCCATGTAGTGATATTTTGCAGACATCGGACGTAAACGCAAATTCATACCCCCACCGTGGTACATGGAGGGGGGAAGTGGATGCAACCATATGAAACTCAAGGGGTACAAATAGTCTTTAATTGAATTTTGCGACCACGCCCCTTTCGGCGCCTCACTAAAATCGGGTGCGATTTTCGGATATTTTATCGTCGTGCTTATTCTGTATACTAAAAGTACTCAATGTACCACTGGAATATTTAACTATGATATCATGGCTTTCCATTTTGCTAATTTTCTGACTCCAAAGTAAAATTTTACCCTCGTCATTTTTCAATTTTCCCGAGCGGTTCGATCAAAATTAACAAGGCGTTTGTGATCAAAACACGACCGAGCGAGGGATCTTGGGCGATAACTCTTTTACGCAAGCTCGAATTGAAAATGTACCGCCAAAATCAAAGAGAGGAACGAATTTCTTTTGTTTTGATACGTAAAACGTCTAACAAAGAGCAGATTTGAGCCCGTCAAATGGCCTCTCAAAACAGCTACATCCTGCTCCTTGTGATTTTCGCCAGTTTTCCAAGCGTGAAAGGGTAGCAAAGTAATTGGTAATGCGGATGGTACGGGAAGCAACGGTTCCTTCATTCAGACACGAAATGAACAAGTAAGTGTGCCTATCGTACTTCTCTGAGCCCTTTATCTCCGTTTGAAGGTTTTGCTCAGATACTGAGGCCTAGGATGTGGATTGATACAAAAGTACTATACGTCCAGCCTTGAAAATTTTGTCAGGTTAAAATCAGATTTGCGTTTTGAGTCAATAATTTCCTATAATATTAACTTTCCGGGGTCTACATTTTATTTCTTTCAGCTTTCTCATTTATACATTATGGCAAGGAGAATAAAAATGCAGAAATCGGTTACGAGTCCGCCACAGTCGCTGTCGTGAAAATAATTTTTGAAGAATCTGGTGTTAGCGATGTTGTTGTTAACAGCCGTATTCTAAACGTCTTCAAAAAGAAGATTTCAGTACTGCAAACGGCTTAAAGACGTGCGAGCAAGGCAGGAGGAAAATCACTGGCAAAGTTGTTGAATGGATGGAAAACCGGACCGAAATATCAATTCGAAATTTACTACAGCGTGAAATCCTTCGAGGTCAAATAAAGAACCATAGTCACGCCACTCATCTGTATCTTCGCGAAAGCCTTTGTAGTGAATTTCGATCCTTTTCTTCTCGTTATCGACCTCGCAAATTTCAATTTCACACAGTTGGTTATCCTTTCTCATTTTATTTTTGTTCTTAGCCTTAAACACCGGTAAATACTCGTCAATATACCTCAATACCTCCCTCCGCCATTTCAAATTTAGCAATGCTGCCTTGAACTACGCATACGCAGTGAACGAGTGCTTCATGTATGATCACTGAATATCAAATGTCCATTGATGTATGACAAGAGTTTGATATGCCTCCCCGGAGTTTTTGATATGTTGCAGTACTTTTGGAACGATTTTACCTTTAGTGGAAAGCCTTTGATCTTCTTAACAAGATGAGGTATATTTTATGGGTGGTAGCGCTGCTGGAGGCCTGTGACGTCACCAACAATGGTCGCCTTATCAGCCGCTATCTTGGATTTACCAAGAATTAGAAATCAGGTTATAACCCAAGAAATGGACATTTTTGTGCTTTACATGCCATGAATTTAGCCTCAATATTTACTTTTATTGTTAGAAGAAGTTGAAAAAACATGTATTTTCACCCAAAATTGGCTTTACCACCTGCTATTTATGACGTCATATCTCGTAACCATAGCAACTGACCATCACTAAACTTGTCTCAAAATCTACGTGAAAGGTACCCCTTTCGGGCGGAGCCTAGCCTCTCCATAGAGGCTATTATAAGTGATACCCTTGTGGGTTCAGGCTAATATTTTTTATTGCATACGTACTTTTCAGCAGCTGAAGACGAGAATATGTCAAAAGCTGCCGAAAGGTGATTCCTAAGTTGATTCATTGAGTGGAAAGAAGAAGGAATTAGAGACTGAAAGAAGTTTTGATCGGCCATAACGATAGTCCAATCCTAACTTTCTCGTGGCTAAACGTGACATTGCTAAACTTGATTTTCAAAAAAACTCACCTGTGCATGAAACATTAGCGCTTTCTGTCCATTGGCCACTTGACCCACAACGAGTAAATGAAGGACCTTGCAGTTGGTATCCCTGTAGACATGTGAACAAGCATTTTGAATTGATTTTCATCTCTGAGGTCACACAATCGTTTGGCGAGGCTATCACAGGACGATTGATAATAAGAGCCTGACACTTTCCAGGGGAAACTAAAATTGAATTAAAATATTGCGAAGATGTTAGATTGGTGGGTGCTGTATACATTTATAGGTTTATTAATTGTTTAACTTAATTTGTTTATTTCACCACATACGTATTACATTTATTAGCGATAGGGAAGAAAACAAATACACATCAATTCAACCAATTATAGGCTAAGCATTACCATCAAGCGATTATAAAAGTATGTTTACAAATTCATTTGGGACGCCACGGACCTAGCAACTCTTTCCCTCTGTTTGATTTGGTTTTCAGATTCTATTACGGCGTCGCAAAACCCCGTCCCCTCAGGGATGTTATTCTCTCAATGCAACGCTTCTTTCGTCGGCCTCTTCTTCTCCCCCCTTGGATTGTCCCTTGCAAAATTGTCTTGGCAAGCCCTGCTGATCTTGACACATACCCAAACTACTTTAGCTTGCGTTTCTTTACCGCGGTTAAGATGTCATCATAGGGCCCGAAGGCTTGCCTGATCGTTAGTGCGGAGTGTGGACTCTGTATGAGATGCCAAGCAGTTTCCTAAAGCATCTCATCTCAGTGGCCTGCAATTTCTTCAGGATGTTCGTTGTCAATGTCCAGGTTTCGCAGGCGTACAACAGTGCTGAGATAAACGAAGAGCGATTACTGTCTAATCTTTGAGCTTAGAGACTCGGAGATATGCTTATCCGTCCAGATGGTCTTTAGTCTCGCTGGTGATGCTGTTGCCTGTACAAGTCTGGACAGTACTTCAGGATTGGAACCTTGATCTTTGATGACTGCGCCCAGATACTTGAAGCTGTCAACCTCGTCCAATTTTTCACCGTTGAACCTGATGTCAATGCTGATCCCATTTGTGTTGTTGGTCATCAGTTGGGGGTCTTCTCTGCACTTATTTCCATGCAAAAGGCTGCAGAGGTCTTATCCAGGCGATCCATCAGGGAGGCTAGTTCCTCCTCTTTGCCTGCCAAGCCAACAATGTCATCAGCAAAATTGTTCCTGGTGGTGATCTTATAGTGCGTCAGTAATAATTCTCTCCAGAAAGATGTTGAAAACTGAGTCCGACTGTGGTGCTAAGAATCGGTTGTCATTTCATGTGGCGTATCATGGTCACTGATCAAAAGCCTAGTGGAGCCCATCCCTTTCCAAGCCTGGTTTGGGTTCGAAGTTTTCCTTCTTTTAGATGGGTCTCCTGCCAAGGATAAGGAGCCTCATCTACACGAAACTGATATACCACAGGTGACTCGGTCTCTCAAGTGAACATAGCTTGTACTCTGCGAGACCCTTCACAGTTATCACCTTCCGAGTGGACTTCCCGTGGGGAAAACCTCGGACCCGTCGCAAGGGGAGTTGTTCACATATCCCGGTGCATTAAGCTTCACATAAGGGAGCTTGGAAGGCAATAAACCTTACGGCAACATTAATAACTAAAATTTCATAATTGAATATTATATACCAATACATACATTAGCGTAAAGGCCAACGAGTCAGCCGAGCGAAGACGCGAAGCTGACGAGGCGGCAGCTTTATAAAGCCGATCAGCGAGGTATTGTACCGGCGAAAAAAATCTCGACTGATGTGTAAGGTAACAAAGAGCTAAAACAAGAACCTATCAGAGGATGATGTATGACCAGAAACCCATAAGGGGTTGAAACGTGTAACTCGCGTTCAATGCTCGTACATATTCATTTTGATCATATTTGGAAACCCTCGTTACGTGACTTTCGCGTAGCCTAAAAGTTGCCCAAATGTCGCAAGTTTCATATGGTTGGTTTTGGCCCGGGTGGTAAGCCAATTTTCCCCAAAACTGCTACCATCCCCAGAAGAGTGTTAGCGCGCAGAGCTTTTTATGTGTTCATCTCGGCTGTCGTTGGTTTGTCCGACGTTCCTGGGTATTTTAGGTGATTAAAAATACGAGTTTTATGTACTTGTGTTCTCTGATATTAATATATTTTAATCAGCGCGGTCTGTTAAAATCGAGCAAGCGAGCTCAAAAGTTAACCACTGTAATCGCCAAGTGTACCAGATTTTTAGGCAGACAAATCTTTTCAAATTTAAAAGTAGCAAACCTGAGAATAAACTCGTAAATTAAACGGGTTGGCGGGCCACAGTTTATACTCTTGTTCCTTACGGTTTATATTTGAACCAGTCCGTTCAAAGTCCAGGTAGTGGCCTCATAAACTGAGCCAACTGCTGATCGGTCAGCGTGCCACATTTGTGACTTATTTGTGACTCGAGTTTTAGTTGACGAATTTCTTCAAACGTGCGACATATACTATACAGATTGTGTAAAGACTTCACTCATTTTCTGAAATCGGATTATTTTCCCTCGTTGGCACTTAGTAATAGCTAGTCTAAGCCTCGTAGAGTTCAGTTGATATGTATTTGAAGATTTCTTTTTTCTGGCTTAGAGTTCATGTTATTAGTTTAATCTGACTGCTTCTATTATAGCGGAGCTCTGGCGCGCGAAGCGCGACTGCGGAGCGCCATGGGTAAGTAAATCTACCCATCCCAGAAAATTTGGTAATCACGTGATCGTACACCGCCCGCCCACCCGCTACCCGTCCGTCCGCACCACAGGCCAACCAATGTTCAATCCCACACTTTCTAGCTAGTTTGGGAGCACAGGAAGACTGCACACATAATCCACATCAATGTTGTGATCAATTGACAGCTGTCAAAACAGGATATCCGCTGACCAGTATCACCTGACCGTATCGCGGGCTCAGGTGTTGACCCATCAAGGTCCAACCTCGTTCCCAGGGTTCTCTCCTACCCACCCTACGGAACAAGAGAGAGAGACCCTGGAAAACGCTGGTCACGTGTCTCCCAGAATCTGGGAGATTACAAACAAACGATTTGGGGAAGGGGCAGGTAAGTGTGAGATTTGTCCCTACAGAGCGTATACAGGTCAGCGTAGCCATGAAACTGTGTAGGTGAGGTGACCTGATCTTGAACGCCGAAAATAATGCACAAAATCCTTTGACAGCGAAAGCGTAACTTCCTCAGAATATCTGGATGTTAATCGGATGTTTATCAGCGATGCTTTCATTTGGCACATGCAACGGAAATCGCGGAGGATTCACCGTTTGTGCAGTCAAAATAATTTAGGTATCTTGGTAGTAGTATTCATACCGAAACGCACTAGATTTGAATTGCCTAAACTATGTTGTGGAGGCCACTTAAGAAAAGAATTGTACAGTATCTGTATGTGTTTTCAAGACTACTACTATGGAGGGCGCCGAAAAAATGTATCAAGCGTTGCTGTCCTCGCCGACCTCGAAGCAACAGGAAGAGAGAATACGCGACTCGGACAGTCTGGCTGATTGTTAGCTATTGTTCAAATCGAAAGAGGTAAAGAGAATCTTGAAAGAAAATATTTTTAGCTGAGGCTCTGTGTTTTTGCAGTTTTTTTTGGTCCTCGTTTATAATTATCACTGAGGATGGCCGTAATCTTCTTTGTTAAAAATGTGATATGGCTTGCACGTCTGCCAACCGTTTATTGTTCCTTATTAATTTTCTGGATGTTTAGGTATGCTTTAGAGGATTTTTAGAAATCACTGAGCCAGATGTGTTTTTAAATAAAGTGTTCACATGGACCATAAACAAGAAAGCCTTTCGCTAGGAAGGTTATGTTGTCTGTTTTGTCTCTGTTTATACTATTCCCTTTTGTCTTCCAAGTCGCGTTGGTATATAATTATTTTTATCTTTGATCTGTTTACCACTTTTCTTTTGCCGCATCATAACAAAGGTTATGGGGTGGAAAATGCTGACATTTCAGGCTACAGCTTTCCGTGAAGTCACTAGATCTAATAAACTACTTTGATCGTAAATGTGTTAACTGAATCCCTTGCTCTCAATGTAACTGCCATGTTTTGTCCCGGGGTTTTGTCACGCCGAACCGCTAAGAAAGCTTGGTGTGGGTTTATTTGGGCCGATTACCAGCCGCTTTCAGACAAACATTATTTGAAGCTTTTAAAATAGAAGTTCAACTTACAGGGATTTTACCTTCAAAAAATTAACTCGCTTGTGTATAACTCAAGTTCGTAGACTTTTAGCGATTGGTGTCATCGGTTAAACGGTCTTAAACCGGCGACAATTAATGCTAGTTTTTTATTCCTTCTCTGGTAATTCACTTGTTTATCTGATAGTTTGGTTTATAGTTGTAGTAGGGTTGGCAAATCCATCTTGCTGTTGCGATCACTGCGTGAACGTTGCGAATAAACCAGACACAAAATATGTGAGACAAAGGACTCCTCCCTCAGAATTAATTTTGTTCTTGAGCCACGTGACCAGCGTCTCTCTCTCTCTCTCGCTCCGTAGGGTGGGTAGGCGAGAACCCTGGGAACGAGGTTGATCAAGGTCGAGTATTTTTTGAAGTTATCTGCTGACAAGTTACTGGTTTTCAAATGATTGCAGGCTCAAGTTTAATTTTTTTAATTCATATGAAATATGTTGTGTTTTATATGTGCCGCACAATTAAAATTTTGATTTCAAACTGACCTCGGAAGCTGAGATTCAGCCAGTTCTTACAAGCAGGGAAGACATGCCAGTTGCTTTTAACCTGCGATCACGCGATTTTTTTTTTGGGCCCGCCCCCCCCCCCCCCCCCCCCAAAAAAAAAGACAAAGCCTGATCGCAGGTTAAGTTGCTTTTGACTTTCCTCACAAAGGCCACGCGTTGATCACGTTCTACGTCCAATTTTTATGCTCTTATTGGTCAAAATTTGACAGGTGAGTTCATGCGGAAAATTTATGCAGCATCTTGAAACTTGTTTACTTTGTCAGCTGAAGCTGACAGAGTTTTGTGTCAACTTGTGATGTTTTTAACTGTCTTTTTCCACTGAACATTGTACAAAATGAAATTCAGCTGCTATCAAGAGTCTTCTGTTATTCATGGCTAGTTTGTTTAACGGGTTTTTGGTTGAGAAATACGTCGCTTGTCAAAGTCGGAAATCCGATTTCGGATGGCATCGTTTTCGTTTTTGACCTTGCTTGATGCGTACGTAAGAGGGTTGAAAAGTCTGAAGCGATTTTGGCCTTACTTGATAGCTTCCAGGAACTGCATCTCGAATGGTAAGCCTGAGTAATTATTGTATTTGATATTTGTTTTTAATATCTTATTTAATGAAGTCGAGCGTAGTTTACGCGGCTACTTAGTTTATGCAGGTTTGTAAGATTTGAGACAAATGATCTGACCTAGTATCAGGTTTGAAATAAGCTTACAGAACTTTTAAAAGCCTTTATACATTTTCTCATCTCAAATAGAAAGAAAACGTTCCAAAGAATATTTTGTTGTAATTCTGGCTGTAAACGAAAGCTTTGAGCGATTTCCTTGCCTCGAGTTCATCTTTGAATAAAGCAAACACTGGGAAACCGGCTTAAAACATAGACTTTTAGCTTTAAGCTTGAAGACTCAGGATTTTTAGAGACACTTTAAAACTGTTGTCTTCGTGAATAAAACTTATGTCTCTGTACATGTTTCACCTGTACATGTTTCACCTGTACATGTTTCACGCTTTTGAAGATTGCACATCGTTATAAAACCACTAAATAAAAAATAAACATGATAAATTCTTTATTATGTTGAATGGTAACTCTATTAATGTTCATTCAAACACTCCACAGCTCGCAACCGGCTGGCCGTATAGGTGATTTTGAATTGAAATTTTTAAAGCGGTTTAGCTAAAAGCCCTCGCGTGCTTCGATCGTCTTGGATATTGAATGAATTAGTGCTGTCCGAGGTCTGCATGATTTTTTTTTTATAAAAACAGCGCCTCATAGTACTGTTTCACCTCACTCAGATGTGATGTATAAAAAGTATAATAGGTTATTTTACACGCCCCCAGATTTGTTAGCCCGCAGAGTTTGTAAAGCAAACTTGTCGAACGCCAAAAAAATTTGGCCTGATTTGTTTTCCGAGAATTTGTTTTCCAGGCCTAATCTACTGTGATCAAGAGCCATTGTGGCTCTTAAATGTGATCGAAGATGACTGCTATTTTTAGGGTGTGCATATAAGGCTATCATCTCGATTTAAGATTTGGTTCACTCTTGGGCTGTTTGCAAATTATTTTCCTCTAAAATCACTTAACCTTTCCCGCAAAAGTATATGAAATGTGCTCTCAAGTTTACTGATTTGTGGAATACCAGTTTATTGTTTTATTTAAATTAAAAATTTATTAACGAGAGCTTCGCTTTTAGCCCTGGCTTAATCTATATATTAAATATATAAACGGAGGCTTCGCTTTTAGCCCTGGCTAAATCTGTATTATTTGGGCGGGGCCCAAATAGAGTAATGCAAACGGGTTGTTTTGACCCAAATGTGCAATAGGCACGCAATACCTGCTAACGTAAACAAGGCAAGTAAACAAGCGAAGCGAGGCGAATGTCATGGCATGTGGGAAAGAAAGCTCTGCTAACACACGACATTTTATCGCACTCTCACGATCTCAAGAGTTAATCTGAATCTTAAGTATTTTTGCCTCATCGAAATTTGGAAGTCTGAAGTCCATGGATGAAATATATAAAAAATATTTGGAATATTAACGTCCGGTTTTGGTCACAATAAGATCACAAGCAACGAACCTTGAAACACAGAAACTCACAAAACGGATCGAAATCCGCCAATCACAAATCACAAACAATGACCTTTTGAACCCGTTGAAGACAACTTTCGTTTCCTAAGAGGTCTGCTAAGATGATTGGCGTCTGACATTTTTTTTGACGAGAGGATCGAAATGCACCAATCATAGAAAGACAGTTTTAATTGCATGTTTCCTAAGAGGTCATCTGAATTTGCTGTTTTTCTTTATTTTATGTCCATTTTCTTTTCCTTATTTCGTGATTGGTCGATTTTGTTAGGTCGAGTGGATAATCCAATGAGGGACGATTAGGATATTGTTTGATCCGAAATTTTTCGAAGCAGCAGTAAGAAACAGTTTGGCCGGTAACATTTGGCCGCGGCGTTTCGAGGGACTTGTTAATATAATGTTCAATCATGTTATCCCAGGTTAAACTTACAAATGCACACACTGTTCGTGGTAGGCCCACACTAAAAAATAACACTGAGTGTTTTCGGAATGGGCTGGTCCGCGAACTCAAAGAGAAACAAAGGAAATTTTCAAGACATTCAATGACATCAAAGACTCATGGATCCCATAGATACGTGTAAAATGGATAAGAGTTTGAGCAAAGGAATGTTTTTAAACAAGTTTGAGAGTCGCAAGATTTGTGTAGCTGGTTATCAGTGTGACACTAGTGATTCTGATTTTTGCATTGCGGAACACAACGAGTTGCCTGTGATAAAAATCTGTTCCGATGAAGGAAGAGACGATTGTCAACAATTGAAAAAGGGACTGAGGCTTCTTTTGGAACTACTGTGATAACTGCAACAATTCTTTTTACTATTTCAATTTTTTGCTTAGCAGGGTGACGGTTAATGTACTTGTTTTTGTATTGCGTGTTATGTTTTTTCATCTAATAATAGGGAGCTTTAGCAACGACGACGACGACGGCAACGAGAACGTCAAAAAAGCAATAGGCTTATTAAGCAAAACAACAACTTTGCACGTACATCACGCTTTTTTGTACATTTCTCTACCGCCTCTGCAAGACTACAACGTGAAAATGTCTAATTTCACGTTTTATGGAGGACATAAACAAGCGACGACGAATTTTCTTTCTCTTTCTAAACCTTAGTGCAGTCACCAAGAAATCAACTCCACGGAAATTCGCCCACTTTTGACATTTCAAGCGAATTCTAATAATCGAGGAAAAGTTTGAAAAATCGAGAACTCATTTTTAAAGTGACGGTTTCGCTGCCGTTGCCGTCGTTGGTGCTAAAGCTCCCTATGTGTATATTGTGACGCGGTATATGTACGATGCTGTGGGAATGGATTTTGCATTATCGGCAAGTTTTGTGTTAGAGTGTTTTGATGGCAGCGAGGTGACGACAAGAAGGAAAATTGTGTTGTAGAGGAAATATGTTGAATTTGCATCTCGCCGTGGGAAATTTATTTATGACAGACCTTACAATCCATTGGTTTAAATCAGGTTAGTCAATTATATTTTCGGCAAGACAAATTATCATAAAATCGGGATTATAATTCGAAACTCCCGTTGTTTTCAAAATTTGCATAAATTGGGCGCTGCTAGGAAATGTTAGGTTACAAGCGCTTAGAAATACTGTACCTTCAAAACGGCATAGCCTTTACTTGTTGTGCTATATTTTTCAAAACCATCGATCGATTCTTGCTCAAAAACTCTCAAAGCGGCGGTTTAAATGTTAAAGCCCGTGCTGGTTGAAATCGTCTCTTGTTTGTTTTCAAAAGATTTAGGATGGATCAAATCGATTTTGGATCGATTATTATTTTATCAGCTTGTGGTATGAACGAAACGCTTTTCTTCTCGATAAAGTTCACTCAACAAATTTAGAAAGATTTACTTGAATTTTCATATGTGGAACGAACTGACTGTTTTATGGAAGGATCTGACCATGGAACAAAATGATCGGTTAACGTCCTGCACCTAGCAGACTACCAATGAACAAATTAAAATCTTTGTTACAGAAAACACGGAAAGTGACACTTTTTGTATGGAAGAGTATTCGGAAAAATACACCAATGCTGGACAACAATGTGTCGCAAATTATGAGTCTGTGCGCTCTAATTTACATTGTACTAAGCCTGTAAGATAACAAAGATTACTTCAGTCGATGATATGACTCAAATATATTAATATTATATTCTAGTGTGTCACTACTTGCAAGACAATCTACGTTAATGTTAACAGAATTGCCAGGAATGGTTACAGTGTTTGAGCAATTTTTCCACCTTGAATACAGTGACAGCTATATTTGTAACATCCATCACTACTGTATATGCCACTCACAGGATACTGCATTTGAAACACTCTTGGCACTAAACTACAACTCATTCATTTTAACGGTGGCAATTATTGGTGCTGGTATCTACAGTATTGAGGCTGGGGAATTTAATGTATTTGATTCTCATGCTAGAGATATGTATCATAACAGTCATAGTGAAGGGACATGTGTATTGTTGGAAATACCATCCATGCATAAATTAGTACAATATTTTCAGACTCTACATAGGAATGAGGATATATATGAACTTAAAGGTGTACATGTTGCCACCTTTCAACCTCATCTTTTCTAAAGCAATGTTGAACATTTTAGTATATCAAATGTTAATAGTTACCAATGTTCCTGTAAACAGTGCTGCCCTATAGCAGTTTATGCATACCTCTTATTAGCAGAGTTTTCGGTCCGTACAGTAAATTACGGACCGAAAACGAGGATCCGTAATTTACAGTACGGACCGAAAAAACGAGGCTAATAAGATGTTTATTATATGGCTTCTTCCTGTTTGGGGGACCGGAAACAAGTGCAGGACGCACGATTTGACAGTCATTTGACAGGCGTCAAAAAAGAAATTAAACAATAGCACATAACAAAGGCTTTCCGAGAAAGTAAAAAAAAATTCGCCATGTTAAAAAAAGTTTATTCGGACAAAACTAAGAGCACTGCAAGTTTCAGCTCTTTAATGTAGGAGTATTTTGGAAACCGGACACTTTGTCTGTCTAGAAGTTGTTTCCATCTTTCCTGCGTTTGTCCTTGTGAAAAAAACACTGCAAAAGGCAAAGAAACTTTTCAAAGTAAGTTTGTTATCATTGTCGAAGGATTCACTCGTTTATTGTTTATGGGGAAACCTCTCTTTCTGCCAGTTCATTCTCGTCTTCAATTGTGATCTGCGTTAAAATTTTCAAACGCTGACTAGAATTCTCTTCCTCGGTAATGTTACGATTCAGTTTCTACAACAGCTTCGTTCTCATTAAAACAAAGCTAGGTTAAAATTTAGAAAGGCAAAGTCAACATCCCAGTCTTCAGGGTTTACATACATATTTCAAAGTTTATTCGGTGGAAACTAAGAGCACTGTAAGTATATGCTGGAGTCCTTTGAAAACTGGACATTATTGTGTCTGGCTCAAACTCGCTTCTATCTTTCTTTCGTTGGTCTTTGAAGAAACACTGCAGATGGCAAAGAAGCTGGTCAAGATGATCGGGTGCAGGTATGTTTGTTATCATATCTGTTGAAGGAATTACTCATTTTCTCTTAGGCAAAACATCTCGAATCTCTGCCAGTCGATTTTCGTCTTCTTAATTATGAACTACGATAAAATTTTCAAACACTGACTAGAATCCTCTTCGATAAGATTACGAGTTAGTTTCTTCATCGCCTTCGTTCACAAATAAACACAGTTTAAAATGTTGAAGGCCAAAGTCAACATCCAAGTCCTAAAGGTTGAGAGGCGCCTTACAACTTTATTTAAACCTTTTCTCCGAGGTAAAGAGATTTAGAGCTCCGAAATGAGCATTTTCTTTAAAAATTTTGGTCCGTATAGCAAGTTACGGACTGCAAATTGACCAATCACATGGCGAAAACAGACTCAGCCATATAATAAAATGTGTTACTCTCTTATTAATCCTTGTGGATACTGGACTTAAGGAACTTTATTTGCCCTTGTTAATAACCGGAATACACTGTACAATGTGATGGGTGTGAAAACACATCTGTCAGTTCCACTTATGTCCTATGTTGCAATTTGGCTCCTAGCATGTCTGCATTGGAGATGTGCATATTTTCAAACACTGTCACGAAATGACACTATAATCTTTGTTGTGGATTGGGACATACTGTATAAGCTGTGTGGTTCAGCAAACAAGTGGAGTAAAGGATTTGTCCTCTCTGGTAAGATATGATGACAGTTCTTTAGCTGCAATAAGGCATGTTCAAAGGCCTGTTCAAAGTATCATAACCGTAGTATGACCACGCCCAAATACACGCTCCCACAGCGTCCTGTATTACTTTAAAATGTTAAGGACGATGAGTGCTTTATGTGCGCCAAATTTTGATTGGGCTCCATAATCTGTGCCGAAGCAAATATTAACTAATAATTCATTTTCCACAGGTAAACCCGTTAACGTTAGTCCCAGGCCTTAAACTACTTGAGTACAAGTATAAAGTAAACGTCGTCTTCATGCATTGAGTTATTCTTTTGGTACTAAAACGTGGGTTGTAGGGTAGAGTAGGGATTGCAGTTTAAACACCTCTCTTTGAGCAAGAATTATATTTATAAATTAATGATTTGAATCCAATACAACCCTCTGAAAGCTTGTATGATTGTCTTAAACCAGAATTACCTTTAAAAGCATCACCCTTTATAGGTATTTGGTTATGACACCACAGCCCCACGTAATTGTTGCTCTTAGAATCTGCTCCACTCCCTGACATTGTGATTTCCTTGACTAATTTGTCATTGACGTATATTTTTACCCGGGTACCACTGACTTTGGACTTGAGGTTATACCATGAACCAGAGTTCACTGGAAAGTTAATTCTGGGGCTACTTTCTGGTCCAGAACTCGTTATGAACATGCTTCCATCCCAAAGAAAATATCCCCAGGCCTTTGTCACCTGCCTGGAGAGGGAAAAAAGTGATGATAACTTGCTTGACACCAGAAAGAAGTTTAACTCAAATCTGAGTGGCTATCAACTTCCCTGATTTCAGCATTAATAGGACAGAAATATAAATTGTGTTTTAATTTTGAAAGTGGCTAAACAAAGTTTCTCTAGATGTGATTTATACGTTTACTTTATCATGAGGAGAGGAATATGTCATGAGCCAATTTTAGCATGTCAAAGGCGTAAGCTTTTAAAGAAAAAAGTGCAACGACATGCTAAAGAGAAGTTCAATAGAAATTTATTTTGTTTTTGTCGCCTTTGACATATCACGTGACTTCTGCGCGAGCACAAGTGCTAAGCATGCGTACTTGGGAAGCAATGTGAGAGAGCTTGTTTTGTTGACTATTATAAGCATTGTAAATAAACAACAACGTCTAAAATTTACCCATTAAAATTTGACAAAATTTGGCGGCAATCCTATTCATATCACAGTGACGCCAATGAAAGCCCCAAAATAAATTTTCAAAGTTATATTTTATTAAAAATTTCAAAAACTGTTACGTTTGTTACAGTTTGGTTATAACAAGTAGGTTCTAAAAACAATGAAGGTTACTAAATGTAACCTGTATGCAAATTTATAAGGAAATCTAACGACTAGATTTTTCGAAAACCTAATAAATTCAAAACTTAGGCTTGTTTTTAATTATCTATGTTACCAAGGTAACAACCTAAATGTCACTTTTAACCTGATCAATGTAATTTCTAATAAATATGGATCGTTTGTGCTAAATTGAGCTTGTTACCAGCAACGAGTTTTAAATAACACCTCAATAAATGGTAATGGTCCACAATCTATCAAACTGTGTTCAGCCACTTTAAAAAAACGTTTAAATTGTTACAAAATTTGTTATAGTTATATTTAATTGGTAACAGAACTTTGCGTCCTCCAATTCGGTCTGTAATCATACTCGTAACTAAACAAATCCGGGGAGTCCTACTTTGTTGATCACTCGTATGATTACAGACCGAACTGGACTCAAAAAGTCCCTCTCCCATTATTAATAAACATATTCATATGACGAAAAATGTCGAGTTAACAGATCTTGAATTGCTTACCTCTGTGTTACCACAGCTCCTTGTTTATGCCTGAAGATGTGCCCACACGCCTTATTGCTTGATACTTGCACTCTATTGGTGATCACTTAAAGAAGAGGAATAGGAAAGATTTTTATTGCTAGCAAATTATTCTTGCACTTAAAGGTGTAAGGCGACTGCTACTTTGCCTTTCTTTTGGTTTGCAAGGTTCCTTTTACTTGGAAAGTTTTAATGTTCAAGATATCTAAGGGTATATTAAATTTATCCGATCGTTTCGCGCTTCGCGCAAAATGCCGCGTTTGCCTCGCTTGGCTCATAAAACGCCTGCTATGCCGGCTACCTTTCTTTTGTCATGGGTGTGTGTTCTTGCTCAACACATTTTCAATGCTGTGGGTAACCCTGCGATGGACTGGCACCTCATCCAGAAGAGGTGTATGTGTGTAATTCAAATATCCCTAGTTGCGTCATACTGCAAAAGCCACTGAGCTGACAAACCAATTGGCTTAAATGCAGATCATCCTCTCATAAAAAAAAACAGTTGTCGAAGTTTGTCTTTTGAAAAGAAGAAGTAAATTTAAAGCAAATTTAGAAAGTATAGAGCGATTTTTGTATGACCTTGAAAAATGGTTTCGCGCGCTTGGTAAGTGTTCGTTATTTGTTTTATCGGCCGATGGATGAAAAGATCAAAACATGGCCTCTTCGTTTTCCCGCCAAAAATCCCTAATTTGGAGAAGGCATTGTTCGATAAGCCAATCGTGTTGCAGTATGACGTCAAAGCGAAGTATCGGTTGATTTCTAGAAAGTTCTCAGGCATGAAGTTTTTTTACCCGAGCGTTCGCCTAACCAACCAAAAGCCAGGCGCGTTTTTATCCGTTCGATAAACCAATGAAATCGCTCTATTTTCGTTCATTTGCATTTTCTGTTTTGTTAGTGCGTTTTCATTTCAAGGCCAGACGGAAATCTCTCTTGACTAATACTTCTGTTT
Source organism: Porites divaricata (assembly GCA_038088405.1). Taxonomy (NCBI): domain Eukaryota; kingdom Metazoa; phylum Cnidaria; class Anthozoa; order Scleractinia; family Poritidae; genus Porites; species Porites divaricata. The sequence continues at coordinate 10,735,957 of JBBMOI010000012.1, read as the reverse complement.
CAATGGCCTCAGCCTCACATACCTGAAGCTACCTTCGGGTCAGTCTATTCGGCTACGTCCAAACGGCATGGACAAATTCTCGACCGATTGAAAATTAGTGGGTTTAAGTGTTCCGTTTACACGGAACACCCTAACATACGAAAATTTAGACGCTTAGCCGTTCAAAGCTCCCAGGGGCGTAGCGTGACCATTTTGACAAGTGCGCAAACGGATCCATAGGGTTTTAAAAACTTCCCACAAAATAACGTTTTTGCTTTCCGTTAATACATAATTGACAGTTTACAGGGTCTGTAGGCTTGTTTATAATAGAACGTGAAATCAAGAAAAGCTTTTAAAAGGTACTTCGTTGAGCTGGTACAGGAATGTTTACCACCACGTTCATGTTTGTGGAAATTTTCCTCACGCTTAGTCGTTTGCTCACTTTTTTAGTTTTTCCCTTATTTCGATCAAGGGACAAAGGAGCAAACAAATGATAGGCAGCATTTATTTATTTTCAGTCGTTCTGAATATCTCTAAAGTTTGTCATTGAAAAAAAAAATGCTACATCTGTTCGGTAGGAGTAAATTTCCTGCAAAATTCTTGTTGATACCGCAAACGTGCACCTAATAGTTTGCTTCTGAATCAGCTGACGTGGATTATCGTCTGCATGGTTTGGTCCATGTACATGTTTTTCCGTTGAGCGACATTAAGGTAGTCTTTGGTAGACTTTTTCGACATTTATTTTATGGACAGAGAGAGAGAGAGAAAAAAAAAACTAAAAAAACGAAAGGCCTTTGAATGGGAAAACTTTTCAGACAAATCTTAAAAGGAATGATTATCAGTCAGGGTTAATTCTTTTCCGATTTTTATGAATACACAATGTTTTTGGGATCGCCTGTAGGCAAACATTTCAAGAATGTTTCGAATCTATGACATTCCACTACTCAAACTGTTGTATTTTATGTGTACAAACGATGTTGAATATAACGAGACATACAGGAAATATAAATGGCTTTTACTTGTAAAAGGAAATCTTTAAGAAAAATCCTATCAGTTTCTCAAGTACGCAGGTGCGTATCTGGGCAAAGGACGCTACGCCCCTGGCTCCAATGTGAACAGAGCGAAAATATTGAAAGGTCCCGTGTGGACGAAATGCTCGGTTCAGCCAGTCATAAATTTCGTCCGGTGCCGTCTGATGGTAGCCTAAATTGATTGTTTTGTGTTTTTTTTATACCAAAAACCCTGAATCGTATTAAGACTTAAAAGTCTTTGCTAAGTAATAGACCGTAGTACGTTGTATGTTTTGTTTTTCCCAATTCAGAACATCTGTGATGTTCTCCAGGGAATTTGTCTTTTTTCTTTTCATTAATTATGCATACATTTGCACGTGCATAAGACGACAGTCGAAAGAAAGAGTTCTCAGGTGGTCTTAAATGGGAAAACGAAATATAAGCTAAAAAGGCGTATTGTCAGTATCCGCTGTTACCTACCATAATTATCAGAATTGACAGGTGTGGTCCACAGTCTTGCTGGTCCATAATGCCATTGAGCATCATTGTAAGGAATACTTCCAGTCCATGATGACCCTGTGTCAGTCCACGAACCAATCAGGCTTTTCCACGCTCCTTCAAGAAAAGACATGTCTTAATTAGTTGCGTCACGCTCTACACTTTTATGCCACAGAGAATGTGGCCGGTAATCGCGAAAAGTTCTTCGACCAAATACTGGTCAGGAGTTCAGGACAAAACTATAGCAGAAACAAATGATGGATTTATAGTTATTCACGATTTGATTGCTTTGCTAAAACATGAATCCAACAGTCTTGTACATTTGTATTAAATTTTACTTTTCGACAAAACTAAGCAAACAGAGAAGAAAATTTGAAAAAATAAAATAAGTAAATCGATCAAGATTGATGGAAAAAGTAATGTAAGTTATAACTGGTTCAAGGTTCAATGCCATTATAGTGTTAAAAAGACATAAATTCTCCAAAAGACTTCTTAATTATAATAAAAACCATGGAGAAGCTTACTTTGAACAAGAAGACCGCTGTAAGCCACCCCTAGCTCTTTCAAGACAACAGAAAAATGTTTTGTTGAAAGCAATTTGCCAGCAAAGCAAACCTAGTGGATATCCAGCTCTCACAGACCGTCAATGCAAAAGTATAACTAATCGTACTTCACTGTTAAAATAACAAAGCTATATCTTTCCGGCCGACCCTTGTCCGCAGAAAGAGATATTATTGTAGGTTTTGCAACGAACGGTATAAAATAATAATAATAACAATAAAAGTTTGGAAGTACCGCATTTTTTCTCTTGTAAATACCAAGTGACCTAAATAGTGACCCTTTTATTGGAAGATCAACGCCGTGAAAGTAAAAGCCTTTTAGTCCAGCAGATTGGTGTGAAAATTGTGGGATTTATGGTAGAAGCATCAAATTTGGCAGAAAGGTAGAGATACATTAGGTAATTAATTTTAGCTATGGACCCACCTGGGATCCGCCCCCCCCCCCCCCCCCCCCCCCTCCCCCAACATGTATCACGACAAGGTTTTTGCAAAACTGTCATGGCCCATCAATGCCGCATTACGCATGTTTACGAAATGTTTGTTTGTTTGCTTGCTTTTTGCTGTTGTTGTTGTTTTTTCTTCCCTACAAAAACGCCTCAAAGGCCATATTAAATCTTTTAATAGCGATACTTTCTTTAGTTTGTCAATCAAAACAGCTTAAATTAGTCTTTCGCAGATTTTTTCAACCGATTTGGCATTTGTTGTGGACGGTTTTTTTTGTACTTTGCTTTATGGAAATGTCTTGACTCTGTTCGCAACTCATTGTCACTCTATCTAAAAGCGAAAACAACCACTACTTTTGAGGAATTGCCAACCGACATTTACAAACACCTATCTGCAATTCTTTTCTTTTCTTTTCTTTCAATTAATGCGCCAAAATACACCGAGAGTTCAGCATTGTTATAGAACGTTGTGATTTAAGGTCCTGAAATCCTACAGTAACCCCTTCAGCGTCACGGCTACGCCTGTACATGTACCTAGAAATTACCAGTGCACTGTAGGCTAGCTTCGGACTTAATCAAGTGAATGGTTTAGAATGACCCTAGGTGAATAAAGCATAACACAAGGCTGCATTGGTTTACATGCATCCTTGGGCTCTGTAATTATATATTCTATAAATAGACAATGTCCTGTTGAATGCGCCCTGAATACTGATTGAAAGGGAAATAGAGTCCTGCCTAATCAACCGGTAGTAATACGTATCGAGGTTCATGAAAACATGTTACTTGAGTTTATATGTTGAAAACGTTGCTTGAAAGGAACAAGGGCTATTTTTTGTTTTGTTTTTTTTTTCAAGTCAAAAATTTACCCGCAATCTAGACAATTATTATTATTTTCCCAAACACAGATGCGTGACATTCCCAGTATAATATGCAAACAGGTCGAGATGACTTTCGCTTGGTTTTCGTAACTTTAAGAATCCCCGATGCTTAAATTTTAACGACGGGATCCAGCAGACTCAAGGGTAACTTTAGGCCCACTCTCTAACCGACGCCTACAGTGTCCCTACCAGGTCCCTCTCCTAGATCCGCCAGTATTGACAGTTGATTGACTTACAGTTTACCTCATCCATTTCATGCACTCTGATTGGCTGACTGATTAACCTTTCAGGCCTTTCCCTGGCCCTTACCTTGGCTAGATTTTTAATACGTTGGTAATATTGCAAAGCTTGCGATTCATTAATGCTAAACATACACATGGGCACTTGCTGTGAACATCATAGGCCATGGGCTAAGGAAGTGGGAAAAAAAATTATCCAAGAACGGACAAGGTTATTTTTGTGTGTTTTCTTGGATGCCTAAACTTAACTGTTTTGGCTCAGCTGTTGGCGCTTAGATCATTTTAGGATTTAACATTGCAAAAAGCAAGAGGACGAGCTATATTTGTATGACATATTCAAAACATGAATCATAACTCTTATTAGCAAAAGACAGACAGTCTGTATGTTTTCTATATGATCCCATAAGCTGGTTACTGATTCAAACGTGGAAAAATAAAGCTTAGCAATTAAAGTCTGTCTTCGTGGAGCCACAGTTGTACAACTCATTTTTCATACATATCAATGATGATTTTCATACACGTAATACGCTAAAGCGTGTTACGATGAAACAGTTTACTGTTTGAATAAAGTGAACAAAGTTATGCAAGTTATTTTTTTTTAACTATCAACTAGAAACAAACAATTAGAACTCCAGATGCTTGCACTCAAACAGTCAAGAAGATTAATGGTGATCTGATTCCTTTTATAATCTGTTGGTGACTGTGATCTTTTTCGTTGTGTCACTGAAATGTAGTACTACATAATTTGTCTAAAACTTACCTTCGATTGTAATTGAAAATGTGACCAATAGAAGGATCCTTTGGTAAATGTTATTCATGGCAAACGTAAACGCCATTGACTACGATAATTGTAAGATCCTCACCACTAAGAAAGCAATTTAGCCACTTTGTTTTTAATGGTCAGATTTTGTGCTTCATCGCCGCAAAACTGCTTTCTTCCGTTATAGCTATACCCCTATAAAACCCGTATTACTAGTTCCGGCTAGATGTCATATGTCTCTAATATCCCGTCACGATCGTATGTGGTTGACGTTAATGTAATTGAAAGTCTAACATATTTCAACGTTATGCCATTTTGCATGCCTAAGGAAGTTACCAAAAACATATCCGTTCAAAACGCAAGCGAATGGAATACAACTCATTTCTACCTACAAGTACTGGTAGACATAAGTTTTCCACACAATTGTATAAAAGGTAATGGCGTCAATTTTTATACTCCGGGCTAGGAGGTGGTTTACCCAAAGGTAATTTATCCGTGCACGTTCACGGAAACAAGCTCCTTGAGATATATCGTTTCCAGATACTCTGTATTCAAGTATTCGTTTGAGTGTACTCGTAACCGTAAACAGAAACGCTCATCTTATAAATCCTTTCATCTTGTGACAATGTTTTATATTTTTATGAATACAACTAACTGCCGGCTAAAATTAAAACTTGATGAATAAATAATACACTGAATAATAAATGAATAAAATGATTCATTAAATTGAGATAATTATTTTCGTGTCTGACCTACTCTTATTTTATTTTAAGGTCCTGTCATGTAACGTGTTTCGAGAGTGATATGATCATGGGCATAAGAGTCCTAGTATTTTGAAATATTCAAAAAACGACCTCTAATGGCACGAACCTGGTCACGACGAGATAGTTAGGGGAAATTAAGTCCTTTTCGTAGTATAGCAATCGCTATGTTTTTGTAATGGCTTGTTCATTACAAGTAGACGAGGAGCGGATCTACTTGCCAATCTGCAAATTCGGTTGTTTAACGTCACCTCACAGAAGAGATCTTGAAAGCAGCATGCAAACGTTCTTGAAGTCACGAACGGCAGGAAGGTTGCGCCGGTCTGGATCGATGTATTTCAGTCTCTGGAAGACTGACTAGAATTAATGTAGGTTATGTTGGTTAGTGTTTCCACCTTATTTGTGTCAAAAGAAAGCAAGTCAAAGACAACCAATATAAACTCCAAAGACATATACAGTGTATCTATCGCACCAGTATAATACAGCTTGTCAAAGTCACCGTCAAATGGATGTGTATAAAATAGAAAAAAAGAAAACTCTTTGGGACCTTGGAAAAGGTGACTGTTACTGGTGAGAGATTAACCTGAGATCAGGCGTTCTTTTTTTTTCTTTTTTTTTTTTTCGCTTCTTTGCTTCTTTGGCTCGAGAGGGAAAAAATAACGCCTGATACATTTATTTAACAAGCCGTCAACCGCCCCCTAATTTACATAATGTAACGTCTGCTTGACCTGTGATGTTATTAGACAATAAGCGTTTACCATGAGAGAATCAAATTTTGACGCGAATAATGTCTCTTTTGAAATCAATTTTAGGGAAAAGAAAATTTTTAAGTTCGCCCATGTTCAGATGGCGCTTCCTAAAAAAGAAATTTAAATGTTTTGTTTTTGTGATGAAATACTGCTAGCTCAGTAGCTGGAGATGTCGTACTTTATTTAACAGCTACAAATAATAAAGAATTTACTGGTTAAAGCTCGTTGACTTTGTTCTGTACCGAAAGCAGTGAAAAAAAAATTAGGCTGAAGCACCATATTTCACGAACTGACAGGTGGTGTGAAAGCGAAGATCGCTCAGAATAATTCGCAGGTTTCTGAAGGAAGAATTACAGTCAAGCCAGGTCAAGATTCCGTTCATGAATTGCTTATTTGAAAAGTGAACCCGTTTGTCGCTTCTGTAACTTGTAGCCGGTATCAGATTGCATTCAAATGATCGGTGAATTTTTAGTATAGGATGAGATGGAAAATATTTCAATGGATGAAATTTCTATTTAGGCATTCTTCAAATTCAAGAAAACTGAGCCGGCAGAAATTTCATAACGAACTCGCGTGTGTATTCACTGCCGCATTTACGCAAGCAAAACTGCAGACTGAAATCAATTACCGTAAATCCTCTATTAAGCCCCTCCTCTCAAATAAGCCCCCCCCCCCCGCCTCTCTAATAAGCCCCCCTTTTCAGAGGAGGAAAGTTAATAAGCCCCCCTCTCTATTAAGCCCCCCTTCCCCCTCCCCCAATCCTTATTCTTCACAAAAAAAATTAACGATTAACGTGGACTGATCAGTTATGATTTGTTCAGGCTGGAAGTTCATATTGTTTTTGGTCTTCGGCGGCATGACCTCCAACTTCTTATGCTTAACTTTCTCAATTTTGCGCTCTAGCTCTCTGTACAACGCGTAAGTCTACTCTGCCTCATACCACGGTAGTTTTGCTACAGGTGATTAGTTTCGCTAAATTAAATAAGCCCCCCCTCTCTATTAAGCCCCCCCCCCTCAAAAGTGCTTGAAAAAAATAAGCCCCCCGGGGGGCTTAATAGAGGATTTACGGTAACAACAACTAACGGATGGCGGCATTTTGGCCAATCGAAACGGCGCAAATCATTCGTATTGTTTCCTATCCAATCAGGAAAAAGTCCAGATTCTGGCATTTTTACATGTGATCCGACAAACAAATGTATCATGCCCTCTTCCCGTGAGAGACATAAAGGGCTAATAGGGAGAGGGCATGATCTCAGGCTAGTGAGAGATGTGACTGCTTGATAGAGGTCAGGTTTGCACCTTAATACTCAGTCATGGTTTGGACATTTAATGAGCTTTTACTCACTGTCAATTCATATCCACTGGACATCGTAGCATTGAGCGAAACCTGGCTTAGAGATCAACCGCAGTTATTGGACTATGTTTCTATCCCTGGCTTTGTTACGGAATTCCGGAACAGGAAAGGTATAAGGGGAGGTGGCGTCGGTGTCTATATTAAGGAAAATATCAATTACAAGCGCCGTCGTGACATCGAAAATGCCCACTCAGAACTTGAACATATATGAATAGAAGTGTCTGGCCGCAATAAGTATAGTAGGGCTCTTGTAGGTGTGATCTATAATTCCGAGCGCATGCTCAGTCATTCCGATTGGCTGAATAGTTTAGAGAACTTACTTGGATACCTGACTGTGTACTGGGATGGCATGTTAATGCTTACAGGAGACATCAATATCGATATGCTTCGTCCTTCTGACCATCTAACGAAAAGGTATCAAGGTATACTGGATATGTTCGAGCTTACACAGATTGTGAAATGGCCCACACGTGTTACAAGGACCTCCAAAACCCTAATTGATCACTTTATCACCAACCATCCGCAAAAGGGGACCAACACTGGTATAATTCCATGCTCTATTCTAAGTGACCACGATGCCGTCTACGCATGCGTCAATGTACGGCTCCCTCGGTTCCAGCCTCGTTATAAATTTATCCGGGACATTAGGAACTTTAAAGAGGACGTGTTTAAAGAGGACTTTTATACTCTTCCTCTGTTTGTTATATCCTACTCGGATGATCCAGACGAACAACTAGAGACACTGAATACACTAACTTCCGAGTGTCTCGAGAGACACGCCCCCTTGCGGAAGGTTCGTGTCACGCGCGACCACCCGCTCCATGGATGAAAGACCCATTGATAGAGGAACTTCAGAAGAAACGAGATCCTGCTAGATTTACCGCTCACCAGACCAGCACTGGTGCTGCTTGGCATGAGTTTCGTTCGGTCAGGAATAAATTAAAGTCGGCAATAAGAACTGCTCGGAAGGCATTTATTGAAAAAGCCCTCTATTCAAATAAGTCGCGCGAGGTTTGGAAAGTCATCCACAGAGTGCTAAAGCCAAGTGAAAGGCCCCTGCGGTTTGATCCGGACGAACTTAACGATTTCTTCGCGACGACTGCTCAGAGAAAACTAGAGACTCAGACGACCCCAATAGAGGATCTCACGTGCATGATAGATAACCTGCCCGACGTCCCCTCTGGGGGTATGCGTTTTCAGCTGTCACCTGTCACCAGTGAGATCGTTCTCCAGGTCATCAAGAATCTACGATCGGATTGTTCTACGGGCGCGGATCAGATACCTTCCCGCTTCATCAAGTTGGTTGCTGAGTGCTTGGCAGTCCCCCTAACATCTATCATCAACAATTGCATTGCGAAAGATTATTTTCCAAAGCAGTGGAAGATTGCTCGGGTGTCTCCAGTCCCAAAGATTGACAACCCAGTCTCTAAAGATCAACTTCGGCTCATCTCAGTCCTTCCTGTTCTATCCAAGGTCTTCGAGAAGCTTGTGGCTATTCAAATGACGAATTATGGAGATCACGCCCATCTTCTTCACGATCGTATCTCTGCTTTCCGTAAAGGGCATTCCACCACTACAGCCTTGATGGGAGTTAGAGACGATATTCAATATGCCATGAAAAGGAAAGAGGTAACGCTTATGGTATTAGCCGATTTCTCGAAGGCTTTTGACACCATATCCTTTAGCGCGACCATCGTGAAGTTCTACAAGCTCGGTTTCTCAAAACCCTTTCTCTAGTGGCTCTTGAGCTATCTATCTGGCCGCTCTCAATTCGTGCAGATCGACGATAGGAAGTCCTCGTACCAGTCACGCTATTATTCAGGTTTTTTAACGATCGTTAAAAGCTACTTCGTGCAGTTAAAACCCAGGCCATTTGCACTCATTTGGAAGTATATTGCTTCTTCTTACTGTTCCAGTACGATTTAACCGTATCTCTCTGTAATCAGCAAAAACAGGTTATCTTTATTCTCGTAATTCAATTATTAGTAAGCAAACTGCACTAAAATTTGCCTCAGAAACTTCACAAAATTCTTAAAAGTGGCACCTAACCTAGACCTAAAACATGTTTTAGTTAAAGATAAAGAGGTATTCTATCAATTTATGTAATAAAACTTGTGGCACATCGCGATTCAGAATTAATTAATGCAGAATTCGCATTGCGTGACACCGGCTGCTTTGACAGTAAATTTCCCAAATAGTTGCCGCTCGGAAGAAAAATATGTTTTTTTAACCGAAAAAAAATATTTCTCTTCCTCTTCTTCCTTTTTCAATAAATATATCTTCATAAATATATTCCCAAAAGTTCAGCAGCCAAACCTTTTACTAAATAAATCTTTTTATTGCTACCTTATGTTAGTCTCGCCCGTCCGTACGTTCTTTATTCGACATACAACAATTGCGTTTTTAGGGAACATTTTTTTTACAGATTAGATTAAGTATTTACATTTTGCAGCGGGGCAAGTCCTTTACGAATTGACCTTTACGCTGTATGGGACGAGAGTACACGGTAGTCCTCAAAGATGAACTGTAAAAATGAGGATTGGAACCCAAAATTAAAGCCGAGAAATTGAAAACCAGAATAGGGTGTCTATTCCCATCTACTCCACATTTTAATTACGTGTTTATGAATTCCCATCACGACTAAGCTGATTGCTATTTTCGCTTGAAAACGGTGAAATGTGTACAGTCAGTGTCTAGAAACCTTAACTTAAGCAACTTTAGTAATAGTAGGTCATAGTACATTATTAGGGCGTGATGAATCAACCACCCACTAATCGCAAATATGATAGACCGTGCTACACGTTATCAATAGCTTAGGTTCGATATTTGAAAATTCTAGCATGAGTCTTTATTATGGTCATATTTCAGTCTCTATTTGGTTTGTTATTCTTTGTGCTTTAGTCTCTTCTGGGAATTCCGAGACAGTCTGGACAGTTGGAGAGGGCGCCTTGAATTCAAGTTGGAATTTTGATATATCGAACTTTGGTTATTCCGTGATGGACAGTGAGTGAAGTGAGCTTGACAGTGTTCGATTGGCGGATTGATAAGAAGACAGTTAGATTATTTAAATATTTTATCGAATTAGGCGTCACCGTTCATGTCATCGCGCAAAAGTCACATAACAAATATCGAAAAAACTTAACCTGCCAAAGAATTTTCGGAAAAAAAAAACTAAGAGTTGCATAATAAAAGCTTAACTGATTCAGTTACAATTAGAAATATTGTTGTCCCTTTTGTTTGATAAAAGGTACAGTCGACTTTTTTCAGCAGTTGCATTCTTGGATGACCTCCGTTAACAACCTAATAAGGTCTGCCTTTCTATCTTTTGCTCGGAAAGGTACTTCAAAGTGCCGAAGAATAGTCTTGAGCATTGCAACATTGAAGGCCTGTAGCTTTCCTTCCTTGTGATAGGCGCAAAGATCATATGTGTCATACACTATCGGATGCTCTAGTCCAATTCTGCGTTGAATATCGTCAAGCAAATTGTTGCGATCAGAGTCTCCAATGAGGGCGTCGATGTCGTCATTCTCATCTGCTGTAATATCAAATGTCTGTTCCTTTGATGTAGCATCCTGACCGCGAGTTCTCTGCCGTGAAGCGAGGCGTGAAAAAAAACCCATTATTTGGGTCTTGGTGAGCCACTCCTCTCTTTGAAACAATCTTTCATTCCGTTCATTTCTGGCATTGCGCATTTGACGTTCGATCTCTTCTGGATTGGCTTTTTTGCCCGTTCTTTCTCCTATTTCAAACCTTGTTGTAAGGTACCGCCTCACATTCTCAGAAAAACGAACTCCGCCAGTTCTACCTTTGGTAAGAGCCCATCCGATACTTAGACGAGAATTTGTGCTGTTAACAGTCAGACCAGTGGAGGATTTGTTGCTTGTTAACTTCTGGTTCTCAATAGAAGAAAATTTTCAGCCCAGTTTTTCCGTACTTTATCATAAAGACTTACGGACTTCCTAGTATCGTGTATTCCTACCTCTGTATGCAACTCAAGTTCGGAGAAAGAGTCAAAAGTGCAATTACAGCCTTCGTCAGGGCACACAAACGTCGATAGCTGATCATCAATTTCAACGTCGTCTTTACTTGCTTGACACTTTCTTGGGCGATGAAGGTCTCTTATTTCTGTGTTGGTGAAGAATCCTTTTCCCTCCATTAATGATATATTTGTGCAGCCCTGGTGCCGTATGTACAAAGATTGCCAAGGGATAAGCCTGCCGACTCCAACAGCGTAAGCTTTCCACACTCTTATCCCACTCTCTTCGTATCTAAAGTTGTGCAACTCACTAAATTGTTTTATCTTCTGAACCTCAAGAATTTTGGATGACTCATCCAAAATGGCTACAGCCGCTGTTGTTCCTTTGACAGGCCGTTCGTTAAGCGCCTCGTGCATTGCTCCTACGTTCATGATGTCATGGCCTTCCGCGCAATACTTTCTTATTGCTGCTTTCATGGGACAAAGCACCCTGCCACAAACATCCTTTCCTTGCTGGGGTTCTGAAAAATCATAACGTGCAACTGTAATTCCCACTCGATCTCCAATATCTTTGACTGCTGCTATTAGGTGATTGCAATGGTGGCAGCCAGCCTCGTCAAAACGTAGAAATGCCTGCTTAACATTGGGAAAAGCTACTTTGATGTTTTGAAAAAGGTTTTGTAAAATAGATACAACCGCATACCGATCTTGACAACACGAATCTAATAAATGGGCATACGACAGGACCTTAGCTTTCTGGGTTTCTTGGTCTTTTGAGATGACACTGCTTATGTGCCAGCTAAGGCCTCTTTTAGCAAACCATTCACTTTGTTTTTCCCTGTATTTCATTTGAAGAAATTTCATCGCCCAGTCAATAACAACAAGGACTGATTGACTGTCAAGACTTTGGAGGGCTTCTTGTTTAGCAGATTCTTGGTTAACAGAGCGTAAGGCGTGAGATTTCCAAAGAAAAATGCCATTCTTAGATCTTTCAAAATCGTAAAGAAGATCATGCTTTTGTTCTTGGCTGTAAAGATGGCTGGAGTGTTTCTTTATACTTTCTTCCATCTCGTCCAGCGTTGCCTTCAATTGTTCGCATTGTTCACACACCATATTGTGTGAGTGTGAGCACTGATGGTTGAAGCATGGGTCAACTGGATCGCTTAACGCAAATTTTCTGCAGTGGTCTGCGCACTCACTCTCCGCTGCTGAACAGTTCACTTTAAACTCCGTCTTCAGGTATCTTTTGCTATCGTTCAATCTCTTTGCCAGTTCTGAAACTCTTCTTTTGTCGGCACCAGCCTGATTCAGCTCTTCTAGAATACTCAATAGCCGCTCAAAAGATGCGACCCCTTCTGCTGTAATGTTGTCCAGACCACTGAGAGACTTTTGCTGTGAAGCCTCTCTCACTTCAAGAATGCGGAAAAGGGTTGAGAGGCTAGCCGGTTCAAATGATTCTTCTTTGCAATGTTGAAGTTACTGCATAATCATGGTCGATCTAGTCACGGTCCGGACTACGTTGGGCATTGTTATTTTGCCTCCCCCATCTAAGGTCAGTGTTCGAGTCCCAAAGGCGACATCTTTTTGTAAAAATAAGGACGGTTTACAAAATCTATAAAGTGGTCGACTTTGTTTGTGTCCAGACGTACTCGATGGCTGAATACTTTCGGGACATTTGACCCAGGCCCCCGTTTCCTTGCATGCAATCTCGCTCTTTTTATTTGTCTCAAACTTATCTTTTCATAAGGCTCGTGGAATTTCTGTAACAGCTTCATGGTATACTGATAAGCGTAGATGCTGAGTATTTGAATCTTAACATTCTTCGTCATGGCATCTCGATATGCAGACATCAAAGCAATAAGATCCTCTGTTGGTTCATAAAGATCGTTCGCGATAGGCTGTTGTATCGCTTGAAAAAGCTTTTCGCTGTCTTTCGGAGCTATAACACTGCAGATTACTTCACATGCTTTCGTTGCTTTCTCTATGCAAGTTTTTCTTTCATCCGATATTGCTTCCTCCCATGTCGTGGACAGTTGGAATGTTAGTGGCATGAGGTCTTCCCTTTTTGAATGTCTAGCTATTTTCGCCATTCCCTCGTTAAAATCAGCAACGACGTCATCGGATATTTCACGAATTTCGTCTGTATGTACGTCTTCCTGCGCACCACCACTTCCAACCGCACTCCAACATCCAGGCGTCCAGTTAGCGTCTGCGAGCCTGTCCGTTTGTGGGGTCTCAGGCGCGAAAGTTTCTTTTAGCAGCCTGAGAGAATAAAAGGCGTCTTTAAAATTGTTTTGTCTATACTGTACCACAGTTCGCCAAGAGTTTGAAACAAAACATTTTGGCACTTTTGGAAAGTAACATCTTAAGTAAACCGACATACGCTATGGACGCAATATTACATCACCCTTGATAAAGTGCCGCCCCTATTTAAGCTCCGCCGTGAAAGCAAAAAACCGCAACCCGAACATGACACTTTTCTTTAAACAGTGTCGCCTAGTACTGTTTTGTAGTTCGGAACGGCGAAAATTAGCAAGTCCATCTTTTCCACCAAAAGGAACCATTATTTTATAAACCTATGAGGATTTTTAAGTAAACGCCGCGCCGCAGTTGAGTCGCAAAATCGGAATGATAAATGCCGCAGCGCGTAATTTAGTAAACCCGGTGTGTACCTTTGGTCCAAATACCGATCTTTTTAAAAGTGTTTAGATATCCCAAGACCTTTTAGGGGTTTGATCAGATATCATTTTTTTTACATCATCAATATGGACAATGCAGGCGTCTACAAGGAGAGGTAGATAACCGTCAACAACGATCGTTTACCTGTTTCTTAAGCCGTAAGCTGCAGCACTGTGATGCGGATCGCATTCTTCTTCCTTATCAGGATCTAACTTTAGCCATTTCCTACTTTTGTCCATCACTTCCTTATGTTTGCATCTACACTTCCCACATATTGCTAAATAGAAAAGATTGAGTGAACTACTGAGTTCATCATGGTCTTGAGATTTTTATGACAACAGTAACAATTACAGTACTTCGTGATCATCATCGTCGTCGTCATTATCATTATCATCAAATTTTTTTCCTTTTCTATTTGTCTTCTCAAAGAAAAAAAAAAAAATACTCATCTTGATAAAGAATTAGGTAATTAAATTATCATACGATTGTTAATTCTTACGTGATCCTATTCCCACGGTGACTTTAAAAACCGACTGTATGTTCTTCGCGGTCTCCAAACCAATTACATGCCTTTCGTTACAATGTTTCTTTCTTGGTCCACTATGCGATGGATACTGGCTAGAACGAGGTGGCCGCCAAAATTTTCCGAGTTTATGCCGATGTTGTGGGCAAATTACCATCTGCTCCACTTGATCTTTCGTAAGGTCAAAATGACCGGCCCTTGACAGTATTAGTTCCGCTTCACTGGGTCCAGAATCCAGACTTTGACAGATGAGAGATTTCAAGCTGAGTCGTAACTGTGTCCTTACATTCATCTACTTTTACCATTTGGGACAAACCGCGCGAACTTCCACACGTTATTTTCTTAATTTCCCTAAAGTTGCACGATTCGAAATTCATGTTGGAGTTGTAGTGTTTGCGCGTGCCAACTTCGCCACCAACTGGCGGTGTAAAGGGAGGCGTTGGACTCCGGAATGTGGACCAAGGAGCGTTTAGAATAAAGCTGACCACTCTCGATAGAAGAAACAGACAGTGAGGAAAGATCTTTAAATTAGATAAAAATGTGTGTTCCTGTTAAGTGAAAAGCAAATAAAGCAAAACTATTTATTCGTGAACCGCATTCCAGCCTTGTCCAAAAGTTCTGACCCGTTCGCGCATATTTAATGAAGCTGTGGAAGATTTACTTTTTTAGCGTCTAACATTCATTTGTAAAATGTGATGGAGATTAAGTCGTATCAAATGCTTGGCAATTAATGCAGCTGCTTCAGACTGGACCAAATTTTAAAGTAAAAGAGGTTTGGTTCTGAAAAGCAATTTGAAATCTCCATCTTGACTATTTAAAGAACACTTTAACACGAATGTTGGATTAAGTCGGTATTTTTTCAAGCCTAAAACTGTATCTTACGTACACCTGCGGAATTTTTGAACAACAGATATCATTGAAGGAGGAAGAAGGGAAAGATAAATTAGTTTTTGGTTGGAAAATAGAGGATGTGGGAATTTTTTGGAAAACTGGACGAGAAGTTTTTCTGTCAAAGCAGCCGGTGTCACGCAATGAAAATTCGGCATCAATATGCAAATTTGAGTCGAAAACTTTTATTCTGAACCGCGTTGTGCCACAAGTTTTATTACATAAATTGATAGAATACCTCTTTATCTTTAACTAAAACATGTTTTTAGGTCTAGGTTAGGAGCCACTTTTAAGAATTTTGTGAAGTTTCTGAGGCAAATTTTGGTGCAGTTTGCTTACTTAATTGAATTACGAGAATAAAGATAACCTGTTTTTGCTGATTACAGAGAGATACGGTTAAATCGTACTGGAGGAGTAAGAAAAAGCAATATACTTCCAAATGAGTGCAAATGGCCTGGGTTTTAACGGCACGAAGTAGCTTTTAACGATCGTTAAAAAACCCGAATAATACGTCTAAAATTTGCATATTTTAGCCGGTAACGGCCGTTCACAGATGAAATGCTGAGAATGGCAGTAAAATAAACTATTTCATCATTCTAACTGCAATTTAGTTATAAGGATGGATAGTAGTATTGATGGTATAAATATAGGCCGTCGATAAAAGCAGGAACATGGAACATTCCGGAACATGCCGGAACATTCCGGAACATGAAAAAAAAAAAAAAAAATTTTCAAGAAAAAAATAAATAAACAAAATAAAATAATAATAATAATAAAATTTGTTATCTATATGTTGGCTTGAAATGAGTTACTTACCGACTTGGCTTGACTTGGCTCCTTTGTGGGGAGGAGCGTTGCGTGACGAGCCTAAAAACGGCTGCGAAGAAGACTACCCTTCTCGCCACTGTTCACAGCGTTTGAATCATGAAGATATTTTATGTAATGCTTCCAAACACCTGTACCCGTAATAAAAGACGAAAAAATTGTGAAGGATCAAGATGGCAGTCTCAAAGTGCCCTTGTTCGACCTTTACCAATGCCATGTTTAAATAGATGCCAAGATCTCATTAGTTCCTAAGCATCAACTCATAGTACCTTCAACCTTATTGGCTCTTGCAACAAAGATCCCAACATACAAAGCCACAAAGCCACAAAGATACATACGCTTACACCACTGACATATGAGCTATTTTTTTCAAAATAGCTCAAAAATACAGGCGAGGAAGACCTTTACTTACCTAGGTCACGCTCTACGCCCAATTTTTATGCTCTGATTGGTCAAAATTTGACAGGTGAGTTCATGCGGAAAATTTATGCAGCATCTTGAAACTTGTTTACTTTCACAGCTGAAGCTGACAGAGTTTTGTGTAAACTTGTGATGTTTTTAACTGTCGTTTTCCACTGGATGTACAAAATGAAATACTGCTGCTATCAAGTCTGTTATTCATGGCTAGTTTGTTCACTGGTTTTTTGTTTGAGAGATGCGTCGCTTGTCAATGTCGGAAATCCGATTTCGCATGGCATCGTTTTCGTTTTTCGCCTTGCTTGATGCGTATTAAAGAGGATTCATAATTCTCAAGCGAGTCTCGCGTTACTTGATAGCTTTTAGGAGCCGCATCTCGAAAGGTAAGCCTGAGTAATGATTGCATTTGATGTTTGTTTTTTTATATCTAATTTCATGTAGTCGAGCACAATTTATGCGGTAAGTTTATGCACGTTTCACTGACGTTTGTAAGATTTGAGACAATGAACCGACCTAATATCAGGTTTGATATAAGCTTACAGAACTTTAAAAAGCCTTTAGATATATTTTCTCACCGCAATGCCAGCGGGTCTGGAACATCTAGTTTCGCAATCTCCTCGCCCACTAAATCTGGTAAATTTATTACTGAATTTTACCGCTAGCAAGCGTTCTCTGCCGTTGATTTCAAAGCAAACTTTCATTATTTCAAGCACTTGCAAATGCCAGTTTTGTGTCAATCCTTATATTTGCAAAAACCTTGCAGAGAATGAACTCAGCATTGGAGTTGACGAGTCAAGCAGATCTTCCATTCAATCTGCTTATTCAGGTATGAGATTTCGGTTTATCAAATTTTTATTATATCATTAGGTTTTTCGAGACAATTTTGAATTTTGCGGGCGTTGCGCCCTTTGAGTAAACCCTCATAGTTAACCCTAACCCGGTAAGGGGACTCCCTGTTTTTATTCTTTTCCAAATAATTGCATGTGCTGAATCCCTCACTATTGGCCGGTGGCACTTTTTAAGTACCAAGTTGGAACGGAGGTTACTGAACTCAAAGAAGTTTTAAAAGGGCTTAAAATACCTTTCCGTTTGATAAAAATTATAAATCAACCAATTGAAACAAAGCGGAGGTGGGGATCAGTAATGGCAAATAGCTGACATTGAGAACAAAATAGTTAGGACTTTTACGATATGTATTGCAAAAATGAAATAAACCATTGAGGCTTATGTTATATTATACTCATGTTAATTTTGGCTTTTAGATCTATACTGGTCCTTACAGAAATCCAGAAAGATGAGCGCAAGATGTTCAGGACACTGACATTAGCAAGCTGGAAGAAGGCCATTTTGTCTCGGTGGTTTTGTCCAACTACAAAAAGCGGCCCGTGATTGGAAAAGTTGTGGAATTAACTGGAGATAGTCAGTTTGTCATCGGCTACTGGAAAGGCTCACCCAACAAGGAGTGGAGCCCACACATGACTGGAGTCGGTGCATCCTCCACTCTCTGGATACAAGCCCTAGCAAAGAGTTGTATTATATGTTTTGGATTTTTCTTGGACAAGGATTCTAAACTACTTCCTGGGACAAAGTCCTATTTAAGAAAAGCTTACAAGGAATATGACGAGGCAAATGATAAAAGTCAATAGAATAGTACTTTTACCTTTTACTTACATGTTCAATGACACTGAATTGCTCATGTTTATCTGTTAAGCTGATGATCTGACCATAGTTAGTAGATGGTTTGACTTGCAAGGTTTAGCACCTAAAATTTTCATGAGCCAAAATGAACAAACAGTCACTTAAACCAAGGGTCCGAATTTCGTAACCCATGTTTAAGACACATTTCTCATTTTCTTGATAAGCTTTCGTTCAGTAAGACATTGTCCGTTTGGCCGAAAAATTATGTCTAATTTGTTACCCTAATAAAGGGGTCCGAATTTTGGAGCCCTTGTTTTACCATACAATCCTTAACTTGAGAGTTTCTTCTTTCATAGCCAAGGATCAGAATTTCGTTGCACATGTTAAATAGATACTCCTTTGGTCGAAAAATCTAAATGATTCCCTTTATTAGGGATCGAATTTTGGAAAAGTTGATACGGAATAAATGTTCGAACATAAAATATTAAGAGAAATGTTAGGGTTTGTGAGGTGTAAAATTGGTTGTCCGCAGAAATTAAAATTTCTTGGGAGTGCTAATATCATAATTATATTTTCAGTGTCCGCTAAATAGAGTAGATGACTGAAAAAAAAATATCCTTTTAAACGGCAGTCCTCCAAAAGTGACAGACTCTTGATATTATATATTTAGGACAATTTACGCCAGAAACATTAAATAGGCTGAAATTTTACGACACGAGAGTGTTGCTACGGAATTTTCGGCATAAGTACCAAATTTTCGAGGAATGATTCCTCCTAAATGAACCTAAAAAATTGTTTTCTGCGTAAAATCAACAAAATGGAAAAACTGAAAATAGAATGGAAAGCGTTCTAGCAGTCGTGCAATCATGGCTGCTTCACTTCCTCCCCATGGTAACCCAGAAAAGGCCATGTTCTTTCCTTTCTAACGCACCGTACCAACATCTGGATCCTCCACTATCAGTGAGCCTGTCTGACTGTGAGAGTCTTCAGGACTGTTCTGAATGAGCTTGAGAGTTGTCAAGGAAGGAACAATGCGGATCCTGAAAGTCTCTGATAAATACCTCCCGTCTTCATCAACAACAGCTGAAAACTTGAACTTGGTTTAAGGAGCGATCAGGAACAACAATGAGCTCGCGCTCCTCAAGTCAATCAGCCACCGGACTGATCAACATTCTGTAATACAAAGAAACGCTCGATTCAGAGTATTGACTTTCTCCATCTTTTTCCTCTATAAGTCTCGATGCTGCGAGGCTCTCAACGTCATTTAAACGTCGATCTTCGCAATCTTCCTCGGCTAAGATACTAAATCTTCGAAAACTTTTAGCAAAGAATGCATCTAACTTGCCAACTAGTGCGTCACTTGCGTCGTCATTTAGTTTCTCATCTACTGTTATTGTTCGGAAATGAATGATTCCACTTGTCTTGAGAACCCAGAAAAACAGATCATGATGATGATAAGAAATGTACAGACAAGAATAGTTGCTTTCTTTTTTCATAATATTTTCAATACCAATCCATGATTGCGGATCAGCTAAGATTTGGCGTTCAACAGAATACTGAGTTGCCATCAAGTCTGCTAATGCTCTAGCACGTGCCAGCTCTAAAACATTGAGTCCATGGTTCGGATTTCTCCAAAGACAAAAGAATGCACGTCTCTGCACTATTTACCAACGTACCTGTGGACGAGACGATTGGAATCCTAGCGAGAAAAGCCTTCAAAGATGATTGGTTTAATAAAGAGTACAACCTTAATATCACTGAAGCAGACCTGATAGAATTGTTGGAAGTTTCTACCAAAAACCAGCTGTTTCAATTTCAGAGGGTTCTCTACGAACAGGTGGATGGAGTCGCCATGGGTTCTCCTCTTGGACTGCTGATCGCGAACGCCTTCATGTGTAACATCGAAGAACAACTAACAAATCAAAATAAGATGCCCACTTTCTATAAACGCTACGTTGATGATACTCTCAGCATAATGCCGGATGTTCAAGCTGCCCCCACACTTCTCTTAACATTGAATGAGAACCACCCTTCCATTAGTTTTACAATGGAACTTGAGAAAAACGGGAAACTTCCTTTCCTAGGAATGGAAATCATCAGAAAGAAAACCGGTTAGACAGAAAGGCTTAAAGAAAACTAACAGATACTGGGCTGCTTCTGCACTACTATAGCCGTGTTGATATGAAGTACAAACATTCTGTGTTAAAAACAATGCTGAACCGCGCTTTTAAGAGCAATTCTCTGTAAGAATCAAGCAAAGTGGGAAATGAAAAATTTTGACCTCCCCTCAAATTTTGCATGCAATTAGATATTGTGGGGGGATGTCTAAAAATGCACTTTGTTTGGGTTGCTACTTTATTGTTGTCATGGTAACACCAATTGTTTGTTGGTGGCAAAATATCTAATATTTAACTCAGAAACTGTTGTAAAAAGTGCAAAATGTGTAGCTCTGTTTCTCCAGTCCATTAAAACGCTACAACCCAAGACTTTAAGCAGATATAATACCATCATTCTAGTTTACATTTGTGTATATTGCTCTTTATTATATCAAATTTGCGTGTCATAAACGGTTAATGAACTACATAGAGTTTCGGCCATTTGAGTTGATGGCTAAAATATGGTTATCCTTTCCCTGAATTTCTCCAAAAGTACGGCAGTTCCAGAGCTAAAACTAAGCAGGCAGTTTACACACATATCCTAGTTACTAAGTCTGTAAAAATCTCTGCGGGGCGGGCTCTTCTGTTTGCAAAGGCAATTAACGAACAAACGCCAAATTTCAGTTTTTGTATATTTCATCGCCGTTGACAATCTATCTACTAGCCAACAAAATTTCTAAAACACTGAAACTACCTTCAGTATCAAAGAATATTATGTACTGAGTCATTTGATGATCAAAAAATTATTACTGGCCTTCAGTTTTCTAAACAATATCGATCAAAATAAGGCTTACTTTATGGCTTTCTCTACTTCACCACTTGAAGCGTAGCATTTACATTCAACGAACACTCGGTTTCTCGAACCATTCTCATGTGTCCGGTTGTGCTGTTTCCCACTGTAAACCATTGTAAGTCTCCTCAGTCACTTACAGCAAGTTGTAAAGTGATACAGAAGCCGATACAGAAGTCATACACAAGTCCTTGGCAAGCCAAACCACATCTTGTAAACACGCACGCTTCCACTTTGCATTTACGCCGTATTTCTTCATTAGATGCTATCAGTCGCTCCAGAGAAAGTTAAACCTCATTAGGTTTTAGTCATTAAGCCCAAAATAGGAATTGCAAACGTATTTGATAAAATCCGAAACTTCAAGTCGAAAACCGAGCTTAGAAAGCTGAAAAAGACACTCGTTGACATCTCTGTGAACATGCAACCTGTCCTGGTCAGCGGTGTTAATCAATGCAACATGAACAATTTCCGGTAGAAATAACATCCTTTTCCCTTCGCCTCCTGGAGATAATGGGAAAAAGGACCGCCTGATCGAAGGTTACATCCCTACCTTGCTCAGAGAGTGAAACCAAATTATGCTTTCTTAGTGAAAGTAATCGTGATGTTTGTACCTATCTGCAAACTTACGGGCTCAGCAAATGTTGGAAAGGTATTACCGATGAAGTTGACTTCCTTTGACGTGCCGGTAACAAAGTTCGTTTTATTTTCTTCACTCTTCTGTAAATTAAAGTACTAGGTGGGAAAACAAAAATTTGCACAAGGAAATTTAGGGAACATAGACTGGAAGTTATTTGAGAGACTGTAATTTCTCAGCTTGTGTATGGCTAGCAACACTAATTTTGTCTCCACTCTCCGTTAGAGGTTTCAACTGCCAGTAGATGGCTATTCCTTTTTAGTCACTATTTGGGTTGTAAATTGTTCACAAAGCCTTTTACAAAATGACACTTTACTTGGACGGCTTGTCTTCTTGCGGTACATATTGTTTGGACACTTTGCAGATACATTCTCACCTTTTCCTCGTTTTCCTTGATTTGAATGCTGACCCCTCTACTTTCTCTGAAGTTAGGATATGTAGCTAAGCCTGCACGGAGTTTCTATTGGATCACGCTTGCATAAATTCCTCCCCCCGCTTCAATCCCTTTTACGCCGGCCACGCATGCGAAATATAGCTAGAATAAGAGTATAAGAGAATGTATAAAAGCAATATAATTTCAGCGCAATGTGTACTGAGATTGATAATTTAACATCAGTTGTAATAAAATCATTCACCTAATACCGAATAACGAAAGCTAGAGACTTGAAGTACAGGTATACGTTTAAAGTACTCTGTTGTAGCCAGAACCCAGGGACAGTCAGTCGTGTCAGGAAACAACAGGGAGAAAAGAAATTCTGAAGCTACTTGCGTCGACAACTAGTGTAAAATCGAAAACTCCTAAAGAAGGGACGGAGGCCCTTACAAAACAATATGCTCCTCATGTTATCATGATATTCAAGGGCCAGGAAACAGTGACCTGCCTTGCTTTTAGCTACAAAAAATTCCACAGAAAACTAGCTTGCAAGTGTATGTATGTACGAATCCGAAAGCCGATTTCTGTAAAAAAAAAAGATTTCTTCTATATTAAAATATATTTAAATATCTCAAGTCCATGTTCCCAACATTCCGGTGTTCCAGATTTTCTAATTACTGCATTTCAAAGTACAAGTTACGAATTTGTGTTGGTACAACATGTTTCAAATCCTATGGTGAGCGGCCATAGGAGTTACTTGATGGGTTCCCCCCTAGTATTTAACAGAAGAGTGCAGAAAATAAAATGAACTTACCTGCACGGCAGACGGTAGGAAGTCAGCATGCAACTCCATTGGTAATATCTTTTCGAAAGTTGCTAAGCCCGTAAGTTTGCAAATAGGTAGAGAAATTACGATTACATTCACTGAGAAGGAAAAATTTCGTCTGACCCTGCATGCAACCTTTGATCAGGCGATCCTTTTTCCCCATCGTCTCCGGGAAGTGAGGGGAGAAGAATATTACCGGAAATGACCGGAAATTCCCGGAAATTGTTTATGTTGCGCGATTAACACCGCTGACCAGGACAGGTTGCATGTTCACGGGAATGTCAAAGAGTGACCACTAGCTCAGCTTTCTGAGCTTCTCGACTCGAGATTTTGGATTTTAATGCGTAGATAATTCCAATGCTTGGCTTAATGACTAAAACCTAATGAGGTTTAACTCTCTCTGAAGCGACTGATGGCATCTAATGAAGAAATACGGCGTAAATGCGAAGTGGAAGCGTGCGTGTTTACAAGATGTGGTTTGGCTTGCCAAGGACTTGTGTATGACTTCTGTATCGGCTTCTATATCACTTAATAACTTGCTGTAAGTTACTGAGGAGACTTACAATGGTTTACAATGGGAAACAGCACAACCAGACACATGAGAATAGTTCGAGAAACCGAGTGTTCGTTGAATTTAAATGCTGCGCTTCGAGCGGTGAAGTAGAGAAAACCATAAAGTAAGCCTTATTTTGATCGATATTGTTTAGAAAACTGAAGGCCAGTAATAATTTTTTGATCATCAAATGACTCAGTACATAATACTCTTTGATACTGAATGTAGTTTCAGTGTTTTAGAAATTTTGCTGGCTAGTAGATAGATTGTCAACGGCAATGAAATATACAAAAACTGAAATTTGGCGTTTGTTCGTTAATTGCCTTTGCAAACAGAAGAGCCCGCCCCGCAGAGATTTTTACAGACTTAGTAACTAGGATATGTGTGTAAACTGCCTGCTTAGTTTTAGCTCTGGAACTGCCGTACTTTTGGAGAAATTCAGGGAAAGGATAACCATATTTTAGCCATCAACTCAAATGGCCGAAACTCTATGTAGTTCATTAACCGTTTATGACACGCAAATTTGATATAATAAAGAGCAATATACACAAATGTAAACTAGAATGATGGTATTATATCTGCTTAAAGTCTTGGGTTGTAGCGTTTTAATGGACTGGAGAAACAGAGCTACACATTTTGCACTTTTTACAACAGTTTCTGAGTTAAATATTAGATATTTTGCCACCAACAAACAATTGGTGTTACCATGACAACAATAAAGTAGCAACCCAAACAAAGTGCATTTTTAGACATCCCCCTACAATATCTAATTGCATGCAAAATTTGAGGGGAGGTCAAAATTTTTCATTTCCCACTTTGCTTGATTCTTACAGAGAATTGCTCTTAAGCTCTCTTCAAACTGGAAATTGTTTCATTGGGGATGCGAACGCCTAAAGGAGATCTTCACATGTTTGCATTACACAGAGCCCCTCATACAAAACACCATCAGGTTTTTCGTTGAAATGAAGGCGACGGGGAGCACACGCCCCCCCCGCAACAAGCAAGTGAAATTCCCGTTAGAATACCCCTGCCCTTCAAAGATCAGAGATCAGCAAACAAACTACGCGAGCAACTTAGTGATCTTAGCCGAAAGATTAATACCGAAGTACATCCTGTCTTTACAAGCCACAAGATCAAAGATGAGCTTAAACCTAAGGAACCTAAACCTCCCATTGTCAACCAGCAAAACGTTGTATATTTCTTTGAGTGTGATCTGCGTGATGCAGATTATGTCGGCTTTACAAGCCGACACTTTCATGAACGTGTGGAGGAGCACAAACGATCGGTAATCGGCAACCATGTGAGAGAAGAACATGGAAACGAGCCATGTGAAATCGCAAAGAACTTTAGGGTCCTGAGGAAGTGCTCGAACAAGTTTAATACGCTCTTCTCACATATGGTAACATGCCCGTCCAACCTCGTTTACGAGAAAAAATTCTTTTGAAATTCAAATACGAAAACATCGTCTGATTAGCATTTCAAAAGAACTTGTACTCAAAAACGAGGTTGGACGGGCATATTACCATACGTGAGAAGAGCGTATTGTTTGATTTTTGAAATGATTTTTATTCGGGACCTTAAGCCAAAATTGAACAAGCAGAGTGACTCTATTCGCGCAAAGCTGTTTGCTTAACACTTCTTATTAGTTTTTATTCTCTTCACCTCTTATTTACACTTCAGTTTTGCATTGTTATTTTTATTTTGATTATTCGTATGCAAATACTTAGCTTTTACCTTCATCCCATTGTTTCAGAAATTGCATACAGCTATTTCGAGAAAGGTTGTCGGAAAAAGCGCACGCGACAATCGCGAAAGGTATTGTGGGTGGTTTTGAGTTCACTGTTCTTTCAAAGAAATTTGAAAGAATGGCACGAGAGGCCATGGACATATGTTTGCGAGTGCTAAAGGAAAGCAACAAAAGTAGGTTCGACAGCTACAGTGTCAGGAACAGCGTATTGCTCATATCCCATACTACCTTTCGGGATTGTCGCGTGCACATTTTTTCCGACAACCTTTCTCGAAATAGCTGTATATGCGGAATTGTTATCTATGAACTCTAACGTGGAGCGGTCGAAACCTAGTTCATATTTTATA
The DNA here is from genome assembly GCA_038088405.1 of Porites divaricata. NCBI lineage: Eukaryota > Metazoa > Cnidaria > Anthozoa > Scleractinia > Poritidae > Porites > Porites divaricata. Next base: position 10,710,354 of record JBBMOI010000012.1, on the reverse strand, counting down.
TCGCTCGTTTTTATAACTAAATACTAAGATTTCGGTAGGGAAAATAGAGAAAATCTGAAGAGGATACCTTAAAATTGTCGTTGCATCCTAAAAAACTTCGTAAAGATTCGCTTTGTCTTTAATGCCTCGAGTAATCAACAGTCCCTTCTCAAGAAAAACTTCAGCCATGTCATGTTCACCAACAGATAGATACAATCTTCCTAAATTTTCATAATTTGGTGCTTCTCCTTCTTTGTCACTAGTTTGTATTCTGATGGTAAGTGCTTTCTCGAGATATTCTATAGCTTTGTCATAATTCACCAACAGATTGAAACACAGTTCCCAACTTTCCGTACCAGCTGGCTTCTCCCATTTTGTCACCAATCTCCATTCTGATGGCAAGTGCTTTCTCAAGATGTTCTTTAGCTTTGTCATATTCACCAAGACGCCTAAACACAGTTCCTAAGTTTCCGTAGAAGCTGGCTTCTCCCCTTTTGTTACCAATCTCTTTTCTGATGGCAAGTGCTTTCTCGAGATATTTGTTGGCTTTGTCATATTCACCAACAGACTGAAAGACAGTTAATAAGTTTCCGTACGAGCTGGCTTCTCCCCTTTTGTCACTATTTTGTTTTTTGATGGCAAATACTTTGTCAAGGTATTCTTTCGTTTTGTCATATTTACTAACAGATTGAAACACAGTCCTTAAGTTTCCGTATGAGCTGGCCTCTCCCTCTTTGTCACCAATCTCTGTTTGGGTGGCAAGTGCTTTCTCAAGATATTCTTTAGCTTTGTCATATTCGCCAAGGGATAGAAACACAGTTCCTAAGTTTCCGCCCCCCCCCCCCCCCCCCCACCCCTCCGAACGGGTTAGTGAGTGATCAGAGTCGCTCAGAACGATCAGAAACTATTCACAGATAATATTTTAGGTGCCTGTGACAAGATCTCCCAGCAAATGTTGCACAATGAAATTCAAAACAAGCAGTGAAAACATTGACTCACTATTAAGGATTGTTGAATTACCATTATTAGCGTACATACAAGCACATCCATGCACCTATAATGTCTAAATAACGCAGAAACATATGGATCAGCCACCTAATACTACCATTTTCGAGCTACCGTGAACGGCCAACTTTTTCCGCGTTGTTACTCGCTTAAAACATTCAAGTTTGTCTACATAAACTGTCGCGTTTTTCAATTAGCGTTTTCGAATAATCGTACAGCCTAAAGTTGTGTTTTTTGTTGGTAATTGTGAAATTTTCCTATTTGCATGAGTCAAGATCAACTAGATTTTGGTATTTCAGTACATCGCTGCACTTTAGAATGTTACAAAAAATTCGACACAACGTTTTCAAAACCCGAGCTTCAACGTGCAGAAACATGCAGGCGGAGCTGTCAAAACTTGACATGTTCATGCTCTAAACGTTCATTGGCTCAATTAAAAACGCGACAGTTTGTCTAGACAAACTTGAATGTTTTATGCGAGTAACAACGCGGGAAAAAGTTGGCCGTTCACGGTAGCTCGAAAATGGTACTAAGCTATTTATAGCCGTATGGAATACTTGAAATTTCGTATTATGAAATAAAATAAAAAAGAATCTTATGGATTCCATAGTTGTGACCTCACACTATTGACAAAACTGTCCATTCTTTTCACAAATGGACTCATAACTATAGGATCGAGAGATTCGTTCAAAGAATCGGGTCTTTCTGCAGGTACCGGAAAGCTTTGTACTTTTGGTCACTTAGGATTAGTCTTTATTTGGAGTTGTTGTTTCCCGTCTTTTATTTCTTTTGTATTACGTAATCTGTGCTCCGGTACTCACAGAAGGAACCAGAGAATCTACAAATCAAATAAACGCCCTGGACTTTGGGTACATTTGCATATGACTCGCTGTTTTTCAACACGGTGTCAAAACCCAATGTGAGCAATACATAAAATTGTCCCTCTCAGTATTGTTTTCCCAAAGCATGAGCAGGCCATAATCAGTCCAACAATGGGAGTCCACATCTGAAGCTAACGAAATCATAATGGTGTCACTAATACTCGATTACCATAGATTTGCAGATCACAAAGGCGAGTCAGACAGGGTGAGTCTATGTGCTCTAGGAATCTATCGAATCTCGTCCTTTCTCCATCACAGAATTACAGGAATTTCTTCAAATTTCTGCCACTTGCACAGTGGCTTTCCTTCACATTATTCCACAAAATAGAGATCCTTCACAATATATCATGCTCATGTGAGATATCTGCCACAGATAAAGCACCGACAGATGCCAGCTTTATCTCAGACTTTCTGACCAGACATTTTTTAGTATCCCTCAGCTCTTCTAGATCCTCTTCCGAATTGAGGACGTGTTTAGGGACGTATTTGCCACCGGTTAGTTCTCTTGATGCTATAGTCTCCAGGACACACGCAATGTATTCATCCAAGCCGGGCTGCCTTCCTTGTCTGCTATAAGCATCTTTCAAAAAGAGTTTCGCTATTCCTTCACACTGCCCGGAGGTCAAAGCTGATTTCAGTTTCGCATACATGCTCGGGGGTTCAGGGAAGGTGGCGCCATCATCTGATTCAGATTCAAGATCTTCTTGTTGAGGATCACCTGTGTCTTTCTCAGCAAATGCAGCTTCGCCAGCTTGTTTTACCAGAACAGATCGCTTAACCAAGTTAAATGCTTGGTCCGGTTTGTTGTCTAAGTGCTCGATACCAACAGTGGGTTTTGAGACTTCTGTCCCGCTATCGTCTTCTTCTTCTGGTTCTGAACCATCATCAGACTCACTGAGTTGTACGGGTACTATAAGCATGGTCGATTGATTGGCCGCGAAGATCAAGTCGTTGATGAATAAGAACACACTGACAATGATGTTGGGAAGGTCCGCGGCAGTCCAGTGTCGTCCAGCGTGTTCATCCAATGCCATCAATGTCATAACCAAGCGCTTGTAAATATATGAAGATATATACTCATGACCACCAACATTCTCGCCCAGATCCCTGAATGTTATGTACTGTGCTGGATCCTCAAGGTGATGAACGGTCCAAGGTGGCATTCCCGTTGACAGGTGCAATAACATCAAATTATTCATCAACCGCTCACAGTCAAGTTCAAGATCCTCCTCTGTAGCAGTTTTATTCATCTTCCGCTTCTGATAGTCTATGATTTGAGTTTAACTTACCAAATATCGCGGCATATACCTCGGCAGTGTGAGTGGGATCATGCTGTGTAATATCTTGCATATTCTGATGCTGGTCTTAGCGATGGAGCCAAAGTCATATGTAGATAGCCATGTTTCTTCTGCTGTCGATAAAACTGCACCTTTGTAAGTTCCGCAATCCAGTCGGAACCACAGGTCATGTGCATAGTCACTGGACCTTAAGTAATGGTTTACAACATCTTGCTCTGCCACCGTTATATTATCTGAACTAAACAGTAGTATCGGGGCAATGTCAACCGAAATCATGAGGGTATCTTGATCATCAGGTCGCTTGTACCACAATTGTAATGTGTATGCCGGCATGTTCAGTCGCAATCCACTGAAATTTGGGTGATTGAAGCCACCGAACTGCCAATTTAAAGGGAGGGTGTACTCCCGTAAAACTTTGTCAATAGAATTGAAAAAAGCAAAGGCGACCGATTCGGTATTGAGGATGAAACGGTCTCCTCTTTTACCAAATGCACTTCTGTAACGTGGAGCATCATTCGCCCCGTTGAGTGATAGCATCTCGACAACGTTTCCTTCCTCTATGAAGTCTACAATGTCATGGTTGCCAGGATCGCCATCGAATTGTAGATACAGAATGAATCTGCCCTTCTCTTTCTCAAGACCTTCGAACTTGCCCGCTCCTCTCAGCAAGCTATCCAAGTCCAGCTCTAAGCAAAAGTCATACTCATCAGGAGCCCCAACTTTCAGACCATTGTGCGAACTCCCCATCCTCAAAAGGCGTCCCTTGAAAATTGGAAACTCTGCTGATAACTTTTCAATCACACCTTCAACTATCTTGTGCACATCTTTTGACACTGTGTCGACCAACTCATCAGTGGGGTCAACTCTACGTCTGACATCAAGTTCCCGCATGTAGTCAATCATAAAGGTGCTGTCCAAAGCATGTGCACTATGAAAACATTTTGCGTGCTGCCATCCACACGTTTTGAAATCATTAGCGATGCTTTCTGGATCACAAGACGCATTTGGGTGACGACCTCTTGTGTGAGCGTGGTGAAACTCCAGTAATCTTCTTGAGAAACTCCACTTGGCCATGATTTGCTGTTGCAGTTTGTTTTCTTGCTGCTGAAATATATTATGCATTATATTATTTTCTTGCAGCTGAAATATATTATGCACTATACTGACTGGATTAAATATAAAATGTAATTGTTGATAGGGTTTTACGTGTGTACAGTTTTACACAGAAAGTTTATACACTCAGCCGACCTGACCTGAGATCACGTTAATATGGAGGTGAAGTCACCTGATTTCACGCATTGATTTTGGTGCCAAACAAGCATACACATTTTGTTTCACGCGAGTAAAACTCAAAGTTTATCTCCCATTTCGTGTCGGAGACAAGGGGTGTATGTTTGTTTGGCACCAAAATCAATGTGAAATCAGGTGACTTCGCCTCCCTATAGGATCTTTTTAATCCCTGAACGTCAGCCAAATAGTCGTGTGGCATCCGGGAAAAAAAACTGTAACAAATTCTGAGATATTGCCAGAGATGGGGAAATCTACATGTACAGACAACGTGACGGATGGACAACAGACGAAACGCAATGACCATATGTCATATCAATCCTGTAGCCAAAGTTTTGACCATTGTTTCTTGAGAGAAAATGGTCCAAACCTATATGGCAACAATATGGCCTCAATTTTGACCTTCCATGTGAAAGTCCACATAAGTCCTAACACCAGCTTAACAGCTCATTTCAGACAGATGTCCTTTCATTTCCCTATATAAACACAGTTCCTAAAATTCCGTACGACCTGGCTTCTCCATTTAAGTCACCGAATTGTACTCTGATGGCAAGTGCTTTCTCAACATATTCTTTAGCTTTGTCATATTCACCAACAGATTGAAACACAGTTCCTTAGTTTCCGTACGAGGTGGCCTCTCCTGTTTTGTCACCAATCTTTTTCTTGATAGCAAGTGCTTTCTCAAGATATTCCATCGCTTTGTCATATTCACGAAGACGCTTAAACACAGTTCCTAAATTACTGTAAATTGCTGCTTCCCCCTGTTTGTCCACAATTCGTGTTTTGATGGCAAGTGCTTTCTCAAGATACTCTTTAGCTTTGTCATATTCACCAAGAGATATAAATACAGTTCCTAAGTTTTCGTACGAGCTGACTTCTCCCCTTTGACGAGTAAAATCGTCTGGCGTTAGACAGAGTAAAGTCTCCAAGTCATTCTTAGGGAGTAAAAGGTTAAGGGAGTCTTTTAAGGGAGATAGTTTTTTTAACAATTCTGTGGTTACCTCATGGAGGGGACTCGTTAATGACTGTACAATTGAATATTCTTTGATGGCCTGTGTAATTGGGCAATGTACAAAACATTCTGATTTTACTTCCACTTTGCTGGCAATTGAATTGAAAATGGTCAGAATAAAACGTGCGCTGCAGGCCGGGGTTAAATGCAGACTGAGGGTAAAATGCAGATTACAGTTATAATATATATGTACAATGTATCATGTTATTTCCATTTTTGGGGGCTGACCATAAACATTATCATTCAGGCTAACTGTAGGGAGTATGCACTTTGGTTAGATGGAATAGTGCTCCGGTTAAACTGAATATCACTCCAGTTAGCCTGGATACTACACTCAGGTTATCCTTAATAATTCTCCAGTTAGCCTGTTTACGGTATACATCACTGGACGAAAAAATGGATTTACTAGGATAGCCAAATTACAGCAAATGTGTAGCAAATACCACATTTGCTCAAATTTGCGCAAGAGCAAAGACTGATATTGCACTAGATTTGCTATCCGTAGCAATGACGGTAAATGCCACATTTGCACAACATTTACTTCTTGGTGCAAAGATAATGGGCAGCCATGGATTTGTGTATGTTTCTTTGAACTATATTTGCTCATTATGCAAATGTTAGCGCAAATTTGCTGTTTTGCACAGCTTTTGCTGTAGATGTAAAAGCATGTAAACCTGTTATTTTTAGAACGTTTACGCAGTTTTGCAAATGTGAGCGAAGTATGTAATTTGATAACCTGAGATCAGGCTCAATTTTCGTTCCGCTTTGTAAACAACATCCCGGCGGGCAAGGCGAAACGAAAAGAGAGCCTGATACAATTGCCTGATACAAACCTTCTACCAAACGTCTGCCGCCCACTTTTTTGATTGATTGACATTTGCCGAATCAGCCAACCAAAATTACTTCCGTTGCTTGTGTTTCTAGTATGCAAATTTTTCACGCGTGGGAAAAATGCAGACTGGCTGACTTAAAAAATAGCTTTTATCTCTTAATTTTTCAGCTAAAAATAAAACAGTCAGCACAATCACGTTTAACTTCTTGCGAGATTAAGGGAGATCTCGAAGGTTATTTCTGTTGGTGTAGAAGGTAAAACGTTTTCGAAAGACGGCGACACGATGTTCTACTAGTTTTGTTACTTTGGCTAGGCGCCCTCGAATTTAAAATACTGAAATTTATATTTTTCCGTTGCCTCAATATTTTCCTCGGCAATTTCCCCTATTTTCGGTACATAAATCTTTAAAAACAAAAGCAAACAGCCAACGAGCGAGGACACCAGTTTTCCTGGTTTATTTTTTACAAAAAGCGAAGGCAAACAACCAGTCTGCTAACACACTGAAAATTCCTTGAACAGCGATGCAATATTTTTCGTCTAATACTTCACAGTTGGCGATTGAGGTTTCTTTCGCAGTGAGCCTCCGCTTGCGTACCCTGTTCAGAGAAGTCATTCCCGGCTAAACTTTCAAATGAAACCAGTTTTAAGATGGACAGTATTTTGATTTGCACCCATTTGTTGGTAAATCAAAAGGCACCTTGTTAGCGGTCAGCAACTTGCAGAGGGATTCAACTCCGCAATACACTCACTTTCCGTAAATAAAGCAAATCCTGAGAAGATATGAAGAACCATAGGAATTTTCTGAATTTCCATGGCACATATCAAGGCATATTTTCCTACCATAAGACCATAAAACAATAAAAAAGACAGCAAACTCGATCCTTCTCTCCGCTGACGACGAATCATTCACGAAAACAACCACGCGAAGAATAAGCGCTTTCAACTTCCGGCGTTTCTGACAGCCAATCAGATCTTGTGGCATTGTTCTAACAGCCAATCAGCGTTACGGCCAAAATCTGGCCGTAGCGAGCACAAACGTGAGAGAGTTTGTATCAGGCCCAATTTCAGCGGTAGCCGTTAGAGAGAATGTATGAGAACCGCTAAAATTGGGCCTGATGTCAGGTTAGTAATTTGAACAATGTTTGCTTCATGGGTGATCAAATTTTCATAATTGAACCAGATTGCTTTGCATAGCAAAGTAACCAAACTCTTTGTATTAAACATGTTTGCTCACGAAGCAAATGTTAGCAAACCTAAACTTTAAACAAATTTTCTAGGGTATGCAAATTTGATCAAACACAAAATTTTGCTTGTAGTGGCAAATGTGGTCAAAAACCAAGGTTTGATCAAAGTTGCTTGGGCAGCAAATCTGATCAAACTGTTACTATTGTAACTTTGATTTCGTTAACAAATGTCATCAAACCCATAAAATTGAGCATGTTTCCTCAAGTAGCAAATGCGAATTCCGAGGTGTAAAGGAGTTTGCTTGGTTTGTAGCAAATGGGATAAAACTTTCTAATTATTTTTAATTATAACATAGCTCACTTCAGGTTCTTAACAAATTGCCATCAACTTGAAATTTATAGCTTCAAACAATAAAGTTACTGAAAGGAATTCTAGTAGTGACCTCCCATTAATGTTCAAATGATTTATTCCATTAATCAAAGTGGCTTACACATTATTATAGACTTTACAAACTACAGTACATATACAGCTCTTCACATTAATTACCAATTTTACAGTTTGTTAACGTTTACTTGCCTCCACTCTATGCTCTATCAGATCATTACTAACTATTAATATTATAAGAAAAGTGTTCTTCATCTAAATGCGTAAGATATTCTACATAGGTGTTTCAGAGTTGCCTCAAACCTATTTCAGTTGTTTAGGTTTTTGCAAATCAGAAACAGGTTAAAAATCCTTTTACCCTTGGACCAATATTTACTTATGACAAGACTATTTCTTACTTAAACTGCATCTAAGGACAAAATCCTGTTCCATCTAAATGGAACCCTCAAGGTATCGATTTTAATAGATTACTAGTATTTTTGTATTTTATAATTGCTATTTTACAGATTAAACAAAATTTGATTCTGGTGGCATTTTTTTCTTTAGGCTCTATTAGAATGAAAGGGCTAATTCTTGCTACCAATTTGTAATTTTTGCTGGTATAACAACTGCATTATGGCATTTAGCAAACTAAGAAATAGTTTAGGTACATGTAGCTTAATTCAAATTCAGATCAGATTTCGTTAACTTCAGTTTTGTTGCTAATGGTTGCTGTATAGCACTGGATATGCGCTTAGAGGAAGTATCAACTGGAGCTTCCAGTATTTGCCCTGTTCTAGGAAAATGGATCTTTAATGACCAGTTGTAAGTATTTCAAAGCAAGTCAACATTACCATTGTCACTGCAGTTGGTCCCAATGCAATGACCTAATAATAAATAATTGTTCTACACTCAGTATACACATGTAATACAAAAGGTTGATCTCGCTAGCCTGCAAAATAACTACACTGCTGTCCCTCATTGCTCTTTTTCTTGAGTCATGTTGCAATCCTTTGCAAAATTCCATACTGAGTCATGACAAGAAGCAAGGTGTACCTAGATTTGTTTTGTTTTTTTTTTCAGGCAGGTCAGTTGCAATTGCTGTAATCGATATGCAAGTACCATGAAGTGGTGCCCGCAGAACTCAAACGCCTCCAGTTAAGCAAATAATAATAATAATAATAATAATAATAGCTTTATTTAACCAGGGAACACCATCAGATAACTGTTCTCCCTAGTGCCCCTAGATTTAAAAGAAACATTTGTACATTAATTGGCCTTTTTAACCTGTTGGCTGGTACATCATTACTTGCAAACAATAGCCAAAGGATTCTAATGAAAAATTTATCACATCAACCAATTTGATCTACCTGCCACCAGAATTCTCCGGGCAAATCAATACCATCAGGATTTGTACTGTTTACAAAGATTTATCTTTTTTCTAAAAATCAGTGTCATAAACAGAGAGTGTAGCGCGCAAAGAAAGTAGTGTCCGATAGCCCGGGGCTAGTGGAATTGCTATCGGGCTAGTGAATTCTGTTCTTAACTTGCCGGACGGGCAAGTGAAGTATTTTGAGGATTCAATTCAACTTACAGAAGAACTGTGAAATCAATTCTGCTCATCAAAACGTTTTGGGGGCTACTTGAAATGACTTTTGGGCTAGTAAATCTTAATGCTAGCTTCAGCTTGCATGAATGGCAAGCTGCGAAATTGACTTTCTTTGCACCCTGGAGTGATTAAAGGATTGCTGTTTTTGCAGAGCTATATGTACATGTAACTGTAAGTATGAGCAATCGTAAATAACTTGGAATTTCTTTGAGGGCCTTGGATTAACTTATATTTCCTTATCACAAAGCAACAGGAACATCATCTGGTGCCTCTTGCTCTGAGGAGAAGCATTCGTCCTTTCTGTTGTCATTGAGTAATGACAGGCTTACATGTGACTGTTTTTATTTTGCTTTACGGATCAGCTTGGCAAAGAGGTTTTTACAGGCTAAGTTGTTGACTCCTCCACAGTAGAGGCCTCCTGCAAAGCACTTTTCTCAGATTTGCCATCTCCTTGCTCTATATTGCCTTACTCTGAAGACGTGTACTCCACACTTATACAAGCTTTGAACTTACAACAATCCTTCTTCGAAATAGAGGTTGACTGGAAAAGGGTTGTCTCTTTAGCTTTTTCTGCAACAAACAGAAATTATACATAATTGAGACCGTTAATATTGAAACTAAAGCTGTAGATGGTTGTCATAAAAAATACTGTTGTCCTTTTCGGTCTAAATATTCTAGCCTTTTATAGCATAAGGGTCACTACTAGATATAATTATTACTGACTGCAGTTGCACTAGGTGACTAAACTTACTTATTTGCTGAAATTAACTAGTTTAAACAAATTGCTGGCTCGTAACTTTCATGTCTCAAATTTAACCCCAAGCGGTCATCATAATCCTGATTACACTGTACCTGTTAAAATTAAGACCTTCTTTGAGCAAAAACAAAACAAAAAAATGAATGCAAGAAACCCTTTTGTAACAAGACAATTTATTCCAGGTAAATCATTGTATTAGTGCCCCACTACATCACTAACATAACAACATTATTGACATATTACTTAAAACTTCATGGAACTGCTTCTTCTACAATATTTCCCCCACTTACAGTAGTGTATCTTGGAAACAAAAGTTTATACTGTAATTGCTTCATGTGAGGGAATCCAAGATAGTTTTTGATGCTGGATTCCATGCTGAGGATTCCGGAACCTTTTTCAGTGGAAATTGGTTTCTGGATTCTAATCGTTTGACCTGTATTTCAGGTTTCAAAGCTCGGAATTTAGGATTCCGCCATAAAAATTACCCGAATTCTGGATTCCATAAGCAAAAATGTCCCAGATTCCAGAATCCCTTACATGGGGTGATCATAAAAAAACAATCAGTGAAAGCAGGGTATCTTGATATGGTCTAGCTACTCTGTATGTTTAAAATCAGCACCATGGCAGTCACTGTCTTTACTCCCCTTTTAAATTTTGGAAAAGCCTTTGGAGAAAGTTGGCACTGGAGGATAAGGTTGGTTTTGGCCCAATAGAGGTGAATTAACACTTGCTTCAATTCTTATTAAATTTCCCAAGAACATGTATTTGAAGAGAACGACCAAACAATAGATTACAGTATTTTTTACAACAACAGGACAAATCAAGTTTCAAGAGTAGGGGTGAGTCCTTGTTGATTACTGAATATTGGGAATGCAAATGTAGGTATTATCAAATAGCACCATTAATGGCTTAGCGGTAACAATGAAATGTCTTATACTTACTGAGCATTCCTTTTACTCCTAATTGGTTGCTCTCTCAGCACTTGTTTGCCTTGCTTTTCTCCTGTCTCTTCTTAGTTCTACAATGTCTGCTAACAGCAACGATTCACCGACGTCTTTGTGAGGACTAACGGCTGCTTTTCTTGGATCCACTCGTTACTACTTGATCGTCGCCGATGGAGCTATCTAGATGTCTTTCATGGCTGATAACTGCAATTTCCTTTTCATCGAATGGTCAATAAGTATGAATTTCCCTCCAGTTCGAGCAATTATTTTTAAAAGTTCTTCGAGGACACAATCGTTTGATAAATTCGAACAAACAAGACTGGCCGATTCTTCCATACTCGACAGTCAACCCCACAAAGAAGGAAAATTTGAAACCTCTTGATAAATATTGCGTTTAGCGTATGAAGTAAAAGCTGATGGTAAATCGATGGCAATGGAACTAGGCTTTTGTACATTATGCCAGCATTTTTTCGAGCATTTTAGTGAGGCAAAAGCATTGAGCATTTAATATTCGAGCATTTTAGTGGCATTTTCCCCAGAAAACTAACTTTTTTGAGGAAATAAAATAGAAATTAACTTTTTTCAGGAGCCCATGCCCCATGAGCTCCTGCTTTTTTAAACAAAATGAAGACTAAAATTCAAAATTCACAAAAAACCCAATAAAGCTGGTTTTTTTGGCTGTATTTATGAACTTGTACACGTTGTCGTTGTTACTTGCAACACTTCCACGTTTTTGTAAGCGTAAACTTTGAAATTAATTAAAAAAAACCGTTTGTATAATGAGCATTATCCGAGCATTTTAGTGACTTTTTTGGGGAGACTGAGCATTTTAGTGGGAAAAATGGAGCATTAAGGTGGCGCATTTTAGTAGGGAAACAAAAGCATAATGTACAAAAGCCTAAATGGAACGTGGTAACGGTTGACTAATTTGGGCGCAATTTCAATTGTGCCTCGTTCTCGTGTGTTTATGCACACTGTCGCTGACCAGCACTACTGAGGCGCAGGTGCTTGGGAAATCGGCGCGCGGTCTTTTGGCGATTTGGCGGGAGGAAGCGATTGCCTATGTTGCTGGATTTTTTCTTAAGGATATTCGAAATTTAAAGGTAAGGTCGATGTATTTTGCTTTTTATATCATAGATTCTGAGATTTCCTCACGAAAAAAAGATTACGTAAAAATGATACGTAAAATGCATTAGCCAATAGGAAACGCGAACGATGAAAACTCACTAGTGAAAAAACGTCGTTCGTCCAATCATAAACGCAAACGACGAAAACTCACTAGTGAACAACATCGCATCGCGATTTCGATTGTCGTCCATTTTCGTCTTGGCGACATGGCGGAGGCAACTGCTTTAAGGTTTGTGTCTTTAGACGACACAATTGAGTCGTTGTTTATTGAAGAGCATGAAAACCCCAACACGGTGAAAAAAACAAAACGAGAGGTTGCTTTGCTGACAGTGTTCCTTCAAACAAAAGGAGAAACACACGAGATAGCAGAAATTCCTCCTGTTGAGTTGAATGAACTTCTCAGCGAATTCATATTAAGCGTCCGCACAAAGGAAGGGTAAGAATACGAGCCGTATTCGCTCCGAGGGATGGTAGCGAGTTTTGAAAGGCACCTTAAAAGAAAGTCCTATCCAGTTAGCATCATCAATGACCTCGCATTTGAAAAGTTAAGAAAAACACTCCAGTCTAAACAGAAACAGCTCAAGAAACAAGGAAGAGGAAACAAGCCTAATGCATCGGCGGCTCTAACAGAGGATGAAATAAAACTTCTTTTCGACAAAGGCCTCCTCGGTGTATCAAGTCCTGAAGCCATTTTAAACACCCTGTGGCTGAACAACAGCCTCCATTTTGGGCTTCGAGGAGTAAAAGAGCACCATCTTTACAACAGTATTTTTCTTGTACTTTGTACTGTGCCCTGCTGAGTAAATCCATGTCCCTTTACAGTGTTCTGAGGGGACCATGCATTGAACTGAAACTGTTGAAGCTATAGAACATTTGCACTCATAGAGGTTTCTCCACAGAGATATAAAGAGTGACAACATTATTCTTACAGAGGTAAACAATATGTACCACCCAATGCTCTTTGATTTTGGAAAGGCTATCTTACTATCGGATGCCCCGTCAAAACAGCAGTCCATGACTGCTCATTAGCACTGACATATAGCTTCAGAAATATGCCACAGATATTATGTTTTCACAAAGAAAATGCTTTCAGACAGATCCAAAGTTGAGATGCACTTACTATTTCATGTCTTCTCTCACTGCTCAAAACATTAATTTTTAGCTGGAACCTTTCTTTTTTGTCCAGCAATTATTTAATATCATATTCCTATTTCAAAAGGAAAATCAAAAAGCTATCTTACTGTGTGAATTCATATACTAAATAAATCTATTAAAATTCAACTCATTTACTAAAAAGGGTATAATAATTGAAGATGTAAACCCCAGTGGTCTAAGAAGTTTATCTTTAAGTGAAGAAATGCACCGTGTCAATATTGTAGAGTTATGGCTGATATAAATCTTGTCAGTCTGTTTGAGCAGTTTAAAAAGACAAATCATATTAAACTCAAAATCAGGGTTGTAAAGAGCAGCAAAGAAATTATTCATGTCTCTGCTGAGTGTTTTATGCACAAAACTTATGAAATATAAAGCAATTTCACCATTTGCTGTAGTATTGGCTGTTGGGCTTTCAAAATGTGGTCATTTTTAGGAAGCCCACCATCAAGATGTGGTCATTTTTAGGTGGGCAGTGAAAACTACAACAATTATAGCAGTAAAAACAAAATTATCAGTTTTGATGTGAAGTTTCTTGAATAAATGGCCATGGGAAAATTACGTACAAGTGAATAATCACAACCCTGACTTTGAAATGCACAGAACTTTTTATTCTGGACCAAATTTAAGGTACTGTGGGTGGCCTTGTTATTGTTAGCTTTTTAATGTGATGTAGAAAAAATACAGTAAATGATCTGACTACTGGACCTATTGTCCAGTAGATTTGTTGTGGTGTATTTACTTTATGTGAAGGGGAGGTAGTTTGGGCCCTCTGTACTGTATGCAACAGTTACTGTGTCATTTTGAATTTTCAGTTTTAGTACTTGGACATCCCTGCCCATTGCGTGACCCTAGGCTTTATTATTATCAAATGACAGAAGAGGAATGGAACACATGCCCAGGTTATGTACCATTGAGTCACTTCGGAATGGTTATGTGATTTAGAATTTAACCAAATAAAAGAGACCGGGGCCCAGTTGTTCGAAGACCGATTAGTGCTAAACCCAGGGTTAGATTTTAACCTGGGTTTCTTTTTCCTTTTTATCAAAAGCATTTTGTTGAATTATTTTCTTTATTCTTTTTAAAGTATCCAATCACCAAATTGTAGACGAAAAGAATTCAACTGAATATGCTTTTTAAGCTTTCATATCTGAAATCATATTTCATACTAACCCTGGGTTATTTTAACCCAGCTTTAAACAATCCAGCCCGGAAGGATAAATGCTACACGTTAATTTTGTTTCAGCGGCTTAGTTCTTTCTTTATAGCTCTAAACCTCTCATGATCCAAAGCCCTCTCAGAGCTCCTGTAGCTAAATAAGAGTATGTTCATTTTTTATGGGGCAGGGGGTGGGGAGGGAGTCTGTTGTGTGGGATTTGACGGGTAGCTCCTGTAGAATATGAAGACCCTCTCTTCAGCAGAATTTTTTGGGCATGCCACCCCCCCCCCCCCCCCTTCTCCGTTGTATCCCAAGATCAAATAACCAGGTTTCAGGTGAATTTTAGCCTGCAAAAATGCTGACTTTTTTAGCTTGAATAGGTAGTACTTAATGAACAGTAAAACTCAAAATCAACACTAAAATCAGTGAAACTCAAAATCAGGGTTGCAAACAAAAGAGTAAGAAAAATTAGCCTTTCATAAATATGTCTGCTGAGTTAATGTTCACATAAAATTATTGTGAGCAGTTTCACCATATTTTGTTTTAGTATAATTACATTGATGACTATCGCAAATAGAGCGCTGTGATTGGCTAAGAGCTTCGCTCTATCCTGCTATAATCACCGCACGCTGATTATAGCATTGAAGGCTAGCAGTTTTCAAAATGGCAGCCAGATTTTTTGATGTTTCGGAGTCGGAAATTGATCAATAATTTTATTTTCTCGAATAATCATTAATGTAATTATACTAAAACAATTAGTCGCCTCAGGCGACGTGAGTATTGGCGAATAGTCACGTCGCCTGAGGCGACTAATTGTTAAATAGTATTGGCTGTTGGGCTTTCAAAATGTGGTCATTTTTAGGAAGCCCACCATCAAAGATGTGGTCATCTTTAGGTGGTCAGTCAAAACTACAACGAATAAATCCAGTATGATGCCCAAAATATTCTGGAATCAGTATAAATATTGTTGGAAATATAGAAAGGACCCTGCAGTATATGTATGACAACCCTATTTTGAAAAACACATACTATTTTACACCAATGTCCAATGAAGTAATTTGGTTCCCTAATTCAACTTGTAGTGAGCATCATGTGATGTTAAATGAAGATGAATTCGCCACTACATAGTTCTCATTTATTCTCATTTAACAAAAGAAAATTGTTACCGAAAAATAGTCAAAAAAATTAACTGGTTTCTGATACCTTTATGTTAAAATGACAGTGCATTTACAACAGTTAACAAGAAACAAGGTTGAGGGCTCCTGACGATATGTGAAAGAGGTGCCATTAATCGATAAAAGGTACATTAAAGGGGTACTTTTACAGTAAAAAAGATGCATGTAAGGGGTTGGACCTCTGGGTGGAGTCCCGCGGCGTGTACAAAATTTTATCGTAACCGGCATTGTAATGTAACAGATGAGATTGGAAATTTACTTCAGTCACAAAACAAGTCAAATATACCGTAAGTCCTCTATTAAGCCCCCCAGTGGACTTATTTTTTTCAAGCACTTTTGAGGGGGGGCTTAATAGAGAGGGGGGGGGGGCTTAAAAGAGAGGGGGGCTCATTTAATTTAGCAAAATGCATCACCTGTAGCAAAAATACCGTTGTATGAGACAGAGTAGACTTACGCATTGTACAATTAAAGTCACTGTCAAAAGTATTTAATTCACTTACAGTGGGAGCCTTGTGGGAACAAAAACAAAATTCTTATTCTTCAAAAATTTGCTTTCGGCCTCATGTTCTTCGGTAATTTTTATGAGAATGGTTATTTGTATTGATTTGTCGTACACAAATTACAAACGAAAATCTCTGGGAAACTCCTCTTATATTTACATTTTTAAATGGTGACAATTCTCCACACAGAAAGTCTAGAGCCCAAAGTTAGTCGTTAATTTTTTTGTGAAGATTAAGGATTGGGGGAGGGGGAGGGGGGGGGGGCTTATTAAAATTCCTCCTCTGAAAAGGGGGGGCTTATTAGAGAGGGGGGGAGGCTTAATAGAGGATTTACGGTATAGGAAATGTCAGATGCACATCACCTTTGACTGCATGTAAGCAAATGTTATGCAGTTCACTATATTTGCTCCCCTTGCAAATATGGATAATTACGATGCAAATATGCAAACTTATGATACTGAGCCAAATATCTAGAAATTTATTCTTTTTGCTCTCAAGACAAATATGAGTAAACTACATGCAAAAGTGCTCTTTTAGTATCCTGGAGAAACAAGAGCAAACACCACTGCAAATTAGGGTTTTTGCAATATTTTTGCCTAAATTTGAAGTACAGTGAAAACTGCCATCTTTGCCAAGGATGTATATTTGAGTAAATTGGTAGAAATGTTAAAGATTTGCACATGCTGCAAATATGGAGATAATGTGTATCAAACCATTACATTTACTTGACTTTTGCGTATCAATACCTATCCAGCAAATATATGTATTTGCAGCCCACACTTTAGCCGACAGCACAAATGTATGCCTCTCTTGTTTATTCTTTACATAAACGATCTCCTTTTGGCTGTTGGTTTGTCTAGTGTTATGTTATATGCCGACGATACCGTTATTTTTACTGCTGCTTCAAACATTGACCAACTACAGCTGACCTCAAGCCTTGACCTCAATAACGTCTCTAACTGGTTAACTGCGAACGGTCTTTTCCTTAATCTAAAGAAAACTGAGTATGTTTTATTTGGAACTCGGCAGAGGCTAGTTAGATCTAAAATCTCATAGTCCGCTTTGCATGGAAGGAAAGGAAGTCAACCAAGTAAAGTCGTTCAAGTACCTAGGAGTCTTGCTTGATGAGTTTTTATCTTTCAACGATCACATAACCTATTTAAGGTCAAAAGTTGCCAGCAGACTTAGCCTCCTGTCACGATTACGAGGTTGTTTGACCACGGAAGCAGCAAATAAGATCTATTTGTCCACCGCGCTACCGATATTAAGCTATTGTGATACGTGCTTTTGCCCTCTTGGAAGCACTAACAGAATGACTCTTGAATGCTTGCAACGACGAGCTGCGAAAATTGTATACAGTTTTAAACTGGACATAGCCACGGAAACAATACTCGTGAACCTACGCTGGCCGCCTCTTACAAAAACCATGGAAAAGTACTGTGCACTGTTGGTTAACAAGTGCTTGGTCGGAGAAGTTCCTCTATACTTTAAAGACTATTTCATGTTACGCTGCCAGAGCGACAACCAACATGTTTTTAATAGATGCACTAGATCGTTAATCACTGACATTATACTTCCCAAATTTCATTTAGATGTCGCTAAAAAGTCTTTTTATTATCATGGTTCATGCATATTTAATAGCCTTCCACCTAAGGAGCGTTTCAAGGCTATCTCCGATTTTTATTCTTGGGTCATTTCTTAGAACATTTCCAATCTACATCCAATTTTTATGAGAACGTTATTACCTTTTTCTAAGCTTTTAATTATGAACATTATGGATATATGTTATTTTTATATACTCTTTTTATTTTTACGTTATACAGGGCCCCCGTTAATACCAGTCCTGTGACTGAAGGCGTCACCCTGTTTAAACATCAATTATTATTACTATTATTATTATTATTATTATGTAATGCAAATTTAGAGCTCCAAATTTACCACATATTTGCACCTTTCGCAAACTTTAGCAAATCCATTTTTTCATCCAGTGCATGTGATGAGAAAAATGGTCATATCATTCACATAAGAAGTCTATAGTCTATAGTCTGCAGTATGCATTTTAGTACTCTTGGTCTGCAGCCCACATTTCACACACAGTCATTTTGCCCCCCATCTGCAGTCTGTAGTCTGCTGTCCCCAGTGTCGGTGATTTTGTTACCCCTGCGTCCTGCGTCCCTGATGCATAAAAATTCTCAAGGACACATAATAATTCACAGCCTGCATCCCTTAGGAAGCAACGATCAATTGATTCATCAAAAAATCTTTTTGAAGAATACCATGTTCGATTTGAAATGTGTAATGAAAGCTCCTGAAAGCTACCTCCATATCAAAAGAGTAATATTGTTTCCTCATAAAAAAAGGTTAACTATAATTTTTGGAACGAATAGACAGAACTATTTCCATGCAAATTCTCCAATACAACTGTTTCTTTTTGAAAAGCGGCCATGTTCATTTTACTGACGGATTGGTTACTCATTACATGTATATTTGCCCCATATGAAAAGCATGTGGCTGAGCCAGAATGACGGACAAGGTTCTTCTAGTTGGTTCTTTAAAGATTTAGTTTACGTTGAAAAGAAATTAGAAATGACACCCAAAAAGCTCTTATAACCTATACCGAGCCAAAAAAATTTTTTGCAGAACAGCCGCCAGAAAAGGCTCGAGACTCAAGAAATGCAGCCAGACCTGGCATCTAATGACAACACCAAAGAAAAGAAGATAAGGAAATTCATGCCACATTGGCTAAAATCCAATGGTTGGTTGAAATATGATGAAGAGAAAAACTTTATGTATTGTGATGTTTGCACTTAGTTTAACAGAAAAAAATTCCCTCCAGCAAAGTGAAGAATTTTTTGTCTGGAAGACTAGTTTCATGAGAGTTCTGACAGGACTCATTAGGTTTTGAACTGGGACTCATCGATTCTGGACTGGGATGCATGATTTCTGATGAGATAAGTCCCAGGACTCGATAAAATCACTGCAGTCTGCGTTTTACACTAACTGACTCAAAAACCTAGCGTAAAATAAGCTTACTTACACTGTAAAATTGTAGTCAACCCTGTAAGGTAGAAGCCTACCGCTATCAACGATGAAAAATGAGAAAAAAATATATCAGATGGCCCACCTCTTAACATTTCATGGCATTCACGATCGAATTTTTCAACTGCAGGTCTTGCCTTTCGTGTACACGTTGCTTATGATCTGACATGTTTTTAACTGAGCACGAATTTTTCCGATACCTAGTAAAGAGGAAAAATCACTTGAGACCTGAAAACTCTGTTCAAAATGGTTAAATCCGACTCTCAAAAATATGGCGAAGCAATATCTTGTTTCCAGTGCTCCCCTTTTGAGTGGGGCAAATCCGCTGATCGATATGAGTGCAGGCGCAGGGCTACGTGAAGGGCGACATGCACATGACAGTCTTTGTTATGTATACCGAGAGTTCGAAGAAATCTAGAAAGCTTGCCAGCAAGAAGCCATTGACTAAGGTCATGAAAAAAAAGTCAACCCTTGAAAAAAAGTGAACGTCAACCCTTCAACCCACGAACAATCTTGCATAGGGCGGCTGCGCCCGCAGTACGAGCGGCAGTTAAAACTGAGGTGTCCTACAAAAAACGACACAATAATTACCATTTTCTTCTCACCTAACAAAACTAAGGACAATGTCAAAGTTGCTTTGGACTCTTTTAATAGTTAATTTGAGAATTCCGGGTTTAATTTGACCAGGAATAAGCATAGTTTGTTCAAAATAACGCAACTATTATCCTACCTGGCGACACTCGACGAACTACGAGCGAGTTGCTATGCCGGGCGCCCGTGACCCATTTTTTTCGCCAAATTAGAAGTTGGTAGACAAAAAAAAGTTTCACTTTATACAATCTAACTGATGGCTTCCCTTTTCGCGAATGTTAAGGACGGTGCTTACTTTTGTTAGTGCGCACACGTTCTGCGCATCACGCAAGCCATTGTTCGCCACGCGTGCGTTGGGTCCGCGCAGGGTTGACATTGATGCTATCAAATTTTCCTACTATGGCCAAATCAAGTTTAATGAACTTGTACTTAAACCAGGAACACCCGAAAAGCAGCATATCGCAGACCATTAACTGTTTACGTCTTCCTCTCTGGTTTCCTTGAAATCTGCCCATAAATTAAGGGCCAATTTTCGCTTCATTAACACACCATCATAAAGCCCTCGGCCGTATTATTATTATTACAATTATTATTATTATTATTATTATTATTATTATTATTAATGGTAACAGGACTGAGTGGAGTCCAATTCGGTCTGTAATCATACGAGTGATTAACAAAATCGGACGACCGCGTAGCGGGAGTCCGATTTGTTTAATCACGAGTATGATTACAGACCGAATTGGACGACACGAAGTTCTGTTACCAATTAATCATAACTTTAACAAAATTTGTAATATAATAGGCTATTTTTTAAATCAAAACACAAGAAATTCGAAATTTTGTTTTGCTAGCAGTGAAAAAAAAAAAGCCATTTAACCGCGCGCGTGATGACGCGTACTGTCCTATTAAACTGTCCAATTAAGGCTGAAATCAGGGCAGTTGATAGCCAATCAGATTTGACAATTTTGTTATAGTTATGATTATTACTATTATCATCATTATTATTTATTTATTTATTTATTTATTTGGCGCATTACAGTGTAATCCATTGCGGATACGGGTGCAATTACGTGCCAAAACTACAAAACCGTCCAACATTTGCCTTACTTGTTGGATTATTATAATTATTAACAACATCCAAATAAATAACTGTGGGTGGAGCTCCGCTTTCAGGCTTGGCTAAATCTATATACTATTCTTTATCATCTATGGGTATATTATGAACTCACAAAGTTGCCAGCTCCCAGTTGGCAGAGTACTGCATGCGTATCGCAGAGGTCATAGACCATTGCAGAAACGTGAGAGTACTGGGACGAGTTTCTTATATTGTATAAATTGAAAATCTAAACATTTCAACTGATGAAAAGCTACCCAGTCAAGTTTGAGAGTTTTCAGCGGAAAAATTGTTCAAATGGGAGCCTTGCAAAAGTTGCAAAATTCCATACAAACTCTTCAAATTTAACTCTCTACTTCAGGTGATATTTGAAAAGCTATCATTTTGCCATTTTCCTCTTCTAAATACTTCTATCCTTGCTCAAGACTCTCAAATTTAGTTGATCTTTCATTTGAATATCTTAGTTTTTCAAACAGACGGAAAACAACCACACTCTTTCCCAGTCCTCCCACGTTTGTGCAATGGGTTATGGGTTCGAATCTCGTTCCGGCTTTAAGAGCGAATGCACAGAAAAATCGAGCAAACCGTGGCCACAGCTCAAAACCTAACCTACCCTCATTTTCAGTCTGTAATAAGGTTTTGATGAGTTTATAACATTGCTGAGGTTGAAATTTCAAAATGCGAACGAGTTTAGGAATTATTTGAGATTTTCGATTTCAACGGTCTGCGGGCCTAAAATTAGTCGCCGAACACGGGAATATAGCCCAGTGACAGAAGTGAGCTGACTTTCATAAACGAGCGAATATATTGGCAATCTTCCACTTAAATCTCAAAAAACAGATATCTAACAATTTCTAAAAGGCACATTTTTTAGATTTAGAGAATAAAATATCGACGAACGAGCACAATTTTGAAACGTAATTTGCATAATGCTTATAAATACAACAAATTACCGCTAAAACCAAAATCGAATTTTCTATATGGGGGAATTCTCCAAATCAGCCCAAATCCCGGTTACTACCCAATGAGTTATAGTACTTCAACGTGATCTGAAAGTTAGTCTGGTGTTCTTGCGAACGCTTGTAAAATAGATTGATTATTTTGAGGTTATTTTGCCCCAAACAACGGCTAATTGACCCCAGGGTCAATTGACACGTGCACGTCACCTTAGTTTTATGCGTCGATTTGAGCTCGTTAAAAGGGAGAAACTAACAAGATTCTTTTCATATGTACCTGTTTTAATGAAATGCATGCAATCTTCAAAAGGAGAGGCCGTTCAATGGGTAATTTCTGTTCGTGAGATCTTGTAGATTGTAGCATGGCGTCTGCGAGCGGACCTGAGTCTAAGTCTGTTTTTCCGTGACTGCGAAATCAGAATAACATCATGAAATAATCCTCGCTCGAACCTTCGTAAATGAATCATCTTTCCAGTGCCTTACCCGAGATACAAGTGGGCCGAATAGGAAAATATTCTAGCGCAATTGGGATCCTTTGCAGCACGTAGTGTATTTGCTAAGCGGCGTAGTTACTCACCTCCGATTGCGTGACCAGGCAATTATCGATTGTCTCCTGAAGTAAGTGCACGGGAAACCAAAGCTTTCGAGGTACAGAAAATTTATTTTCCTGTATATGACCAGTTGTCCTTTTGTCCTATTTTAAAAGTGGCTAACTAAGTTGGTTAGCAAACATAGTGTCCCACTTTTAAAAATGGTACAGTAACTGAATGTTCTGTTCTTCTGATTTTACCCCCAACCCCGGAGTGTTCAGAAGATATATTTGCACTACGCATGAAAGGCAAATGAATTAAATTTTAAGGTTCAAGGCGGTTTTAAGGCATGGGCTACCAATGGATTAGTCAGACCTGTCATAAGGTGCATTGCACAGAAAATTGCAGGCATGATATCATCTGCTATTATATGTCCATTAAGTGATTTTGCAGTAAACATTTTGACTTTTTTAACCCCCAAATTTTTTCCGTTCGATTCTTACAGATCCAAACTTTAATAGTTAAATTTCTATAATTTGTTGTTATTAAAATGCAATTCTGCAAACAACTAAGTATTTAATTTTGCGTAAAAGCTACATGAAATTGTACTGTTTAGCCGTAAATCATTAAAAAGAGAAAGCATCATGCTTTCTCTTTCTAATGACTTAAGCAATGGCATTGCTTAAGTCCTACTAGTTGTTATCCATGTCTGCTAAGGAGGAAACAGTTTGCTCTTTTCAAGAAATTGTTCTTGCCCATTGCGGTTTCAAACCAAGGATAGCAGCAAGTCTGTTGTGGTCGTATAGTACATGCGAAGCATAGGCGCACAAGTCAGCGCTTGCGTTTAGTCAGGTGCCAAAAATGAAGTGGAAACTTAACCCCAAGGGCGTCCATGTTCGCTCCGGCTCGAAAAGGTAGAATTCAAGATAGTAAAGCAGTTGTGTAGTAAAAAGTAATGCGAAAAACCTGCGGGGCTGGGGAAAGAAAGGCGTCTTATTTTTCTTTGGCTTGTTCTATTTTCGCAATGTGGTACAGGCTACGAAATACTGACAAGCTCAGTATATGTCTTCACCACCGAGAGTCACTTGCCCTTGGCCGGACAAGCCGTCACGTATCATATTTCGTTCCTAAAGTTATTTCAAAGCACAGCACCAAACCTACTCAGCGGCCGAAGGCAGAAATGGGGGATGAGCAAACGAATGTCATATCATATTTTGCAAGAAATCGGTATCCTTGTGCCTATCGGCTCAGGAACGATTGATTAATACTAGAATATCAGGGTCAGAATTAGAGTGCTAGAATGGGAAGGAAGGAAGAGAAGGAAACCGCCGCGCACACCTGTTAAGTCTTTTATAAATGTCTCGTCCTGAAAGCTTCAAAGAAGGGCGTTGTGGCTACTATTTAATTTACAGTGTCTGTTGCAGGTGTGGAATTAATCTTACAGCAACTGGAAAAGTGGCCACGCCTGCTGAAACTGAGATTGCTTGTAGGATGAACGGCTATAGCTTTGGTATATTCACAAAGGCGTTTTGTCCAGTGAACTGAGTTCGTAGTTTTTCTTAACGAAGGGATGGGGTGGGTCGAGTGAATAGTTCGGGGAAAGTTTTCTCTCTTTGGAGGGTGGGGGTGGGTTATATTTGTTGATATCAGGAGTTCTGGCCTGGATAGAGTCGTTGTAAAGCTATTTTTTCTTTGGGGTATCGGTTTACCGGAAGCTGAACAAGGAAAAGTCAATGGTGCATTTATGGAATAATAGAGATTCTCATGGTCTGGCAACGATCAAGGCCCGCATTAGAATTCATGATAATTGAAGGTCATGATGTGGAAAAAGAGAGTCAAATGGTGGATGTCATGCAATCCTCGCAGGTGTGGGTGGCGTACCTGGCCTTAACGGTTGCCCCTGCGACAGAAGGCAAGCATGCCAAGATTGTCCAGGGGTAATGCTAATGAGCCGTCCCTTTCTTAGTACCCGTTCCTTGTCTTAGACCCGGGAAAATTTCTCGAGATTGTACCATCATTTTGGGCCTAAGGCTTGCAAAGTCCACCATAATGGCGCATGTTCGCGACGGTATTTTTAAGTCAGTCAAGTTCTTAAACCAGACCTTACACGACCGGTTTTATGTGTCGATAACAGTTTAAAGGCATACAAGCCTCATGCAAAAGACAGTGGGAAGGAAGTGCACATCGGTGATGGGGAAAAAGGAGTAGCCCACAGTTTTTTTAGGGGTGGATCTTTCGAAACATTCTTATACTCTTGGACAGATATGCATTGTTTAAAGTTTTAGACAAACCAGGTGTAAACTATAGTAACAAACTGTTAAATATACATCAGCAAGATTTTTGCGAATCTTATTTTTCGCTGGAGACTATCGTTTACTGGCTGGTCACGCCATCAAAGGTAACGTACTTTCCCAGGTTTATTTACTCACCTTTCGCTCAGCAATACACTGTGTTTTCCTATTCGGCCCACTTTTTATCTTAGGTAAGGCACTGCAAAGATGATTCACTTACGACGATTCGAGGGAGAATAATTTCTTGATGTTATTCTGATTTCGGAGTCACGGGAAAACAGACCTAGACTCAGGTCCACTCGCAGACGTCATGCTGCAATCTACAAGATCTCAAGAACAGAAATTACCCATTGAACGGCCTCTCCTTTTTGAAGATTGCATGCATTTCATTAAAACAGGTACATATAAAAAGAATCTTGTTAGTTTCTCCCTTTTAACGAGCTCAAATCGACGCATAAAACTAAGGTGACTTGCACGTGTCAATCAGTGACCCTGGGGTCAATTAGCCGTTGTTTGGGGCAAAATAACCTCAAAATAATCAATCTATTTTACAAGCGTTTGCCAGAACACCAGACTAACTTTCGCATAATGTTGAAGTACTATAACTCATTGGGTAGTAACCGGGATTTGGGCTGATTTGGAGAATTCCCCCATATAGAAAATTCGATTTTGGTTTTAGCGGTAAATTGTTGTATTTATAAGCATTATGCAAATTACGTTTCAAAATTGTGCTCGTTCGTCGATATTTTATTCTCTAAATCTAAAAAATGTGCCTTTCAGAAATTGTTAGATATCTGTTTTTTGAGATTTAAGTGGAAGATTGCCAATATATTCGCTCGTTTATGAAAGTCAGCTCACTTCTGTCACTGGGCTATATTCCCGTGTTCGGCGACTAATTTTAGGCCCGCAGACCGTTGAAATCGAAAATCTCAAATAATTCCCAATTTCGACCGCATTTTGAGCAGTGTTATAAACTCATCAAAACCTTATTACAGACTGAAAATGAGGGTAGGTTAGGTTTTGAGCTGTGGCCACGATTTGCCGATTTTGCTCGATTTTTCTGTGCATTCGCTCTTAATTTCACAACTGCTTAAGCTGTGTGTATAACTGCGATGATCAATCATGTATTCAAATTCAATAATTGCTACTAATCTCGCAATCTGATTGGCTAATTTGCCGTTGTCGGTAAGAGTCCAGACAACCGGCTGCTCGCGACAATGTGTCACGTAATGCCTTTTTCAGCTCGTGCTCTGAAAGAAAAACATTTTCTTTGACGCTGATATTGTGGTAAAAAACTAATCGAATGTGGTTTAATTACCGTTATCTGTACTCTTATCGACAACGATACGCATCAGCACAGTGGTCAAAATTTGCTGTGCACTCACTCGGCTGCGCCTCAAGTTCTTTGTTGTACGTTGTTGTTCGTTCTTTGTCTTAACCGCGCATAAAACACAATGGGTGCTAACTCAGTTCTGTCTTATAAATTAACCAACAGAAACGTTTCGGTTATCTAATTTATACACAGTGGAAAGTTGTTCATAGTCCGCGACCTTCCAACATAAATCTTGGCATCTTTGTTTGCTCATTTGAAGTTTCTCCGGCTTAAAAAACACTCCAGTTTACCATTAAACTCTTTGTTTTCTGATAAATAAAGTTTACATTCTACGCCGGTTCCTGTCACAAACAAGGGCCATTTATACGAGAAAAAATAAGACGCGAACTGGACCATTTATACGAGCATGTCTTATCTAAGACGAGAACAGCTCGTATAAATGGTTCGCGTCTTATTTCTGTTCTTGACTCGTTTTCATGTGAATGTTGCCCGTAGCAACGGCAATCCAACGGCAATCCAAATTTTCCCGCCAAAAATTAACGCATGCGTACTATGCGTTCGCGTCTTATGTAAGACGCGAAGGTCATTTATACGAACTTTTTTCGTCTTAGCTAAGACGCGTCTTAGCTAAGTCGCGTCTTATTTTAGACCAAATGTGCCGTTTATACGGAAAGTTCACGTCTTATTTAAGACGCGTCTTATGTAAGACGCGTCTTGTATTTTCTCGTATAAATAGCCCTACTGACTTGCTCTAAAGAGAAATGAGACAACTAATGAAAGCTGCTTTTGCCATCGTTCTGTTGCACAATATCATCAGTGAAGACTATACATTAAATATAATTTCTTCAGTTTTCATTGTGTAATGTCCTTTGTACGATTTAATCGGTTTCAAACTCTCCTTTTCTCATGCAAAGAGAAATCAAATCTGACAGAGCCATAAGCTTTGCTATGTAAAAGCAAACTATGGAGCCTGCAATTAATCACTTTGTGATTCAGTGTCTTGGAAAGGTAATGACAGATTAACATGCTCAACTTGTTTGTTGAGCTCAGGTTTCAACTGTTCAATATGAAAACTCTCTTTTATTTTAAGTTCTGTCGTTGCATTTTTAATTTATCTGCTGTTGTTTACAGTTTTTTTAGTTTGTTTGTTTGTTTGTGTTTCATTCTATTGGTTAGTTTAAATAAGTTTTACAATTAACGCATATTTTAATTCATAAAGGTTCATTGTTTATGTATTGAGTAGTTATATATACCGATCATTTTGTAAATCTTTTCTATACATTAATTTATAATGCCTGATGATGATGTTTGAAACATCGAAACATGTTCCGAAAACTGACAAGCGTTGTTGTGTTTTTAAAGATAAATAAAACCAAATTATCTTGTTAAAGTCCCCACCAGCCCCACAGTTTCTTTAGAAACTTATTCCCTCTATTCACTTTTAAATGGTTTGATCTGATTATTTTGCACAACTTTTACTTCACTTGTTTTAATTTTAAATTGTTTTGATGTCCCATTGGACCTCCTATTGTCTTGCAGGGAAACCCCCCAGTGTTGTTTCAGTTTCTGTCACTTTTCGTTTCATTTTCATCAGAAGACTGAGAAACTGAACACGGTAAGTTAATAATAAGCGCAGCTGATTCTTAATGCCTTAAATTTACACTGGGAGAGGTTTGCATGAATTGCTTGACTGATTTTCTTAATGTTGTAAGAGCTATTAGTGAGTCATTTCACCAAACGGTCTTGATAGCACAAATGCAACAACAACTGAGTTGATAATGTGAATTGGCCACCGTAAAGAGATTCGAAAGCTGACGTTTCGAGCGTTAGCCCTTTGCTCCGACGAAGGGCTAACGCTCGAAACGTCAGCTTTCGAATCTCTTTACGGTGGCAATTTCACATTATCAAATCAGTGGATAATTAACAATTATTCTTTGAAATCGAGGTGAATAGTGGCTAAATATTTACCGAGCCGCGAAAGCGGCGAGGTAAATATTCCTAAAGTCACTATTCACCGAGATTGAAAAGAATAATTGTTGAGCTATTTTGAAAAAATAGCTCATATGTCAGTGGTGCGAGCGTATGTATCTTTGTGGCGTTGTATGTTGGGATGTTTGTTGCAAGAGCCAATAAGGTTGAAGGTACTACGAGTTGATGCTTAGAAACCACTGAGATCTTGGCATCTATTTAAACATGGCATTGGTAAAGGTCGAACAAGGGCACTTTGAGACCGCCATCTTGATCCTTCACAATTGTTTCGTCTTTTATTACGGGTACAGGTGTTTGGAAGCATTACATAAAATATCTTCATGATTCAAACGCTGTGAACAGTGATGCAGCTGTTTAAGGGTTCATATTTAAGTGTGGATGCTGCTTCGAGGCATTTCTGACCTAATTCGGCTATCGGTACAACGCACGTCAGTGTGAGTTCTGTTTTACCTGCTAAAACTGGGTAGAGTATAAAAGATCATATATTTTCAAATCTCTTCCAATGAAGCAATAATTGATATTTAGATATAGACTTTAATTCGAAAGTATGCGCCCTATAAAATGTGGTTTTAGAAGTTTAAAAGGCAGCTTATTTTTTTGAAAGCTGTATCGAGTATTTTTAATCCTGTAAACAAGCTTCAAAAATATTATTCTCTTGCTTACAAAGTTCAACCGACCTTTTTCGTTCTATTTAGTAAAGATGCGTAACTTAAGTAGAAACAGTGGCTTTAGGGAATAAAATTGGAAGAAGCTAGGTGACACAATAATTAGATACTGTTATATTGAATGGAGTAACATGATATAAGTAGAAATATATTTCGGCAGTTTGATAATTTTCTTGGAAGTTAATAAATGTTATTAGGCTATCAACCTTGACGTTGCATGAAACATAATTTAATTGCATATGTTGTAATAAAGCCGAGGTGATTTCTTAAAATCGTGTAAGAAAATTTTGTAGTAAGACAATTTGCCTCTTTTTACGTACGAATTGTGAAAGGGCTAAAGACCAACATCTTCACATGCAAATTGTGTGCATGAGTTATTTTTATAATTCTGTTTACTAGTTTACTGTGTGATAACTCGAATTCCCTCCCGTACGAACGACGAAAGGGGGCAAAGTCCAACACTTTCACGTGCCAGCCGTGTGACTGTACATCTCATGCAGATTGGCTTTTCACAATGATAAAGTAACTTGGACATATGAAGACCTGTTTCGTTTTGTAACCAATGCCTTAAAAAAGGCTAGACTTGTCTTCTGAGAAGCAATAGCTTTTAAAACATGAAGAAATAAGTTGTCGGAGTTAAAGACTGTTTCACTGAGTAGAATCGCACGTGAAAACCTCGTGAATTATGATGATGCAACCATCTACCACAATGATAAAAATCCTGGTATTTCGTAACTATTCAGTATTCGATGAGTCACATTTTGGCTAAAGAAACTCCGAGGAAACCACAGAGTTTTCCTTCTAATCAACGTTTAGTGAGTAGAAATTTATTTCACTTTAACGATTTGTTTAACTTGCACCAGATGTAACAGGGAAAGACAGAGGAAAGTGAATATATAGCTTGAGGATCGACTCAGCTGAGCGTTTCGCGTTTTCATTTATGTACCGCAGTACGCAATTTCGCAAAAAACCCAATCTACATTTAGGATGAAAGAGGTAGATTCATCACTCTTGGTAAGGTTACACCGAAGTATTAAAGTTATGAAGCATTCAAAATAGCTCATGTACATTTAACGTGCCTATGTTTTTAGTATATACACACGAAGTGATCTCAACAAAATCAGAGAGGAAACCATTAAAAAGTACAATTTGATTGACAGATCAAATCACGCGTAAGTTTAAAAATAGATCATTGAAAACTTTTCAAACATGGCGTTCCTTGTTTAGGACCGCCATGTTGTCTCTTCGAAGTGCATCACTTTAATCGCCCAAAAATCAGCAATAATTCATTGATTCGAGATCAAAAATCCAACAAGCACATCGCAAACGGATATAAAAAGCTAGTTCATACCTTTAAACGCGAGGCTGTACAATTTTTAGTGGCAAAAAAACCTTGCCGTAAATCACTTACCGCTGGAAGCCCTTCCCGCGGTTCAAACGTGAATGCAAACTGCAAACGTGACTGCAAGGCCGTGGTCACGTGACATTTTGAGGTTTGCGGTTTGCAGTTTCCCATGAAAACCTGATGCTAAAGGTCTCTAATGGCTTAAATGGAACCGCTAAAAGTTTGAACTGTTTCCTTACCTGAGAAGAAAAGTGGACCTTTGTTGTTTTCTGTTGACTCGCCAAGTTTATAGCCAAAAGGGCTAGCGTTGTGTCATTCTTCGCATGAAGTGCTGACAAAAATGGCCGGCTCGGTTGCTCGAGATAAGACGTCGTCTTCCTGAATCAATTTTTTCCTGTTTACTTGAAACGTAGAATTTCTGCAAACATTTCCTTTTAAATTTGTTTGTCATAAATAAACTTCGATTTTTGAGCCAAAATTTTCCTGTTATAAAACGCTGAGTTCACGAAACGGCTTCTTCTACGCGAATACACGGGAGTTGTAAACAATCCATCGAGCACAAAACTCAGCTACAGTAAATTGAAAAACGCCGTATTGAATCCTTCCAACTCTTTTCTTGCCTTAAAAAAAGTCAGCGCTAGGATTTTGTGGACTTTTAAAAGATAGTTCTCTAAAAAAATGGGAACTTGACTCCGAGCTCACACATTATCCACTCGCTAGGAGGTGAATATTGTTGAATAGTCCGAGATAGCGAACCAATCAGATTGCTTAAATCACCAAGATCACTGAGTGTGTATACATGTATACTAAAACCAAATTATCCCATTTAAAAGTGAGATATATTTTTGTTAGCCCCATTATTTGTTAAATACTGATCGTAAAGTCCATTAGCTTTCAAAGTTTGCCCATAGCTTACAATCAGTGAAATAGCTATAGTGTCAATCTTGACAAAGTTCTTTGCCCGGCCGGCACGTCGTTCGCTCTTGGGCTTAACCATGCATAAACACAATGGCCTTTGTTAACTCAGTACTGTGTGACAGTTTAAACAACAGAAATGCTTCGTTTTATGTGACGTGATTAATGCACTGTGTACGATCATGATGATCGCACAATAAATCTTTGCATCTCTGTTTGCTCTTTTGAAGTTTCTCGAGCTTAAAAACCACTCCAGTCTACTATTTAACTCTGTGTTTGCTGATTAATATAACTTACTTTCCACGCCAGTTCGTGTCATAGACAGACTGCCTTGCTCTGACGAGGCAACAAATAAAGGCTACTTTAGCCATCGTTCTGTTGTACAATATGGAAGGCCATGAATTAATTTTTTTGTCAGTTTTCACTTAATAATGTATTTTATAATGTAGGATTTGATCGATTTGATCGATTTCACACAGACTCTCGTTTTCCCATGGCAACAGACATCAGAACTGGCAGAGCCAAAAAATTTGTTGTTTACTAGCAAACGATGGAGCTTACAATTCATCATCACTTTATGATTGTTTGAATTTCGTAGCTATCATAATCAAGCCATATATTATTCTAACTGGTTAAGATAGAAACCAGACAACGCAAAGTTAGTTAGAGCTGTACTTATCACGGCGGAACTTGCTTTGGAAAGTGAAACAACGAAAATCGCTTGAGGGTTTCTAGGTATTTCAAGGAAACACTTTTTATCATAATACGTCATGCATGGAAGATGTATTTGGAAGTTTCTGGAGCATCAAAACATGAACTTGGCGGGACACGAGAGAAGTTAAAAATCAAAGCAAGAGAACATGATGCGAGATACGGGATGAACATATCTTGGCCTGTACAGAATATGTTCATTTCAACCAGGAAATACGGGATAAATTTGAAATTGAGGGGCGGGATGCGGGATGAAACACAGCAAATCACGGCTAATTAGTGACTACAGAAACTAATTCCCTTTCGGGAGTTCTTGGAAACATCAATGACCTAAATAGAAAGAGTTTTTGAAACAGCTTGCCAATCGTGTTTCGGTCACACCAGCGTCGTTACCACTAACTAGCTTTGATGAGTCTTAACTACATGACGTCAGAGTTAAAAGTAGTTAGTGATTAGCGTCGACATTGCGGTCACAGATTCTCTCAGGTTCTGACTTTGCGTTGACAAAGGAAATTGATGACTATGAACAGTTTAAATCATTATTTCAGTCTGCTATGAATATGTTATAACTAATCTAAAATTATTATTTATGCTCACCAGCTTAGGCGAGTCACCGGAGGGAAACCAAAACCAATACGCACAATAACAAGACCTTTTCCTCTAAAAAGTAAGCAAAAAGGGAACGTTAAACGATTTGTTACTACACAAAATGGTGCTTCTAGGCAATCATTGGTCTGACTTATTCTCGCGTGACTCACTGATGGCGCTTACAGCAGGAAGAACATCAGTCACGCGATTCATGAAAACTCTTCCAGTGTAAACTCTAGATCTTGTGTACATCCATGCTATTAGTGACAAATAGCTTACAGTTTTTTCAGGCTTCTTTACGCAATTGCTTAAATTGCGTTTCACTGCGACGATCATACCTTCATTTCACTTCATTTCCGCAGTTCATATATGATTCATTTCATATATCATTAACACTCATTTCTTTTACGGGAACATATGAACCCATAATTGACCTGCTCCCAACGTCAGTGGCTTCATAGCTCAGTTGGTAGAGCATCGCACCGGTATCGCGAGGTCACGGGTTCAAACCCCGTTGAAGTCCTGAATTTTTTTCAGGCTTCTTTACGCAATTGCTTAAATTGCGTTTCCCTGCGACGATCATACCTTCATTTCACTTCATTTCCGCAGTTCATATATGATTCATTTCATATATCATTAACACTCATTTCTTTTACGGGAACATATGAACCCATAATTGACCTGCTCCCAACGTCAGTGGCTTCATAGCTCAGTTGGTAGAGCATCGCACCGGTATCGCGAGGTCACGGGTTCAAACCCCGTTGAAGTCCTGAATTTTTTTCAGGCTTCTTTACGCAATTGCTTAAATTGCGTTTCACTGCGACGATCATACCTTCATTTCACTTCATTTCCGCAGTTCATATATGATTCATTTCATATATCATTAACACTCATTTCTTTTACGGGAACATATGAACCCATAATTGACCTGCTCCCAACGTCAGTGGCTTCATAGCTCAGTTGGTAGAGCATCGCACCGGTATCGCGAGGTCACGGGTTCAAACCCCGTTGAAGTCCTGAATTTTTTTTCAGGCTTCTTTACGCAATTGCTTAAATTGCGTTTCACTGCGACGATCATACCTTCATTTCACTTCATTTCCGCAGTTCATATATGATTCATTTCATATATCATTAACACTCATTTCTTTTACG
Source organism: Porites divaricata (assembly GCA_038088405.1). Lineage (NCBI taxonomy): Eukaryota > Metazoa > Cnidaria > Anthozoa > Scleractinia > Poritidae > Porites > Porites divaricata. Next base: position 10,676,866 of record JBBMOI010000012.1, on the reverse strand, counting down.
GGAACATATGAACCCATAATTGACCTGCTCCCAACGTCAGTGGCTTCATAGCTCAGTTGGTAGAGCATCGCACCGGTATCGCGAGGTCACGGGTTCAAACCCCGTTGAAGTCCTGAATTTTTTTCAGGCTTCTTTACGCAATTGCTTAAATTGCGTTTCACTGCGACGATCATACCTTCATTTCATTACCGTGTTTAGTTTGTCAGTCTTCTCATAAAGTGGAACCCCAAAGTGATAGAAACTGAAACAACATTGAGGGAGCTTTCCCTACAAGGCAATAGGAGGTTCAATAAGAAGTCAAAACAAATTAAAATTAAGGTCATTCCCCAGTTTTGCATTGCGCATCCCTACTGCGCATAATTTTACGCGTGATTAGCGCGCGCATTACGAAATGGCGGCTTTTTCTTTTCAGCTGGACTTCGCCATAGAGGTAAATCGTCATTTTCTCGAAAACGAGCACGGTGACCTATCATTTTTTTTTTTCTGTTGTTTTGAATTGAGTAATAAACTTTTCTATATAAAATAAATATGGGCTAATTCTCAGTGCTGAGCAAGAAACAATTTCCGAAACCGTGAATTTAGCAAGTAATCATGGTGCTATTATAAGGATTTATATGGTATAAACAAAGTGCTGTTGCTGCTAAACGAGCATGGGGACCCCTCATTTTTATTTCCAAATTTAAGTCCCTATAATATAAATAATCAATGGGCAAAGTTTGACAAAAATCTCAGTGTAGGTTCTATTTCAGTGGAATGACCTTAAAAATAAGTTTCAAACGTTGAGCAAAACTTCGAATGTAAGTTACAGTTTTCTATTCCCGTACTTTGTTGAATACCGACAGTAAAGCTAGTAGTTTTAAAGCGTTTTGAGTTTTTTAACAAAGCTATTATTCAGTAAAATGGTTTTCTAGCTAGAAAAAGTTCTTTTACTTTTGTATGTTGTTGTTCGTTCTTTGGCTTCACCGTGAATAAAACACAATAGGTGTTGCCTCAGTTCTGTCTGATAGATTAACCAACAGAAACTATCGGCTATGTAATTAATACACTGTGGAAAGATTGTTCACGGTCCTGGACCTTCCCATATAAATGTTGGCATCTCTGTTTGCTTAAAAACCACTCCAGTTTACTATTTAACTCTGTGTTGGCTTATTAATAGAATTTACTTTCCACGCCGGTTCCTGTCATGGAAAGACTGACTTGTTTTGAAGAGCCTGAATAAGACAACAAATGAAAACCCCTTTTGCCATCGCTCTGTTTTAAAATATGAAAGACCGTGAATTAATTTTAAATTCGTGTTTACTTTATAGCGTATACTTTGTACGAATTGATCGATTTCAAACTTTCGTTTTCCTATGGTAAAGACATCAGATCTGACTCTCTCTCTCCGTTCAAAAAATAGATTGAATGCGAACAGTTTACTTAAAGAGTTCAGTCTACCATCAATAATGGAGCTATTAAAATTTCGATTTATACTCACTTGTTTTGGGTAGTCGACCCGAATTGAACCAAATTGAATACGCGTCAATAACAAGACCTTTTCCTCCGAAAAGTAGAAGAGAAGGAAAAGTTAAGCAAAGTACTGCACAAACGAAGCTTCCAAACAATTATTCGCGTGGCTTTATTTTACGCGTGACTCACTAATAGTTATTACAACATGAATAAAACCAGTCACGCGTTTCATGCAAACCTCTCCCAGTGTAAATTTAAAATCTTGAAAATCAGCTGTACTTGTTATATGTGCACCCAATGCTATCAGTCAGTGACAGCTTACAGTTTATAAACTTACCGTGTTCAGTTTCTCAGTCTTCTGATGAAAATGAAACCAAAAGTGACTGGAACTCATACAACACTGCAAGACAATGGAGGTCCAATAGAAAGTTAAAACAACTTTAAATTGAAATATGAAGTTGTTAAAAGTTGTGCAAAATAATCTAATGAAATCATTCGAAAGTGAGTTATATTTTTATTAATCTCCATTCTTTAGCTTTTTAAGTATACTGGATGTTTGACCATAGCTTATAATCAACGAAATAGCTATAGTTGTCAAGCTAGACCAAGTTCTTCGTTGCATGTTGTTCGCTCTTGGGCTTAGCCATACATAAAACGCAAAGGCCTTTGTTAACTCAGTTCTGTGTTACATATTAACAGAAATGCTTCGTTTTATGTGATGTGATTAACGCAGTGTATGATCGCAAAATTAAAGCTTTTGCACGGTCGTGAACTTTGCCAATATAATATTTTTTTGGCTCTTTTGTTTACTCTTTTTAAGTTTCTCGGGCTTAAGAGTGAGTGTCAGCAAGAATCAAGCAAAATCAGAAATTTAAGCGGCAAAAATGAGAAAATCCAAATTTGCTAAGACTCCGGCGATTAGTAGTCCATATTGAACTATTCATCGATGTGGTTCATTTCTCAAATAGATTTTTGTTTTGGAGGAAAATGGCGATACTAGATTTCAGGGCCAGATGTTAGAAAATTAGGCTTGAAAATTAGCAATTTTAAAGAAAACCGCCTGCCTCACGTATAAAGCCAGAAGATATTTACGTGCAATCAGCTTATTCTACAACTTTTCCAGGTTTTATATTGCAATTTCTATGATATTTGAAAAAAACCCGACATTGTGCGAGATCTGAAAGAAACCCCTATGTTTCTTTACGGAAATCAGTGCCTAACTTGAAAAAATAATTTACCCTACTACCTTTATCTCGAATTAAACAAAACTTAGAGATCAAACCCTTTTAGAGATGGGCTTTTAATTGGTATGATTTTTGTTCTGGGGAAATTAGGCCCTGGTCTATAAGAGAGCGCTTAAACTTGTACATATGACCCTTTTATTGGAAGATCAACGTCATCAAACTAAAAGCCTTTCTCTGATAAGCGTTCGACCAAGTGTAGCACGACAAGCTTTTTGCAAAACTGTCATTGTTTTATTATCAAGGCCCATCAATGAAGCATTACGCATGTTTACGAAATGTTTGTTTGTTTGCTTGCTTTTTGCTGTTGTTGTTGTTTTTTTCCTTCCCTTCCTTCTCTGTGCACTCAAAGGCCTTATTAAATCGTTTAATAGCGATACTTTCTTTAGTTTGTTAATCAAAACAGTTTAAATTAGTCTTTCGCAGATTTTTTCATCCGATTTGGCATTTGTTGTGGACGGTTTTTTTTCCCGCTCAAATGCAGATTTTCTCCGAAAACTTGGTACTTTGGCGTTATGGAAATGTCTCGACTCTGTTCGCATCTCATGGTCACTCTATCTGAAAGCGAAAACAGCCACTACTTTTGAGGAACTGCCAACCGACATTTACAAACACCAATCTGCAATTCTTTTCTTACAGCAACAATCAATGCGCAAAAATACACCGATAGTTCATCATTTTTATAGAACGTTGTGATTTAAGGTCCTGAAATCCTACAGTAACCCCTTCAGCATCACGCCTACACCTGTACATGCATGTACCTAGAAATTACCAGTGCACTGTAGGCTAGCTTCTGACTTAATCAAGTGAATGGTTTAGATTGATCCTAAGTGAATAAAGGATAATACAAGGCTTCGTTGGTTTACATGCATCTTTGGGCTCTGAAATTATGTATTCTATAAAAAGACAATGGCTGCGGCCGCACTTGGCAAGTTAACCGGGTTAGTTTTTGAAAAACCCGGTAAAAAAATTATTCGAAACGTAACCCGGTTAAAAGGGGTTAACCGGGTTAATTTTTATCACCGGCCGGACTCAATTTAGACTTTCACAAAGTTAGTCAATGTTGCGCGGTTTTGTTCACTCGCTTGGGTCCCTCATAACGCTCGCGGTCAGTATAAAACATGGACTGCGGACTGCGGACTACGGACTGCCGACTGGGTATAAAATACGGACTAGGTATAAAACGGGGACTGGAAAATATTGACTGGGTATAAAACACGGACAAGGTATAAAACGCGGACTGCAGACTGCGGACTGGGTATAAAATAGAAATTCTTGGTGGAGGTTCTCTGAATCAAGAGCCTGACAAAAATGCTATTTTCTTCACCCATTTTAGACATGGTCTCGGTCTCTAACAATCATGAAAGGAGTCAGGACCCGGGGGATACTCTCTTATATAAGCCATATACGTATTTGCCGCCCTAAAGGGTAGGGTTTATGACCCGTTTTGGTGGTCTGAAAACACTTTGCCCATTTTGGTTTGGAATCGGGTATGGTTTTCGAGGAAACTACGGGAGTGTACAATGTACGAATGTATTTATCGTTTTCAATAATAAATGAATAAGAAGGAAATAGAAATATGAGAATTTGAAATGCATTGAAGAATTTTTTGTTTGCGCTCAAGAGAGAATGATCTACTGTTGCACTCTAATCTATTACAGGAGCCCATAACTGTCTATAATATATACGATGATATAATTTCTGCCTAATCATGCTTAGCCTGTTCCAGTTGGGTCCGCTAAATTGAGAACGGGCGAAAATAAAACGGGAGCAAACTGGGTAGTCTCCTCTTTATCTGAGAGCCTGGACTCACAGGCTAAATTAGGCCAAGTCTAAAAATGGGAATGGATTTTACAGATCAGGTCTGAAAACGGGTGTGGAAAATGACATTTTTTATTCTGAAACAGGGTAAGGATTTAGAGAACCAGGGGGCACAACCCCACCAAAAAATTCCTAGGAGTACCCCCTTCCGGGGTTTAGGAGCAGGGTGAAAATCTTGTCATCATAAATAACGTTGGGTTGGATGATTCATTTCGGTTATTCACGTATAGGTGAATAATCGCTCCCCCCAAAATTCTGCTTTTTTTTATTTCGCGGAATGCCCCTATATTGACCTTATCGTCTGAGTTCCATATTCCCAAGGCTTTATTTGAAACGGAATAGAGGCATCTTTAGGAATTTTACTCTGACTCGGCTAACACCGATACTATTCTTTGTATTCGGTTCTTCTCTTGGTTCTCTTCTAACTCCTTCTTTTAATAAAATTCAGAGCTTAATTGCAGTTGCCTTAAATGGCGGCATAACCTTCCTTGTCCGTGCAGTATGCTTTCCTTCTCCACATGAGGAGAACATAGACTGCGTGACCTGCTTACGGAATGTTTTTGTGTGAGGCATGGAGCTGGAACTACTGTTTTATGCAAGCCAGCTTTTCGTTTCTCTCATTTTTACCTATATACATAGTTCGTAGACCGCGTTTTATACCTAGTCCGTGTTTTATACTCAGTCCGTAGTCCGCATTTTATACCTAGTCCGTGTTTTATACCCTGTCCGCAGTCCGTGGTCCGCAGTCCGCAGTCCATGTTTTATACTGACCGATAACGCTCGCCTCAGAGTGACTGACAAAATTTGACCCCGTATCACTGATAAAAAGAGTTTGACTTCTTGAAAGTTTTAACTCAATTTTGTTTATAAGAAAGAAAAGCTGAACCTGGGGCAAAAGAAGTAATTTTCGAAACGGTTGTGCTTGCGTGCATGATAAAGCCAAAATTTGGAACATTCTCACGCGTAGGCGGAGATGATTGACTGATTGATAACGTTAACCTGCGTTAAACTACCTCGCGAGGTGGTTTAAAAAACCCTAACCTGGTTAAGAAAATCTATTGTTCTTGCTTAATTTGCATAACTCGGTTAAAACTCGGTTAAGACTGAAGACAACCCGGCCGCACTCGCTGATCTTTTAAACCAGTTAACTTTAATTAGTTAATTGGAAATAACTCGGTTAAGTCCCCCAGTGCGGCCGCAGCCAACAGAGACCTTACGATACGACAACGGCGACGAAAAGGGACTGGGTCGAGGCAGTCAGTTGCCGTCCGCGTTCCCGCCAAAAGTTTACGTTACGAAAAGACCTTGAAAACTTCCAGTCATCCGGCCTTTGTGAATCTGTGTTTATGTTTATCTTACAAATGTTGTCGAGTTCTCACTGATATGATGCCAAAAGTGAGAGACACCATTCTTTTATCTTATGCCTTCAATTTGATCGATGTTTCAGAATGCTTGCTTTTATATGACGCTAATTCTCCCAAAAATCCCGATATTCCATATTGGAGCTACGATCGATTCGATCTAGACCTGATGACAGATGATGAATGCAAGACCGAGTTCAGGTTTTACAAAAACGATATATGGGAACTCAGCGAAATTTTGAATCTTCCAGACCGGGTTGTTTGCTACAACGGCATCAACGTGGACAGAAGGGAAGCACTTTGTATATTTCTCAAGCGGTTTGCCTACCCTTGCAGGTATGTGGATTTGATACCGAGATTTGCGAGACCTGAGCCTCAACTTTGCATGATCTCAAACGCTGTGCTGAATTCAATTTACACTAATTGGAGACATTTGCTATCGGATTTGGATCAGCCATGGCTAAGTCGCCCACATTTGCAAACGTTCGCAGAAGTTATCAAAGAAAAGGGAGCAGCTCTCCAAAACTGTTGGGGATTTATCGACGGAACTGTAAGACCCATCTCGCGTCCTGGTAGAAACCAACGTGTCATGTACAACGGACATAAGAAAGTACACGCTATTAAATTTCAATCTATTGCAACACCAAACGGCCTTATCGCTAACCTTTATGGGCCTGTGGAAGGGAAAAGGCACGACAGCGCAATGTTGGCGCAATCACAAGTGTTGAACCAACTTCAACGTCTTTCGTTCAACCGTCACGGGGATATCTTATGTATATATGGTGACCCAGCGTATCCCCTCAGACCGCACCTTCAGAGTCCATTTCGCGGTGCCAGGCTAACCGACGACCAGAGGGCTTGGAACAAATCAATGAGCGAAGTGCGGGTTTCCGTGGAATGGATTTTTGGCGATGTCGTAAATTATTTCAAATTCTTAGATTTTAAGAAGAATTTAAAGATTTGTTTAAGTGCCGTTAGCAAAATGTACATTTCATGTGCTCTAATGCACAATGCCCGGGCATGTTTATATGGCTCAACAACTTCAGAGTTTTTTCAGATATCTCCCCCAACAATCCAACAGTACTTTCAGTGACTGATAAAGAGGACGATACTTCAATAATTTGTTTTCTTAACAATTTTGTAGGAGTAGTAAATTAAGTAGTAAATTTCCAAAACTTCCAACTTTACTTTTAAGTGTTAATTCAAATGTTCACATTACTTAAACTGTGTCTGAAAATGCGATTAAAAAAAAAAACGATTAAAATAAAGAACGCATCGTCTTTCAACGGGAAAATGCTTATAGAACTAAAATAGATAGTTCTATTTCTCCAGGAACTTTTGTAGTAAGGAAAAAAGGGACTGGGTTTGCTGCTGTTGCTGTTGCATTAAAACCATATTCATATTTTGTAACTGTTGTAGCTGCTGTTGCTGCAATTGTGTGGCATTCCGCTGTTGCTCTACTCTTTCCTCGTGTTCTTTTGCTCTTAATTTCCAATCAGCTTTTTTCGCCTCCTTCTCCATTTGTAGCTCTTGCTTTTTTAACTCCAGCTCCTCCTTCTTTTGCTGAGATTCTGTTTCAACTCTTTCCTTTAGGAATGCCAGTGAGTCAGCTCCACTTGCCCTTTTCTTTTTTTTTTGGTCTTGGCTTACCCTCTTGGTTCCTCTTCTGACTTTCTTTAAATGTTTCCAAACTTGTGTTTCTCATTTCTTCTGCTTGAAGAGCCTCTTCTTGAATTTTTCTCTTTTTCGAATCATTAAGCTTGTCTGCCTCCTCAAATAGGGACACAATGTCCTCCATCATCGTGTCCACTTCGCTTGGCTCGGGAGACGTTCCTGAGGCCTTTTCGTCCTCGGAAACTTTCTTTCTGTAGCGCCTTTCAAGAAGTAGGTATCTATCACGCACTGCGCGCTGCGTTACACGAAACTTTGGGTCACTCAATCTTCCAAGGTGACAAGCAAGGCTTTCCCAAACTTCACCTCTCTCGACAGAGCCTTTTTTGTGTTGCCAAGGTTGGAATTGAAAACTCTCCTTCAAAAAAAATATATCATGCGCCTCAGTCCATTTCATGGCTTGGCTACAGAGAAAGAATAAAACCTTGTGAGTGTAATGGGAATTAAGATATTTCAGAAAATGGATGATGTTTGAGCCCTTTGCCCCTTTGTTAGCCCCATTACTAAAGATGGCCCATGTCAAACACATTTTCCTTCATAGCACTAACGAAGAGAGGACGATTTACGCAACTGTGCTGATAAAGATGGCAAAAAATCCTCCCTACTATCAACCTGATTACAACAAGCAATTTTACCTCTATAGTACCTGAAAACGACCTAGTAAGAAATCACCATGTATCAGAAATTGAATTAATACTTTGGTCAAGTATAAGTGTAACAAAATCGCAGATGCAACTGAAAAGCTACCTTTCCTAGCATGGTTACCTTACTGGAGGAATCCCAATATAATTCAGTCAGAAAAAATAGAAGTAAATCGTCACAAAGTGGCAAAGAAACATTTTTGTTTGCATTGTAAGACTACCAGAAACCCGGCAAAACTTTTTTGGATTGTTAAGTTTAACTATTTCTATACAATCAGTGAAAGGTCGATTTAAAAACATCGTTAAGATAATATAAATTCATTTCAGTGATAAAATTTCAACCAGTCGACAAATTTTCCTGAGTTTCTTTCAAGCTTTAAAAGTTGTTTATAATTTCATGAATGGAAGGTCAGTCGCTACCAACGCAACCCGATCAACGACTCACCCGAAAAACAGATTGAAAGACAACACAGACATAACAATGATTCTATTTCTGTCTTGGGACTTACAAGATTTTTTTTATACCTCTAACCTTGCGATTCGAGGTTGATCCCCGTTGAGAGAAAAAAAAAGCTTAAGCTTAAATTCAGCCGCATGTGTTGTCATAAAAAGTATTTGAAATCATTCGCTGATACCCTCTAAATCTCACTTACTGACCAGCAGAAGAGTAAAACACAACTCAAACATCACATTACCTTGGTTCCTTGGCCATTTCCTTCGCTTCGTGCTCCGTATTAAACACCAAATAATCCGCGTTTACACAGAACGGCAAAACTCATTCACTGACGTCCGCGCCTTCCCTCGACAACGCCGACGTGACAGCCAACGCATGCGCAGTTGTGCATTTGAAAGAGTTGACGTCGCCGTCGCCGCTGCCGTTGTCGTATCGTAAGGTCTCTAATGTCCTGTTGAATGCGCCCTGAATAAATTCCCTGAATACTGATTGAAACGGAAACAGAGTCCTGCCTAATCAACCGGTAGTAAAACCTATCGAGGTTCATGAAAACATGTTAGGTGACGGTTTATAGGTTAAAAAAATTGCTTGTAAGGAACAAGGGCTTTTTTTTTCCAAGTCAAAAATTTACCCGCAATCTAGAAAATTATTATTATTTTCCCAAACACAGATGCGTGACACTCCCAGTATAATATGCAAACAAGTCGTGATGACTTTCGCTTGGTTTTCGTAACTTTAAGAACGCCCGATGCGATGCTTAAATTTTAACGACCGGATCCAGATTCAAAGGTAACTTTAGGGCCCACTCTCTAACCGACGCCTACCGGGTCTCTACCAGGTCCCTCTCCTAGATCTGCCAGTATTGACAGTTGATTGACTTACAGTTTACCTCATCCATTTCATGCACTCTGACTGGCTGACTGATTAACCTTAGATTTTTAATACCTTTTCAGTATTGCAAAGCTTGCGATTCATTAACGTTTGTGTTTTTCTTGGATGCCTAACTTCAACTGTTTTGGCTTCGCTGTTGGCGCTTAGATCATTTTAGGGTTTAACCTTGTAAAGAGCAAGAGGACAAGGTATAACACAGAGGCTTTTTACTGGAAGTACAATCCCACGCAGAGATGTTTTCTTCGCGGGTAGCTAATCCGACTTAAGCCCCATTTACACGGCCGAAAATGTTTGGCACGGCTCGGATGAAAAACGTGCGCGTACCAAAAAAATTGGTTCGGCACCGATGGATTTAGTCGTGTAAATCACCCGTGCTCGGACCATGTCGAGAGGTAGTCCGAGCACGGATAAAACTGGTACGCGATCCTGAAAATCTAGCCCAGCTCGGATAAAGTGTGCAGTGTAAACGATTAGCCGCGCCGAGCTAACTTTTCTCTGATGAGCCTTCGTGCCTTTGGTCAGCATCAATGTGGGAGAGCATGTACAGATGAGCTTTTTCGTTAGTTCGATATAAACCAAAAGTTCAATAAACACGACAGTAGTTCAATGACCACAGGTTAGTTCATTGATTAGCGTGGACAACATGCAGCTGCGTGGGAAATAGCCACAAATACGTTGGAATTTTTTAATATAAATGTGTAGCATTAACTAAGTGGTAAATACTTTTTCGGTAGTTCAGTGTATTCAATAACCACACAATAATTCAATAACCGCACCAGTATTCAATGACCACCGATTTGTTCCTTTTGTGTAGACTACATGCGGCTGTGGAAATTCTAATGAACTTTTCGTCCGCCATGTTTTTACAGAGGAAGCAGCATGCGCACTAGGAAAGAATCGAGTACGCTGGCCGAGATGTTGAGCCTTTTACCCGTACCAAATCATAATTTCACATCGTTTAGCACGGTAGAAAAAAGAACGTGTAAATGAGTAATCAGTACTATTTTTTTGGTACGCGTGCCACTTTCATCCAAGCCGCGCCAAAAATTTTCTGCCGTGTAAATGGGGCTTTAATCTCATTTATTATGTCGCGCTCCTCGAAAGTGCGAAAATTTTCTTGTTAGGTATTAGATTTCAGATACATTTTCTTAATCTTCATTTCGCGCCACAATAAATTAGTTTGCGCGCAAAGGGCTCCTAGAAAAATCACAAGGTTAGTCCCACTTCGAGTCACCTTCTGGAGGTACGCCGGCTTGGTAACTGGAATACATTGCCGAGGCGCAGATCTGGCATTTTTTCCTCCTCGTCGTATTTTCCCCACGAGAAATATTTATTTTTGTAGCGAGAATGCAATGCATATGGGTGGATTTTACTTCAAGCGGCTTCGTGCAGCATGCTACTTGTGAAAGAAGAGTGCCGGATTTCATCGCTCTGTTCGCGGCTACTAGTGTTGGCGAATGTAAGGTAAAAGAACCGACTACTGTAAGGTAAGAATTGAAGTTTTCAACTTGTTACTCGGCGAAAAATCGTGCATAGAACTCGTGAAACCCGTGAGTATTACTTCTGTTACCTAATGTCATGCAATGACTCCTCGCAAGCGACAAGCTTGATTTGCAAAGGTAAGTATAATGTACTTATCCAGACCATTTGACGACGATATCTAGTTATATGCTTTATTTACTTGGCTTATTCCGGCTTCGTGCCAGGAGTTAAGTGACAATGTGTGTGTGCTATAATTATGCTGATAATTTTTTGCACTTTTGTATTAACCCTAGCAAAATACTCTTCTATTATGGATGAACGTTAAACTTCTTTCGGGGCCCAATATGGTTTCAAAATTTTAAGGAAAAAAAAAAGCTTGATTTTTGGCGAAACGGACTAATTTTAAAAGCTTTTTTTTTTCTTTGAAGAGAGCGCAAGGCAAACGCTCGTAAGCACAGTGTAATCCAGACAAACGTAGGCTGCACTTTAGGTGACGCACCCATGAGTGCAGTGTAACCCAGTGATTATTTAGGTAGAGCTGAGAAACGTAGCCTGCACTTTAGGTGGCACACCCATGGGTGCAGTGTAACCCAGTGATTCTTTAGGTAGAGCTAACAAACATAGGCTGCACTTTAGGTGGCACACCCATGGGTGCAGTGATTCTTTAGGTAGAGCTAACAAACATAGGCTGCACTTCAGGTGGCACACCCATGGGTGCAGTGTAACCCAGTGATTATTTAGGTAGAGCTAACAAAACATAGTAGGGCTGTCCACAAGTTGCTCCAATTTTCTCAAAACGTTGCTCCAATTTTCCCAAAAAGTTGCTCCAATTTTCCCAAAAAGTTGCTCAAAAGTTGCTCCATAACTCTAAAAGTTGCTCAAAAGTTGCTTTCAATTTTTTAGTGTAAGAGATTGATTAACAACTTCAATAAAGATTTAATGAATAGATTTAACTTTGCACAGATATTATATAGATAATTATGAGTGGAACCCCGATACAACGATCCTCGATATAACGATATCCCCGGTATAACGATAAATGTATGCTATGTCCCTGCAAAAGTTACAGTAAAATGTAGGGGACAGAACCCCGATATGACGATCTTCGATATAACGATAAGTTTTTAGCGCACCAAGCGTAAAATCTTGCCCGATATAACGATATTACAGTATCAGTACACAGATACAATTTAAACAAAACATTGAATTTAATACAATAACATTACAGTAATCGAGTACAGTAATCTGTAACGTTTCTTTCCACAGCTTTCAGTTTACGATGACTCTTTATCCTCCTTGTCATTTAATAGTTCTTTCAGTTTTAGTATTTTTGACTCCTTCTTGTGACAAAAAGTATACTTCGCCTGGATTTCAAGGCCGATACCTTTGTTCCTGCGTTTTCCTGTAACTTGAACGGAAATCTGCCCTTCATGTTTCAAAAATAAATGAAAGATTCATGTCAGTGGCAAGTGGCCGACGATGACTTGCTTGCGCTTTCTTTTGCCCTCCATTCGTTTTATGGCAACTTCAAATGTTGAAGTTTTGTTTTGTTTCCCTTTTGCGATTCATACCACAGACTTTGCTGTGTAACCTTGATAACGTTTAATGCTTTGCAAATTGTTTAAGGACATTGCTGTGTGCTTGAAACGCTACATTTGTGAGTCATTTGATACTCATTACAAGTTTAATTAAACAGTATGTAGAAAAAAAAGTACATGTTAATTTACCTCGATATAACGATCTAATTCCACTGCTTCCTTGGCATATCGTTATATCGGGGTTCCACTGTATCATACTGACTCATCAATATTGTAAGAATGAGTCTCTCTCAACCCAAATCATAAAAATCTGATTCTCTGTGTTGGCTTTCTATTACGATAACCACGTGATTGTATTCGAACAAAACAAACTTTGCTATATGCTTATTAAATATACAAAGTTTCTCTGACATACACGAGTGTATGTGGTATAAAACCATAGTCTTTCAATATTTACATCTTTGCGGATTTAGTACAGAGCACTGTCCCTGTTGGTCAATGTTTTGCACCACCAGCTAGTCCTCTACAGACATATAATTCAAGATTTCATGTGCGCTTATTGTCATTGTAACGTAACATGACCGATGTTTCCACTGTTTCCTCTAATGCTGCCTCTTGCTGCTTGCTAAATGCATTTTGCAGCAGGCTAAACACTCGTTCAGCTGATGCTGAACTAGGCTACACCAACAAGATCTTTTTTACTGCAGCAGACCAATTTGGGAGAACAGCGGCATGTGTAGCCCACCGCTGTACTTTGCCTTCCTCTTTTTCAATGGCTGCACCATCAGCAATGGCCAGATAGTTTGGCAGCTCTTCCACAAGCTGTACAACTTCTGCATCGGTAATGAAACTAAATTGCTTTAGTTCCTAGACTGATGCAGCAGTTGGATGTAGTGCTTGCACCTGCATTGGGCAGCATAAGCGTGCAGCGTTAAATGCACGGAATTGCACACTGAATTTCTGTTGGTAAAGGCGGAAGCCTGGATTGATACATGCCTTTGCTTGAGCAACTAACTGGTTGTACAATGCCATATTTCTACCTGCATGTTGGTGAGCTTTGGCCTCAGTGTTTGAATAAGATTCAATGGCCATTGCATGTGCTAATGCGGACAAACGCTCATAGCAAGTAAACACTAAGGGGCCATCCCCCTCAAGAAAATACGTTATTTGAACAAAGCGCTTGCCCGCATCAATCATAGCAGCAAGCTCAATGTCTAAGTCTCTAGCAGTAGCTGGATCATCAAAAATCTCCAACAGGCTTGCACGGCAAACAGGAGACAGGTTATCATTTTCTAAAGGATCTGGATATTCATCATCTTCACTCGAGCTTGAATAATCACTCGGCTCCGCCATTTTGAATTTTTCAGCATATCCGCTGACCACCTTCGGCTGCTACCACAGGCAGACCACCAGGGAAATAGTGTTTTTTTGTTTACAAAAGGTATTTTACGCAAAATCATGCATAAAAGCAACTGATGCTTTAAATTAGAACTTGAATGGGCGGTTTTTAGTTACAAATTGCCTTAAAAAAGCAAGAAAGTCATTCAAAAAAGAAAAAAAGTTGAACGAAATCCGAAAAGTTGCTCGAAGGACTAAAAGTTGCTCCAAATCTGAAACGTTGCTCAAGGGTTGCCGAGCAACTTATGGACAGCCCTAAAACATAGGCTACACTTTAGTGTAACACAGTGATTCATTAGGCAGGGCCTGCAAACATAGTCTGTAGAGGTGTACCCGTACTCAGATGGCAACAAGTTTTCCAGTTAAAACTGTCATAAATTGCTACACCATGGCACTTTGACTATTTCTTTATCGCGCGTTTGATATATTGTTTTGACAAACAATTGATGGTTAAGGGAAGTCGTATTGCCTACAAACCATAGCAAAGACGAATTTAGGTACACCACAGAGATAAGGTAAGGTAACGTTTTTCATACACGGTATCTTTTTAAGGTACATTTACATTCAAGTATAGAAAAATAATACCTAACTCAACTAGAATCTAAGATGAAAACAAATGATTAAGATATCAGTAACAAAATAACCTGTTTTACAAGGAGGCCTTGTGTAAAGGTTACATTTATATAAATTAAGTTTTTTTTAAACTTTCCTTTTTAATTTTCAATTGCCGCACCTTCAGAGACAAGCTGTTCCACAACGCACTTCCGTTATAAGAAAGGCTTTTTTTTTAAACAAAAATTCAGTCCGGGGTTGTGGACGAACAAAACGCGAAGCCAACAGATGTTCTAGAACCGTGTTATTTAATTCTCCCTTGCGCGATTTTTTTTTTGTACTTCGCCCCCTTTTTCTAATGGTGCAATGATACGCATCATTATTGCTTAACTAAGTAACTACGCGCTGATGGACAATGATTTTCGACTGTGGAGAGGAAAGTTAGCACTACGCGAACAGAGCGATTCTCTGTAGTTTCTGCAATGTATAAGATATTACGGCAATGAGGCTCCCGAGGTCCGTTCTCGAAATCACAACTACGATAAAATGTATTTTGCGTGTACACGTCTCCTTTTCTAAGAATGATGAATGGTCCATTAAAATTTTTAACTGCTCGCAAAATTTTACCTTTGCTCGATTTGCTCGCAAAATTTAAATGAGTGCTCGCTTGCTCGTGCTCCCCAAATTTTTGCGTTGCTCGCCAGCTTGCAAAGCAAATTTTTTATTTCTGCTCGTGCTCGCAGAAAAATCGCAGTGCTCGGCATGCTCGCGAATGCTCGCAAAGACCATTCGTCACCCCTTTTTCTAGGTTTATATGTTAAATAACCATACCCACGGTTTGTTTGACAAAGCTTCCCAGACGGCTTTTTGGTGATATTAACTTTTTTGATCCAATTTTGGATCAAAAAAGCCATTGCGATGACAGCTTTGGACCGTACTGCGCTTCGTGATTTCGCAAAATTAATCGCTGCGGGAATTAAACATTGTTTTTTCCATGAAAAAGCGCTTTCACTTTCAGTATCGAGTCAATTATCTCGTTTATCTCGTTTTCTAAATGTCCTTGAGAACTGAGCAAGGCAATATTTTATTACCTACAGCCTGAAAACCTGATTTATTTTGAACAGATCGAAACAAAACTGACCTCTGAAATGGAAAAACAAAAGCCTTTTATTTGCTGTCTTCGGCCTGCCGAAGCGATCGGGTCTGGTTTGCTTTCATATGATGACATTTGCCTGACAGAAGAGTGTCGGGAAAAACACCTCGCGCTGATCATACGTGACAAAATCCGCCGCGCCTAAACTAATGAAGAAAAGTCTCCTGGAGGGCTCAATACAATTCCTTATAATTTTATTATAAGGAATTGCATGTATGGAGCTCTCCGGGATACTTGCAGTGCAGGCCCCGTGTGCGGTCTTATTCAATCAGCACTTTTACCAGTAAAAGACAGACTTATTTGAGAATTTTTAGAAGTCTGTTTTCTATATGATCCCATAAGCGGCTTACTGACTCAAACTTGAAAAAATAACACTTATAATGTAAGAAGCAATTAAAGTCTGTGTTCTTGGAGCCACACGTACAGTTGCGCAACTCATTTTGCATACATATCAATGATGATTTTCACACATGTAATACGCTAAAGCGTATTACGATGAAACAGTTTACTCACGGTTTGAATAAAGTCAACAAAGTTATGCAAGTTATTTTTTTAACTATTTACTAGGAACAAACAATTAGAACTCCAGATGCTTGCACTCAAACAGTCAAGAAGGGGGGGGGGGGGGAGGGGACAGGGTGGGTCACAATCTCCCGCCTCCCGTACGTTTTTGTCCCTTTGTTTCCCGACTCCCGCCCTTTATTGTGTTTCTCCCATTATCATGTAAATCACGCTGTTTGACTCCCTATTCAGATTTTAATAGGGAGTGCTTTGGCCTTGTCCAAAATAAAAAAAAAAATGTGTGGTAAACCGAACCACTCCGCACTTTCCGGCGCGATCATTGAAGCGGCATTCCTTCGGCACAAGCAGGGCGGATAAATGTTGGGCGGTGAAACGAGCGCTCCGCTCTTCATTTAATGTGATGCGGAGTAGGACTGGCACGAGCGCTCTTTCCGCGCTTCCGATGCGCTTGAAGGCCGGCGAAATTTTCCTTTTTTGCAAACCGGAAATCCTATTTTCTTTCTGAAATTTCAGGCTACAGTGTTAAATTTTTACATATGTTATAACAAAAAATTAGATTGATATATTTTGATATAGTGGCGTTGTACTGCTTCAAACTTTGCTTCTCGGGTGCAACGCGCCATGGCGATTCGCGCAATGGGTCGCAAATTCGGCAACCGCATGTAAACAAAATTTATTGAGGTTAGTTTAAGGTTTTTTCTCCGTTTTTCTCTCTAAAACAAAACAAGGTAAACAGTAAAATCTGAGGGGAAACAAATTTTGAAGTTTCGAAGAAACAGAAAGACGTATGAGATAATTATTTTTCAAAATAAAAAAGGAACGATGATGGTGATTGAAATTAGCATAATTTCACCTTGCAGGCGGCTGCACGCATTTATAAAATACACGTCATCTAGTTATGAAACGCCATCTGCTTTCTTTTGGTTTTGCTATGGATGGCATGGATGAGATTTTCCTTCCTGTTTTAAACTGTACTTAGTTTATTTTTATTTTGGAATAACATCGACATTGGCGAGTAGTTGGAAGTAATAAGAGAAACCCTTTGAAGGAGATATTTGTCTTCTCCTGGCTAAACCTCCCGCAAAAAATAGCAACAATTGCCTCTCGAAGACAGCGTACCAGCACAAAAGAACGAGGAAGAAAAGCAAGTAAACAAATCAAGCCGCCATAATTCAGTGACAGCGGCAGTGTCTAATGGACAAACCACATCGCAAGCCCTGACTGAAGTCACAAACAAGCGAAAACAAGCAGAGTCCCAGTCCACTGCATCACACCTTTTTGCTCTGACGCGCTCGTTGCACCGCCCAACCTTTATCCGCCCTGACGCAAGTTTACACCACGCGGCAAAATATTCATAACAGTGTTTTGTGAACTACAGTCATAAGGAGCGAGCTCCCAGGAAGGTCTTCCATCGACGGATTTTTCCCCACCGAACCGAAAAATACTAAGACCGATCTAAATGGTCTCTGACGACATTTGACCTGACTCGCTATGTCGTTCTTACGGAGAATTTTGACAGCTAGCAAGACAGACGAGACACTGTCACAGTCGACACACGTGTACATATTTCATGCTATCTCATTCATGTCCTATGATGTATAAAGCGACTTGGAAAGGTTTCCAATTTCACAGGAAGTAATACCGTTTTTTTTTTTTTTTTACCCCGAGCACGAATTTTCGTTTTTTGACTGTTCTCGTGTATAAAAGTTTGCTGTAAGCCTCGGAAAGCGTTAAATGGAAGTCAAGAAACCTTCTTAGGTTCATTTCTTTGACCGGAAGTAAGCAGTAACAAATAGCAAAAGCTTGCCTTTTTGAATTTCTCTCCCGCTTCCCGCCATCGTAGAGATCCCGCCTCCCGCCCTTTCTTCTCCCGTCTCCCGTACCCCTCCCGCGCCCTGTTCTCCCGGGCTCCCGCCCCCCTGTCCCCCTCCACAAGAAGATTAATGGTGATCTGATTCCTTTTGTACCTGTTGGTGACTGTGATCTTGCAACTAAAGTTCTTCGTTGTGTCACTGAAATGTACATAATTCGTCTAAAACTTACCTTCGATTGTAATTGAAAATGTGACCAATAGAAGGGTCCTTTGGTAAATACTATTCATGGAAATCGTAAACGCCATTTGACTTCGATAATTGTAAGATCCTTACTACTGAGAAAGCAATTTAGCCCCTTTGTTTTCAAAGGTCATATTCTGTGCTTCATCGCCGCAAAACTGCTTTCTTCCGTTATAGCTATACCCCTATACTACCCGTAGTACTAGTTCCGGCTAGATGTCATAGTATGTCTCTAATATCCCGTCACGATCGTATGTGGTTGACGTTAAGGTAATTGAAAGTCTAACATATTTCAACGTTATGCCATTTTGCATGTCTAAGGAAGTTACCAAAAACATATCCGTTTAAAACACAAGCGAATGGAATACAACTCATTTCTACCTACAAGTACTGGTAGACATACGTTTTCCACGCAATTGTATAAAGCGTCAATTTTTATACTCTGGGCTAGGAGGTGGTTTACCTAAAGGTAATTTATCCGTGCACGTTCACGGAGGTACGGTTACTATTAATAGTAAAACCTGTACACGCACACGGAAAGAAGAGACCTTTAGATACTCTGTATTCAAGTATTCGTTTGAGTGTACTCATAACCGTAAACAGAAACGCTCATCTTATAAATCCTTTCATCTTGTGACAATGTTTTGTATTTTTATGAATACAACTAACTGCCGGCTAAAATTAAAACTTGATGAATAAATAATACACTGAATAATAAATGAATAAAACATTCATTAAATTGAGATAATTATTTTCGTGTCTGACCTACTCTTATTTTATTTTAAGGTCTTGTCATTTAACGTGTTTCGAGAGTGATATGATCATGGGCATAAGGGTCCTAGTATTTTGAAATATTAAAAAAACGACCTCTAATGGCACGAACTTGTTCACGACGAGATAGTTAGGGGAAATTAAGTCCTTTTCGTAGTATAGCAATCGCTATGTTTTTGTAATGGCTTGTTCATTACAAGTAAACGAGGAGCGGATCTACTTGCCAATCTGCAAATTAGGTTGTTTAACGTCACCTCACAGAAGAGATCTCGAAAGCAGCATGCAAACGTTCTTGAAGTCACGAACGGCAGGAAGGTTGCGCCGGTCTGGATCGATGTATTTCAGTCTCTGGAAGACTGACTAGAATTAATGTAGGTTATGTTGGTTAGTGTTTCCACCTTATTTGTGTCAAAAGAAAGCAAGTCAAAGACAACCAATATAAACTCCAAAGACATATACAGTGTATCTATCGCACCAGTATAAAACAGCTTGTCAAAGTCACCGTCAATTGGATGTGTATAAAATAGAAAAAAAAAAAAGGAAAAGAGAAAAAAAGAAAACTCTTTGGGACCTTGGAAAAGGTGACTGTTACTGGTGAGAGATTAACCTGAGATCAGGCGTTATTTTTTTTTATTTTTTTTTTTTTTTTTGCTTCTTTGCTTCTTTGGCTCGAGAGGGAAAAAATAACGCCTGATACATTTATTTAACAAGCCGTCAACCGCCCCCTAATTTACATAATGTAACGTCTGCTTGACCTGTCATGTTATTAGACAATAAGCGTTTACCATAAGAGAATCAAATTTTGACGCGAATTGTTGGTTTTCACATGACGTCACTAAGATTCAAACTAAACAACTATCGATCCTACCGAGATTTTACTTTCACGATGCATTAGAGCAGCTGAAAACTAATTTTCATACAAAATTTCGCTTTAAAAGGGTTCTTGGTTTTGTGATAGAGGACGCTAGCCTGAATTTCATCCGATTACTTCGAGTCGTGATTACTCCCTCAGTAACGTCTGAATCGACCGGCCGTTAATGCCGTCCAGTGACGTCACTACTCTTTGACCTTTGCTTTAATTCATGCAAAAAGTAAAACACGGTTTTCAAGTGGCAAACCGAGAAATATCGTTTGGAAATGTCTGCATGATACAGAATTGCTTTATCTTTTTCGATCGTAATTCATGTTCAACGTTCAAACTATCAACTACACAACTCTGAACCGGTTGTACTGAATTCTATAATCAAACTCGGTCGCAATCACGCAATGAAATAAACACACACACGGAACACTTAGTTCAAAAACTCATTGATTTGCTTTAATTGAAAAGAATCTATTTGGTCCTTAACGACGAAAAAAAAACAGGGAAACAAGAAAGAAAAGCTAACAGAATCATTACACTTGACGGTAAAAATAGCAAGAAGGTCGAATTATAACATTCAGATCTCACAAAACTTCGCGTAAACAAAATCACCGGCCGCCAAAACCACAAAGCGGCTCTAAATGAAAAACCTACCGACTCTCCGCAATGATTCTTCATTCGCAGTTCAATTTAGCATTTCAGTTTCGAAGACAAGGGCAATTTTGCTGTTTAAGATAAAGATTAAGCTTATCGAAATGTTTGAACTACACGAAAGAATGCCAGGGATGCGATCCGTTGAATACTCAAGCGAAAATCCCGCTAAAATTTTTCATAATTATACATAATTATGCGAATGTTTAGACAATCAACCAATCAAAATCACTACCCGGTTTTCGGGTAGTGAGTGACGTCACTGGACGGCATTAACGGCCGGTCGATTCAGACGTTGTTGAGAGGAGAAAACGACTCGAAGCAATCGGATGAATTTCAGGCTAAGAGGACGCTTGAATTTCTAAGTTTTTGCGTGACGCGGCATTTACATGACGGCCAAGAGAGCTGTCATGTAGGTTAAAAAAATGACTTATTTCAGGGGATTTTGCTATTTAAACAGTTCATGTATTAGAAAAAGTATTACTTTAATGTTTTCTGAGTTTCTCGAGGAATAAATTCACGCTTTTGTAGCAAAACTCGGTAACAGATGTTTCTGTTGGTTTCCGTCCGCCATGTTGGAGCTCATCCAGGTGAGCACCAGCATGGCGTCTCCATACAAATCTCTATAAATTTGGGTAAAAAATTTCTTCGGATATCTCGTATACGAAATATTCCTCTGACCTGAATCTTGGCGAGGGTCTTTGTATATGAAGCTCCTTTCATTTCCCCTATTCTGGACTTTATCTATTAGACGGCTTTGATTTTTATTTTGATCTATTTTGAATGGCGTGACACTGAAAACCAGCAATAATGTCTCTTTTGAAATCAATTTTAGGGAAAAGAAAATTTTTAAGTTCGCCCATGTTCAGATGGCGCTTCCTAAAAAAGAAATTTAAATGTGTTGTTTTTGTGATGAAATACTGCTAGCTCAGTAGCTGGAGATGTCGTACTTTATTTAACAGCTACAAATAATAAAGAATTTACTGGTTAAAGCTCGTTGACTTTGTTCTGTACCGAAAGCAGTGAAAAAAAAATTAGGCTGAAGCACCATATTTCACGAACTGACAGGTGGTGTGAAAGCGAAGATCGCTCAGAATGATTCGCAGGTTTCTGAAGGAAGAATTACAGTCAAGCCAGGTCAAGATTCCGTTCATGAATTGATTATTTGAAAAGTGAACCCGTTTGTCGCTTCTGTAACTTGTAGCCGGTATCAAATTGCATTCAAATGATCGGTGAATTTTTAGTATAGGATGAGATGGAAAATATTTCAATGGATGAAATTTCTATTTAGGCATTCTTCAAATTCAAGAAAACTGAGCCGGCAGAAATTTCATAACGAACTCGCGTGTGTATTCACTGCCGCATTTAAGCAAGCAAAACTGCAGACTGAAATCAATTACCGTAAATCCTCTATTAAGCCCCCCCCCCCCCCTCTCAAATAAGCCCCCCTTTTCAGAGGAGGAAAGTTAATAAGCCCCCCCTCTCTATTAAGCCCCCCCTCCCCCTCCCCCAATCCTTATTCTTCACAAAAAAATTAACGATTAACGTGGACTGATCAGTTATGATCTGTTTAGGCTGGAAGTTCATATTGTTTTTGGTCTTCGGCGGCATGACCTCCAACTTCTTATGCTTAACTTTCTCAATTTTGCGCTCTAGCTCTCTGTACAACGCGTAAGTCTACTCTGCCTCATACCACGGTATTTTTGCTACAGGTGATTAGTTTCGCTAAATTAAATAAGCTCTCCCTCTCTATTAAGCCCCCCCTCAAAAGTGCTTGGAAAAAATAAGCCCCCCGGGGGGCTTAATAGAGGATTTACGGTAACAACAACTAACGGATGGCGGCATTTTGGCCAATCGAAACGGCGCAAATCATTCGTATTGTTTCCTATCCAATCAGGAAAAAGTCCAGATTCTGGCATTTTTACATGTGATCCGACAAACAAATGTATCATGCCCTCTTCCCGTGAGAGACATAAAGGGCTAATAGGGAGAGGGCATGATCTCAGGCTAGTGAGAGATGTGACTGCTTGATAGAGGTCAGGTTTGCACCTTAATACTCAGTCATGGTTTGGACATTTAATGAGCTTTTACTCACTGTCAATTCATATCCACAGGACATTGTCGCATTGAGCGAAACCTGGCTTAGAGATCAACCGCAGTTATTGGACTATGTTTCTATCCCTGGCTTTGTTACGGAATTCCGGAACAGGAAAGGTATAAGGGGAGGTGGCGTCGGTGTCTATATTAAGGAAAATATCAATTACAAGCGCCGTCGTGACATCGAAAATGCCCACCCAGAACTTGAACATATATGAATAGAAGTGTCTGGCCGCAATAAGTATAGTAGGGCTCTTGTAGGTGTGATCTATAATTCCGAGCGCATGCTCAGTCATTCCGATTGGCTGAATAGTTTAGAGAACTTACTTGGATACCTGACTGTGTACTGGGATGGCATGTTAATGCTTACAGGAGACATCAATATCGATATGCTCCGTCCTTCTGACCATCTAACGAAAAGGTATCAAGGTATACTGGATCTGTTCGAGCTTACACAGATTGTGAAACGGCCCACACGTGTTACAAGGACCTCCACAACCCTAATTGATCACTTTATCACCAACTATCCGCCAAAGGTGACCAGCACTGGTATAATTTCATGCTCTATTGTAAGTGACCACGATGCCGCCTACGCATGCGTCAATGTACGGCTCCCTCGGTTCCAGCCTCGTTATAAATTTATCCGGAACATTAGGAACTTTAAAGAGGACTTTTCTACTCTTCCTCTGTTTGTTATATCCTACTCGGATGATCCAGACGAACAACTAGAGACACTGAATACACTAATCTCCGAGTGTCTCGAGGGACACGCCCCCTTGCGGAAGGTTCGTGTCACGCGCGACAACCCGCTCCATGGATGAAGGACCCATTGATAGAGGAACTTCAGAAGAAACGAGATCCTGCTAGATTTACCGCTCACCAGACCAGCACTGGTGCTGCTTGGCATGAGTTTCGTTCGGTCAGGAATAAATTAAAGTCGGCAATAAGAACCGCTCGGAAGGCATTTATTGAAAAAGCCCTCTATCCAAATAAGTCGCGCGAGGTTTGGAAAGTCATTAACAGAGTGCTAAAGCCAAGTGAAAGGCCAATGCGGCTTGATCCGGACGAACTTAACGATTTCTTCGCGACGACTGCTCAGAGAACACTAGAGACTCAGGCGACCCCAATAGAGGATCTCACGTGCTTGATAGATAACCTGCCCAACGTCCCCTCTGGGGGTATGCGTTTTCAGCTGTCACCTGTCACCAGTGAGATCGTTCTCCAGGTCATCAAGAATCTACGATCGAATTGTTCTACGGGCGCGGATCAGATACCTACCCGCTTCATCAAGTTGGTTGCTGAGTGCTTGGCAGTCCCCCTAACGTCTATCATCAACAATTGCATTGCAAAAGATTATTTTCCAAAGCAGTGGAAGATTGCTCGGGTGTCTCCAGTCCCAAAGATTGACAACCCAGTCTCCAAAGATCAACTTCGGGCCATCTCAGTCCTTCCTGTTCTATCCAAGGTCTTCGAGAAGCTTGTGGCTATTCAAATGACGAATTATGGAGATCACGCCCATCTTCTTCACGGTCGTATCTCTGCTTTCCGTAAAGGGCATTCCACCACTACAGCCTTGATGGGAGTTAGAGACGATATTCACTATGCCATGAAAAGGAAATAGGTCACGCTTATGGTATTAGCCGATTTCTCGAAGGCTTTTGACACCATATCCTTTAGCGTGACCATCGTGAAGTTCTACAAGCTCGGTTTCTCAAAACCCTTTCTCTAGTGGCTCTTGAGCTATCTATCTGGCCGCTCTAAATTCGTGCAGATCGACGATAGGAAGTCCTCGTACCAGTCGTCTCAGTATGGCGTTCCACAGGGGTCCATCCTGGGACCGATGATTTTTAACTTATACGTATCAGATCTACACGAGGTCACTCCACCATTGATGGAATGTGTCCAGTATGCGGACGACACCTCACTGTACAGCCATTCTAATGTCAAGGAGTTAGACTCAAGAGCTGTGGACATGAATGAGACTCTTGCAAGTATCACAAACTGGTCCCAGGACTCCAACTTGGCGCGGAACCCTGCAAAGACTAAGTGTATGTTGTTCTCAACTCCTTAGATGTCGTCTTACCATTCTCTGGCTGAACGTCCTATACATTTATCTGTAGGAGATAAACCTCTCGAGCGTGTTCACTCTATTAAATTACTTGGGGTTCACATGACTGACACCTTGAAGTGGGATGATCATGTCAAGTATCTCGCCTCATTTTGTTATGGTGTCCTAGCTGCGCTGAGGAAAATTAAGAACTTTAAAAACCACCATCTTAGAAAACATTTAGTTGAATGTTTGGTACTATCTCGCTTAGACTTTAATGATATAATCTTCTATCCAATTACTAATTGCCTTTTAAAAAGGTTACAGCGCATCCAGTTTGCGGCAGCCAGTTTTGTTTTTGGACGCTATGTGAACAATATTGACTCTATTCTTAAGTTAGACTGGTTGCCTATGAAAGAACGTAGAGAATGGCACGTTCTAAAGGCCGCGCACAAAGCTATATATTCTCATAATTGCTAGAAATTTACGGTCATCAAGTACCATAAATCTGGTTATTCCCCACGCCTCGAACGCTTTTAAGTATAGCGCGGCAGCCCTCTTCAATTCTCTCCCATCCAATGTTAAATGTTGTGACAATTTTAAATCCTTCAGTAAGCAAACATCATGTATTTTAAGGGAGCGCTGCCGGAATAGGGCGGAATGATTTCTTTCCTAGTTTTAGATAATACATGTTTATTACCTAGCTTTTTACAAATTCATAATTCAGATTTATGTTAATTTCCTCATTTTACTTTTATATCAGGCGAAGAGCCATACCATGGATGTACTGATATTAAACCGTTATTATTAATATATAGATTTAGCCAGGGCTAAAAGTGAAGCTCCATTAATAAATTTATAATTTAAAACAAACAATAAACTTGTAATCCACAAATCAGTTAAATTAAGGGCACATTCGTGTGACTTTTGAGGGACAGGCTAAGGCTGCATTCATTATGTACGCTACAGGGGGGGGGGGGGGGGGGAGAGGATTTTTTTTCAGCGGCTCGTTTTTTTATATCCCCCCTCCAAGGTCCATACAAATTTTCATAATCCCCCCCAAGCAATCAGCCAAAAAATGAATACCCCCCCCCCCCCCTCTTCCCTCACAGGAAATATCAAAATAAATATCTGTATAATAGTACACTATATATGTTTGAAAATTCAAGAGACATGTTTAATAAGAACATCAAGAGAGCTTTGACTGTTTATGTCATACCTATGCCAGCCAGTCTAAGTAGCGCGAATTAGTTATAGATAGCCTGCCAGCTCGTGTACGAGTACTACCAGGCCTGGAGTATTGACAGGAACCTCTATTTCCCTGTCACTCTCGTCGACAAAAGCAACAACCTCATCATCATCATCACTCTCACTATCACACTTATCCACGGATTCATCTCCGCTGTTGAAATCCTCTTCACCCTCGTTTTCTGGCCGTTCAGAATCATTCCTCTCAAGTGCGACATGTGCACTGGAGGATGACGATGCGGAGGATATTGATGATGATGACAATAATGATGATGACAATAATGATGAGGATAACAATGTTGCTGGTGACAAGGCTGCTGATGATGATGATATTGACAATGATGTTGGTGACTGATGAGATTGACAGTGTTGAGGATAATGACAAAGATGACTGAAAATGACAATGTTCTACATTTTATGGTCATATCTTTTTCTTTTTTAACCTTAATGGCTTAATTATTTGTTGTCTTGACAAGTGGCAGATATAGCAGGGGGTGCACTGGGTGTATGTGGACCCCTTTCAAACTGGTACAGAAAATTCATTGCTGGTTTTCAGCGCGGTCACTCCATTCAAAATAGATGAAAATAAAAATCAAAACCATTCAATAGCTGGAAAATGAAAGGAGGTACATAGGGAAAGACCCTCGCCAAGATTCAGGTCAGAGGAATATTTCGTATACGAGATATCCGAAGAAATGTTTTACCCAAATTTATGGAGATTTGTATGGAGACACCATGCTGGTACTCACCTGGATGAGCTCCAACATGGCGGACGGAAACCAACAGAAACATCTGTTACCGAGCTTTGCTACAAAAGCGTGAATTTATTCTTCGAGAAACTCATAAACATTAAAATTATAATACTTTTTCCAGTACATGAACTGTTTAGATGGCAAGATTTCCTGAAATAAGTCATTTTTTTAACCTACATGACAGCTCTCTTGGCTGTCATGTAAATGCCGCGTCACACAAAAGCTTACAGAAATTCAAGTGTACTCTATCACAAAACCAAGAACCCTTTTGAAGCGAAAATTTGTTTCACAGTTAGTTTTCAGCTGCTCTAATGCATCGTGAGAGTAAAATCTCGTTAAGAGGGACAGTTTTTTAGTTTGAATTTTAGCGACGTCATGTTAAAAGTGCACATTTGTTGTTCAATTTCATAAAACTGTGCACTGTCGAATTACATTGTTTTCTTTTGCATTCATTAATTCAATAAAGTTGCACTGCTTAGACTGAGGTTGCATTAAATGTTTCCATTTTAGATGTTTTACTTTCTATACTGTATCGAAACATTACATCTACAGGCCAGGCACCATGCTTGAAAAACTACAAAATAGGTACTATAGTCTCTCAGAATAATAGAGGTACCCTTGTTGCTTTACAATCCTTGCTTATCATTTCTTTTTTCACTTTTTAAAACTATTACAAAAGCTAGACAGAATCTTACAAAAAAATAAGCATCCCCCCAGGAGATAATTAAACAATTTTCATATCCCCCCTTTTTTGCTCTAAAAATTTGAGAGCCCCCCCTGTAGGATAAATAATGAATGCAGCCTAAAGTGATTTTAGAGTGAAACAAATCTTGCATCGAGTTGATAGCCTTATATGTAGACCCAAAAAATAGCACTGGCAATCATCTTCGGTCACATTTTAGAGCAATAATGGCTCTTGATCACGGTAGATTAGGCGTGGAAAACAAATTCTTGGAAAACAAATCGGGCCGAATTTTTACGTTCGACAAGTTTACTTTAGAAAATCTTGCCAACAAATCTGGGTGCGTGCAAATCAACCTTTTATACTTTTTATACATCACATCTGAGGTGACAGAGTACTATGAGGCGTTGTTTTTTATCATACAGACCGCCTGACCTCAGACAATTAGCAGTCAGTTTCACAATTTTTCAAGACTAATTCCATTCATTCAATATTCAGGACCATCGAAGCACGCGTGGACTTTTAATTAGCGAAATCGTTCAAAAAAATTCCAAAATCACCTACCAAGTTCGCAAAGAAATTTTAACAGAGTTACGCTTCAACATAATAAAGAATTTATTGTGTTTATTTTTATTGATAGTTTTATGACCGTCACGGCGATGTGTGATACGCGCGGTACGTTGAGTACTCCTGCAAGCGATGTTTATGAACGACTGTAAACAAATAACGGCAAAGGGCGGCAAAGCGATGAAAATTGCAAAAGACAACTAACAATAAATAAAACATCAGAAATATAATTGGTAGAACATTTACAGAGACAACAAGTTTCATTCACGAAAACAAGTATTTAAGTGTCTATAAGAATCTTAGAGTCTTTAAGCTTAAAAATTAAGTTTAATTTTAAGCCGCCGGCTTCCCGGTGTTTGCTGTTTTCCTCGATGAACTCGCGACAAGTAAATCGCTCAAAGTTTTCTTTCTACAGCCAAAATAATAACTAAATATTCTTCGGAACGGTTTTTCTTGTTATTTGCGGTGAAATATCGACTAATGGCTTTTCAAAGTTCTGTAAGCTTTCAAACCTCATACTAGGTCAGACCAGTGTCTCAAATCTTAATACAAACGTGCATAAACTAGCCTCATAAACTGCGCTCGACTTCATGAAAACAGATATAAATACAATGATAACTCAGGCTTACTATATTTCGAGATGCAGCTCCTGAAAGCTATCAAGTAAGGCCTGAATCGCTTACACATCCAGCAAGGTGAAAAACAAAAACGATGCCATCCGAAATCGGATTTCCGACTTTGACAAGCAGCGCATTTCTCAACCAAAAATTCAATAAAGAAACCAGCCATGAATAACGTTAACAGAAGACTCTTGGTAGCAGCTGTATTTCCTTTTGTACATCCAGTGAAAAAAGACAGTTATTAAAAACATCACAAGTTTCAAGATGTTGTATGAATTTTCCGCATGAACTCACCTGTCAAATTTTGACCAATCAGGGCATAAAAATTGGACGTGGAGCGTGACCAAAGCGTGACTGTCCTGAGAAAAGTGAAAAACATCTGTTTTCCCTTCTTGCATTTTTAAATAACTGGCTGAATTTTCGCGTCCGAGGTCAATTTGAAATCAAAATGATAATAGCGCTGGGCCATAATGACATAAACACAATATATTTCATATGAATTAAAAAAAAAAAAAATTGAGCCTGCGATCATCTGAAAACTAGTAACTTGTCAGCGGATAACTTTAAAAAAATACTCGCCCTGGATGGGTCGACACCTGAGCCCGCGATACGGCCAGGTGATACTGGTCAGCGGATACCTTGTCTTGACAGCTGTCAATTGATCCCAACATTGACAGTTTTCTCCTATCTAGGCTCCCTGGGCTCCCAAACTACAATGAGGGACAAAAGTGTTGAGACACTTCCGTAAAATGGCCCCTTTTTACATAGTGGACATACCTATCCCCTTCCCCTGTCTACCCCAACCCCTCCCCCCAAAAATCAATGTTGTATTTTGGACCCTCAAGTCTTTCTTTTACTTCAGACAACATTGACCCGGGGGGTGAGGGGATTTACGGCGTTTAAAAGGAATGAAATTATAAATGAATTAAATGATTGTTAAAAGCACTCATTTTAAACAAGTGTGTCAACTACTTTTGTCCCTGATTGTAGCTAGAAAGTGTGAGATTGAACATTGGTTTCCCTGTGGTGCGGACGGACGGCGGGCGGGCGGGCGGGCGGGCGGTCGGTGTACGGTCACGCGATTACCAAATTTTCTGGGATGGGTAGATTACCTTAGCTATGGGGCTACGTCCACGCGCGCGCTTCGCGCGCGCGAGGAGCTCCGCTTTTATTATTATTATTACATAAGGGAACAGAGATCTGGGGCTTTGGCCGCTTAATAGAGGTATGACTGTACCCAGCATCCTTTCACTCGTCTTGCAATTAACACTTTGACAGTTGTTTCTATTTTATCAAATGCAACTTTATTACTCAGGTAAATTAAGGCATGGGCCCCCAACGATTTAGTAAAAAAGTGATGGGGGGGGGGGTGGTCTATCTCTGAGCACGTAAGCAGTAGAAAGATGAGACTTTGCCAGATACATACATGTGTGGTTTTTGTCAATTAGGTGATGTTCAATTATGCAAATGCTGTCACGTGACTCCACGCGGCCAGAAAACAATAAAAAGTCTTTAAACAAAAATGGCAACACTTTTTGTTGTGAGTTATTAAACCGGACTGGTTTGGGACAATGTGTAAAGCAAGCATCTACAAGACTGTGCTTGGCAAATTTAGAATTTTTTACTGTTTTAGAAAATAAACGGCTTTTTCAACTAGACCCAGTCCCCCAACGCAATTGTATCCCATCTTAACGCCTTCGATTTTAAATATCTAAAAAAGGCCAAGCACAGAAGTGATACATTAAACGGCATTAACATTATACAACCGGTAAAATAATTGAAGACACACAAAAAAGTGTTGCCGTTTAAAGAACAAGCTTTTTCAGCCGATGGAGGTCACGTGGCCTAATTTGCACAATTTTAAAGCACAAAATTGACACAAACTAAAAATGTGGTTAGCTGGCAAAGTTTTATATCTCTTCACCTAAAGCTCTTAGATATAGACCACCCCCTCACTTTTGAAGAGAGCAAATTAAGGCAAGTGGAGGCCCATGCCTTAATTTACCTGAGTAATATCATGATAAACGATGTCACACTGACAACATGAATGGTAATTATTATAACAAGCTTCCTTTTTTAGTTTCTATGTTCATCTTCACACGTATCAGCTCGAATGGGTTTTTCTATCAACAGAACTACATCCGCTCTGTATCATATGTTCATCTTAAGTTAATCATAAATCATCTGAGGAGACATGACGTTCAATGGACCTTTTTATCGCCCAATGTAAAAGAATCCAAGACAGTCTTGGATTCTGGATTTGAAGATGGGGATTCAGGATTCCAGGTACTGGATTCCGGATTTTTTGTCACTGGAAGTTAGATTCCGGATTCCAGATTCTTTGATCTGTATTCCGGATTCCAAAGCCAAAGATTCTAGATTCTACAAACAAAATTTTCCCTGATTCCAGAATCTGGATTCCCTTTCTTGGGGCAATTCTTAGCTTGAATGTTCTGTTTTTTCCATTTCAGACCAAGTGATGTTACCCCAGAGAACTGTTTCGTTCAAAAGTAGTCCTATCCACCTGCATTTGGATGCATAATTATGAAAGGACTATTGAGAAAATCATGTGATCTGAATTGAGAAAACGAAAGATGCAAGCTAAGAAGGTCT
Source organism: Porites divaricata (assembly GCA_038088405.1). Classification (NCBI taxonomy): domain Eukaryota; kingdom Metazoa; phylum Cnidaria; class Anthozoa; order Scleractinia; family Poritidae; genus Porites; species Porites divaricata. The sequence continues at coordinate 10,645,728 of JBBMOI010000012.1, read as the reverse complement.
ATAATCAAGTTACTTCCCTTTCCAACTATAATTTAAATGAATAGTGCCAAATAATTCCACTCAAAATTATTCAAATCTTTTTTTGTGTGAGAGTACCTGAATATGCATTATCATACAAGTCTTCTATTTCTTAAGGTAAGGAAAAACGGGCAACAAAAAACATGCAACTTGTCTTGCAACATTGCTGCAAAACGAGTTGAATAACGATGTTGCGCGTTGTACCACTCACATCAAACCTGTCTTGTAACAAAAAAGGTGGTTAGCAGGGTTTGAACGTGGCTGGTAAAACGCGCAAGATCGCTTTTTAGCTCGTTTTGCCGCAATGTTGCAAAACAAATTGCACTTTTTTGTTGCCTGTTTTACTAAAGCTTTTATTAGTTTAGTTCGTCGCATTTGAAGATTGACAACTGTCCCAGAAACGATCGTCAGACGTTCTATCCGTCTGGAAGGGACTGATAGAACGTCTTGGACGATCCAAACTCATTCAGACGAACTTAACTGAGCCAAACGTCGAACTTAACTTAACTTAGTTTGGTTCGTCTCATGAAAAGTTCGAGGTTTGACCTAGGCCTTAAATTGAAAATAGCTTTTATAATGTTATAGAAATATAGAGGAATTCGGGCTTGGTGAAAAGTTTGAGTTGTCTTTCTACTTACAGAGAGATTTTCGCGGCGTTGAAAGCAAAAAGCCGTTGAACAATGAATACGAATCAACTAAGCTCATCCGTCTGAGTATCTCGAATCCAAGGTACCCTTTAAATGTGTCAAATGTGTCACAATGTGAATGAGCATGCTTTTATCTTTTGTCGTAACTTGATATTACCATTAGTCCTGTCAGGTGACTTCTTAAGGGTTATCAGCGCTGTACCCACCGAAAGGTGATACTTGTCACAAGTAGAGCCATTACAATGGAGGGACTGGAACCTAGAAAGATGAAATTTAGCTTCAGAATCAACAAAATGGTCGAGAATGAACAAACGGGACACACTTCTAAATACCTATTTCAGGGTGTTTGAGTCACTGTTGCGAAAGATTTTCCATGCTCAATTACGCAATTTAGGTACGAGGCTCGATAAGTTTGCAATCAGATCTAGAAATGATCAGAACTAGAATCAGACAGTATGTAGAACCTGAAGATTCAAATAGCATGAAGGCTACAAAGTGAAAGAATTAGAGTCTAGTTTATTTGGTGAAATTAGGATGGCTACATGTTCTATCGGAAGGTCTGCCACGGAAGATTCGTATGCAGACGAAAAGGAGGGCGGGATATTGTGTACTAGATGCAGCCAGACGTTATAAGAGAGTCCGTCCTTTACTTTAAGTTTGGTAATAGAGTTTTCCACAATATTGAATCAGAAGCACCAGCATCATCATCGCATATAGTCCATTTTAACACGGTTCTTTTAAACTGGAACCAAATGCTGATTATTTTAGTCATCTTATAAATTTTATGCTACATGCTCGCTGATACATACCCCTCATACCCAGACCACTAGATTGTATTTCCTCTTCTTTTCCGCGAACCAGGTAGATTGGGCCTTCTCCCAAACTGTAGGCGTCATTTTCTTGGGGACTAACTTCACGTCTTCGTCTGTCGCCTTCTGCTGAACAGCTTTTATTGCATATGGAGCCTGGGTCAGAGGCATTGCAAAGGATCACGTGACAGTGAAGAAAAACAAAAGGATGATCTGCAATAAACTTGAAGGCTTCCAGGCTAAACCGCTGAACACCAGCTAAGGGCGCAGAATGGTACTGTAAGGTTGCATCACTTGGGCATCTAAGAGAAATGACATCAAACAAAGGTAGAAGCTGCTTTTATAACTGAGATAAAAATTAAGTACAAATAAAAAGAAATGAAGATGCTGTGTCTATATCGGTTTAATTAATTGCTATCATCGTTTAAATAAGTGCATGCCATACATTAGCGGCCGACTACATAACGAATTTTACGCAGGTGAGTCAGTGTAAAAACTCGCAGAACTCACCCAACTCCACTAACCACTTCTCCTAAAAAACGCGAAAAAGACATTGCTTTTCTTTGACAACAATTCGCCACTTTGAAAACCGGAAGGAAGCTGGGCCGAAACAACTTTCGCAAAGATCTCTGGGACTTTTACTAAGTAGAGGGCAAAAATTGCCTAGAGCTGACCGGCGCGTCCCCACTAACGATCCCAGAAACAATTTCAGGACACATTTCGGCTCCAGTACCCCTATCTGCGTGTATCGTTTCTTAATTAACTGAGTGCATTTTTTGTTTTCCAGAGAAAAATGTAATTGTACTATAATGTATTTTTTTTATCGTACCCTTGTTTAATGAACTCATACTTCAGAGGGTTCATACGATCCTGAGTAGGAGTGGCATAACAGCGATCTGCTCTGATTGACAGCTGCTTATCATCTGATATGACCGACACTTCAAAGAAGAGGGGCTTGCGAAGTATCACTGCCACAGGGAAGTCCCTCTTCGTGTAAGGACTCACGAATCTTTTGTTAGGAAACATATCAAGTGAGAGAGTCAGATTCCCTTCTCCTTCATTGCTAAACACAAGCTTTCTGTTACTTGCTTTCCAAACAACTGATGAAACTACGCCATGCTTGCTGTAAAAACAGCTGAATTGTATTTCTAATTTACGAACACGTGTTACCACATGTTTAACAGCCACGGGCATGTCTAGGACTGCGTTGGAGTAGACGATAGCTGTGGGTGTGTGCCCGCTTGTTGTGTTACAGCCAGTCAGCGGTGTTGTGAGTGAGAAGTGGGTGGTATTCTCTGCAGCTTCGCAACTGGTGTCCAGGAGTCGAAGGTGTTCACGGTCAATACCAAAGAGGAGGGACTTGGGGATGATGATAGTCATGTTCTCACTCTTACACTGCACGTTGACTCCTGGAGCTAAAATAAAACGATTACAGTCAAAGCAGGTCAGTCGTACCCCCCGAGATTCTATTAATGAATTGATTATTTGAAAAATGAAACCGTTAGTGATTCCCGTATCTAGTATCAAGTTCAAATCGGCATTCCTGCATGCGTAATGAGCAGTAAATATTTTACGAGAACTTCTCTGCATTTCATCAGATTGAAAATCTTTGAATAGATTGTACTTCTTAGAAGACATTAACATCAAATCCAGGGAAACGTAGCTGGTAGAAATTTCGTAACTGCCCCGCGTGTGAATTCACGGCTCATTACGGAAGCAAGAATGCAGAGATGAATCTGAAATCTACAACTACCAACGGATTCAACTTTGGAATAATCAATTCATTAATGGGATCTTGGCGGGTACGCTTGACCTGGCTTGACTATAACACAAAGGACGCTCACAAAAAATAACTAGTCAGAGTAGTAAAACATTCTTTGCGAAATTAAACATTTTGTTGGCCTATCTAGATTACTATTGGATTCAGACATTGAGTTATAATTTCCTACATTTAAATTGTTATTTTTTGAAGTTAATATTGAACGTCAGAAAGCAGTTATTCTTTTATACTTACCGTGACAGGTCTTGTTGTCAGATGACATGCTCAGTTCAGAGTCAGGGCATTCGCATTTGAAGCCTCCCACAATGTTGACACACTTGTGACTACAGCCGCCATTAGATACAACACACTCGTTAATGTCTGGTAATTAAAAAGAGGCAGTTGTTTTATTACAAATGCTGCAGTGAATACCGCGATTGACGTTGATGTTCTTGGGATTTTACGAACATTGTTTGTTTTTATATTTCAATCAATATCATAATCATAATTTTAATCTTAAAATTATTGCGGTACTCAGAAGTGCAGATTCTAGAGGTGGATGTCATCCACTGACGGATACCCCCACCGTGAACTGAATATTAGAAAGATCTTCCTTGGCCCCGAAGTTCTAATTTAGCCCTGTGAATAGAAAGTATGATTCAACCGGATTCGTGGCGCCATTTGAGACAATTTGAACCAAACTATCCCCGTGAATTATCTATTCTAGGCCTTTTTGGTGACCCATTTGAGCTTGTGGATTCCAATGAGCCCTAGAAAATTAGTCTTTATATTGGCCCTAATTAGGATAACCAAATTAAACCCCCCAAAAGTACTTTTTTTGCAAGATCCTGTTGTTATTTTAGTCACCGAAACGGCCCCATTCACTTCAGAGCATTAGGTTACAGCAAGATTGGTGCAAGATGTGGGAGGCAGTGAGAATCTCCAAATACACCGACGGAGGATAAGTGGAAGTCGCTTACAACTATTGTTTCTGTTGCCGAAATCTCTTAATAAGATTACAGTCAAGCTCCTTTTTCGCGGCGCTTAAACGCAATTACTGGGATTTCAGCAACCATTTGTCAAGTGCTGTGTTCCCATGGTGGGGACTTTGGCATCAAAGTTATGCCCCGGGGTGGAAAATTTGTCCCTTATAGATTTCTTATGTACATAAATAGTGAAGCTTATTGGAGAAATGTTTGGTTTTGATAATTATTATGGCCTTTACCAAAAGCTAAGCATGCAGAAGAAAGTGAGTTAGTAAAGAAGAGCACACTGTAGAGGGGAAAAGGCCCCGGAGGATACTGGAAAGCTTTACTACGAATTTGAAAAGACATCAGTTCTTTGTTGCGATGATTGCCTCGTCAATAATAATAATAACAATAATAATAATAATGTTCAAGCTGAGCGCTTAGATATCTACAGGAATTTTGGGCTCCCGTTTTAACAGATACTTTATCTTGTACATTATCGAAATTTTATTACATACCTTAGACGTTCCCATGGGAAAATGGACGGCTATATGAACGATGTTTTTCAAGTTACGAACATTTTTATTTTTTAATTGAGACATCCATAGCTTTTAAGATTTTATTTATTTATTTATATATATATATATATATATTTTATCACAAATTTTAGTCGATGCTGCGACTGGTTACGGTTTGCCGCCCAGCCAAAGTTTTTTATTTTTACTCTGGGCATCCAGACGTTTGTTCTGCCACATAATAGTAATAATAAGAATTATATAGCGCTTTTTCTGCAGGTATCCTAAGGCGCTTTACAAACCACTCAAAATCTAAAAAACGGAAAAACTATCTAAAAATCATCATCGCAAAGTCCACTGTTTCTAAAATAAATAAATGATTCAATTAACAGCGTTCTTAAAAAGATATGTCTTCAGTATTGGCAGCGAATTTCGAAGTATTGGTGCACAAACTGAAAAGGGTCTATATCCATAAGTTCTACGATTAAGTGAGGGCGAATTATACAACAGTTTCGAAGCAGATCGCGAAGTACGCGATGGAGAGTAAGGCTCTAGGAGAACTACTGAGAAGCCAAGCCTTGCATCGCCTTGTAAGTAAAAAAGCAACACTTTAATTTCAAAGCGCTGCTCAACAGGCAGCCAATGTAACTGAAAAAGCAGTAGTAGCGTAACGTGATCTGATTTTCTTGACATAGTGACAAACCCAGCTGCAGAATTCAAAACATATGGCAGACGCTGTAATAAGTTCTTAGGGAGACCATAAAGCATAGAGTTACACTTATGAAACTTTGAGGTAACAAATGCGTGGACAAGGATCTTCGCTGTCAGGAGACTTAAAAACTTTGATGCGCGAAGTGTTCCTAATGGAATAAAACAAAGATTTGCAAATTTGCGTAACGTGCATGTCAAGTGAAAGCGTCGAATTCGGATCCGCTCCAATATTCTTTGCAGAAGTGGAAGAGGTGTCAGATGAGGTGGCTACGTACGTTGAAGTTGACAGAGGAGGGGACCA